>JAUTXW010000338.1:0-605000 GCA_030620095.1 Kuschelorhynchus macadamiae
CAAGGTAACACTTTTTTTAATCAGCAAAGAACTTGGTACCGTGATGGCATTGAATTCGGAAGTATAAACAGGCTTTTTCTTTACAAAATAAAATATGTAATAGAAATAGAGGTATAATTCACTGAATTTGGATTGATAATTCATTTATGAGTTCTGTAATTTTTTTGCTGCTCCTGGATGTTCCATGTTTTCATAAGTTTCTTGAATATATATATATATATATATATATATATATATATATAAATATATATATATAGGTAAATATATATATATATATATATATACATATATATATATATATATATATATATATATATATATATGTAAATATATATATATATATATATATATGTAATATATAAATGGCAATTTAAAATGAAATGGCGACAATGGCGACTTTTCGAGTAGTAGGTTGGTCTTTTACGAATCAAGATCGGAAAATCCGAATATAATGCCCGAGCGACACCCGATTGAGTTAGCGTTACGTTAAGTTAACGAACGGATTTCCAAACAACTGGATTTGCCTGAGTTGAGTAGTTGGTCATGGGACTAAACTCTTAGTTATGTTTCGTTTATGTCACTGTCATTTAGTAATTGTGACATTTAGAAAAATTATTTGTTTAATTGTTGATAATGTCTTCTTAAACCTGTAGCTGTCAAGTTAGACCTGGTCTAAATTTAAACCTATTGAGTAAATACGGAGGAAATGTCTTTGAATATTTTGCTTGCTCTATAAGGTAAACCACGCACTTCCGTTCCAAAACTTGCCCTCGAACATATCAACAGTGAAAGGTCAGTAGCAAGGATCCATAAAGTAAATCAAATGCGTCCTTACAAATCGTATTCTATTTTCCGATGAGGCCACCTTCACTCTTAATGTCTTTGTAAACAGACATAACTGCCGGTATTGGTCCGATCACAATCCTCACTGAATAATGGAACACCATACGCAACATCCTCAAAAATTAATGTATAAGCAGGAATAATTGGGAACAATATAATTGGACCTTTTTTCCCCACGAAAATTTGACTGCAAACTCCTACTTAGATTTACTTAACACCAGAATTATACCCACTTTAGTTAATTTATTTCCCGATCCAGACAATAACGAGTTATTACAGAACAACATTTGGTATCAACAAGATTGGGCACCTGCACATTTCGCCATTCGTGTAAGAAATTATATAGATAGAAATTTTCCAGGTAGACGAGGACGCATCCAATGGCCCTGGATCACCTGATCTGTCCCACCTAGACTTTTATCCTTGGGGTCATTTGAAAACCGCTGTATCGTATTTCTATAAAACCCTAGAAGAACTAGAAAACAGAATTTTTTATGCGATACATGATATAACCCATCAACACTTACAGAATGTTCTTGCCGAGTTCACGGATAGGCTTGGGGCACTGCCAAGTCGCTGAAGGAAAGCAGTTCAAAGATTTAATCAAATAGTTTTGTTGCTTGAATTGTTGTTTATTATTTTGATATTATTATTTATTACTTCCTTTTTTTTAATTAGAACGCTCCATCAATCCACGATTCGTCTAAGTTATTTATTATTTTTTATTTGGTGAGAGATTATATTCGAAATTTATTTAATGTTAATTCTAAAATAATTCAATTTAGACACAACATGGCAAACATATTCTAAATTAGCTGTAATAAGTAACAGGTATTGTTTTGTTTATTCTAAGTATCAAATGAAAAGTGTCAATGTCAATTTTAAAACTAATGTCGTTAGATATAGTCTTCAGTACTAACATAACTTTATCCGTTAAGATTTAACAGCCCTCCAAAGTGTAAATTTTTAGATTTCAACTGTCGTTATTTCGAAAACAATTGAAGATACTTCAAAGCTTTAAATACAAAAAAAATCGTAGATTTTTACGCACAATTCAGATATGCAATAATATATAGGGTTTTTCATTTAAAATTAGCAAGTTGACATTTAATTCCAGTATAACCGGAAGTGCCGCTAAGGACATTTAAGATTAGGACATGGTGGACCTCAAACAGTATTATCTAATTTCAGACTTAGAGTTTGGTCACTTACCCCCGTATTCACTAAAAAGGTTTAAGAGTTCGACTGGGCCCAGTTGCCATGGTACTTAAAACTCTTAGTTGACCAGTTATGTTTCGCTTATGTCACTGTCATTTTGTAATTGTGACATTTAGAGAAATTAATTGTTCATTCGTCAAAAATGTCATCTTAATTTAAACCTCTTTAGTGAAGACGGGTTTCAATGTCCATAGCATGAAAATGCATTATTTGTTTTAGATTTCTTGCTAAGCCTGCTCAACAAATCACGGTCAATTTATATGAATGCCATGTTGGGTTTTCAAGGCCCTGTCTAAAAGCTGGAATTGACTATGATGGTCCCTTTTTCATAAAATCTTCTAGACTTAAAAAAAACTTCAATTCTTAAAGCTTATTTGGCGTTTGCATGTCAACTAAGGCTATTCACTTCGAGTTAGTAACTGAGTTAACTACCGAAGATTTTATATTAGTCTTAAAAAGGTTTATTGCTATATAAGACTGGTCGGTCACAAATTTTAAGTGATAATTCCACAAACTTTTTTGGAGCCAGCAACCAAATTAAAGACATTTACGAATTCCTTAAAAATAAAAATAAGTTTTTTACAATCGAATTTTTTTTTATCAAAAAATCAAACTGAATTTAAGTTTATTCCATCTATAAGTCCACATTGAAATGGAATGTGGGAATCCGCTTTTAAAAACCGTAATTACAACATCAAGCGTATAATTAATAATGTTTATCTAACATTTGAGGATTTTTACACAGTCCTAACTAAAAGTCTATCTTCTTGAGTTTTCTTTATTATCTAGTTATCTACAAAGTATTGTTTTTGTTGTTTTCGCGTTGTTTTGCTGTTATCTTGGTATTGCGTTGGCTCGTTGGCCTCTAAACACGCTCCAAACTTCGCTTCTGACAGAGTTTGGACCAGCTTTAAGAATACATGAAGGGAGGAAAGTAACAATAATAGTGCATTAGTGTTAATTATAAATAATTTAATAAAGCTACAAATAATAATCTGCTCAGTATTTAAAAATAATTTGTTTGACTTCTCAAGATCTTATTTTTCGACAAAGAAAAAATGTCCCGAGTAAAAGTATGTTTTTTTTTTGTTAAGATTATCGGAAGGTCAGTACATTCTTCATGTTTTATTTTTTCTGTTTCAAAAAAAGTTTGTTTTATTCCATTGAAAAACTCTAGACAGTCCGATAATCTTAACGAGAAAATAATATTTTTAAGGTCAGCCGCCATACCTTGAATATGGCTGATTTTTCGGGTCGTTCGCTAGACCAATGAGGTTCCTTTCAGAGGCCCACATCGACCTGTCATATTGCAGATATCATGTGAATCATGTGATTTGTGTGCAGCAGCATAATCGAGATTTTATATTCAGTTCGATATCCTCATCTCGTCCGGAGAATATGGATAATGTACTTATTTGGCAATAGCTTAAAAACTAATAAAGATAAAGATGCGCGGTTAAGGACTTTTGCGATATAAACAGTGAACGTTCTTAACCTAAACACCCTGTTTAGTATACATAGTGAATGAAGCAACTAACAAGAACTCAAAACTTTATTTTTAAACATTTAAAATGTATCTTCTTACATTCTAATAAAAACGTATTACAATTATTTCACTGTCTTGTACAATACGATCAAATCATTGCTCGTTTCAAATTTCAAAGATAGTCGCATTATAGAGACTCCATACATTCGCCATGCTCCGGAGTAAAATGCCTTACTGTTCCCGCACACCGGAAATTATATGCCGGAATTCCGGTGTACATCCCGCATTCAGTTTCTCTGTCTCCGAGGGAAGCTGGTTATTTGTTAAAGACAATCGATATTCATGTAGCCTTGCTATATTACGATTTTTTAATTATTTTTGTACAGGCGTGACAAAAAATGTTGTGTTTTATGTACTTACATGATTCAGAAATTATGTTCTGTTCCTTCATAATCGAAATATGTACGTACTTGACACTGAAATAAACAGTTTGTAAAAGTTGTAAAAATGTATTGCCAAATAACCATATGCATATGTCAAACTGTGCTCTTTAGAATTTGCACCATAATTTCAAAACTTTATCCATATATCACCCTTGATTTTTGTACAAAATTTGAGTTAAATAAAAACACATTTTTGATACTTATATTTTAGACATTTTCTTAGTTTATTAATTAAGAAATTTGAAGTGAACTGGATAAGGAGTTTTTGGATAATGATTTTCTAAACATTTTATTATGCCGCGATTTTGTTTTATTACAGTGAATTTTTACCAAAAAGTTACCATCTCCCTGACACTGAGAACAAGGCGAATTTAAAGTAAATCAAAAAAGTAGTTTTTAATCTGTGCCACGCACAGGCATTCCGCCAAACCGACGGAAATGAGAATACATGTTTTCTGGGGTCCCCAAAAACGGATCCATAGGGATCCTAAAATGCAATATCAAAATACTATATTTGCTCGAATATTTCATTATTTTTATATACCTGGTACATCTCCTATTTATAAATATGATTTCCAAATGAAAGGATTGCTAGCCTGTATGTTCATTGTCAATTAATAGTTTTTTAAGTTCTTTTGACCCTTGGCCATCTTCCATGTTACAGAGGTTTTCGCAAAAACGACATAAAACATATTGACAAATTATCTCTGTAACATAATTTTTGAGACAATTGCTTACTATTGTTTGTTTTTTCGAGTCTTCGTATTCATTCAACTTTTGATTAATTCGCAGCAATGTAAATATTAAGCCTAGCTAAAACATATTCGTTTCTTCAGACAGATTCCGTTTAAAGGAAACTAAGAAATACAGTCCGTTAAGTGAGTGAGCGTGGCACATAATAGATACTAACAGAGGAAAAACTCCAGGAAAAAATAAGGAGAATAACTGAGATTCATGGACGGTTTCCTGCTTGCAAAGTGCAAACTGTCTTTTCCAGTAAGTTTGACTGACCAGAGACGTCGACGACGACGAGTTTTTCTTTAATGTATTGTACTTTTATTTCAGGTTTTTAACGATAATAATGACACAAACTTAAAGACGAAATAATTCGTAGTTCCTGTAGGGTTTGAATTATATCTAAATACATTTTGGATATATATATATATATATATATATATATATATATATATATATATATATATATATATATATATATATATATATATATATATATATATATATATATATATATATATATATATATATATATATATATATATATATATATATATATATATATATATATATATATATATATATATATATATATATATATATATATATATATATATATATATATATATATATATATATATATATATATATATATATATATATATATATATCGTAAGATATAAGAATTTTTAAGTGAAGAAGACTAAAATGCTGGAAATATTCTATAAAACATGAACTGATTAAATAAATAAATACATATTGAAAAGTAACTACATACATTTTCCAAATCACCAGTTATATTGTGACAGGCTGAATATTTTTGTGTATTAGATAATAATTCTCAGAATAACATATACAATGAATGCGGCTTCTAATATACCCATAAAAAAAGGTCACCTATTTTGTATGATTTTTATACTTTCTTGAAATTTAAGTAAAGCAAAAGCTTTTGATAGTTCTAAGTATTAAAATGTATGATATTTGATTTATGGTAAAAATATACTATTATCTTATTACAAGAAATAAATATTGTGATGACTTGGAATATTTTTTAGAAAATAAATTAATAAATAAAATTCCAAACATTGGAAAAAAATACAGCTAGACATAAACATGGAAAAATGGCTTTGATTTTAACTCTTGACCTTTGAAAAATTACTTAGTGAATGGTCCCCAAAGAATCTTGTTTAGTTCAGTGTCCTTGACATGTGTTTGGGTTGTCTATCTCAGAAATTGTCGTCCAATACTCACATGATTCAAATAAATAATCCAATTCAAACCAAAGATTTCTTTAAAATAAGTGGTATTGCTTTTCAATAGGATCTTTTTTGGCATGATCAAATTGTATCAATTGCTGCAGCAGTCCCTAAGTAACCAGGTTATATACTATTTACACATCACGAATCCGACCCAGCCTTGGATAATAATCCACATAAATGGATTCGCACTTTCTACTTCAACCCTTATCATCCTCCATAGTTGAATAAAAATAAAAATAAAAAAAACATGCACCTCACACTTTGTCTTGCTCCTTTAACCCCGGAGGGTGTCAGTTATCAGCTCTCTTGTTTGAGCCCTAATCTGCAAGTGTTTAAATCCCGTTTCGACAAACTTTAAGGCTGGCCGCAAACGTTCCATTTCCGTATTCGATTTTTGAATTCTAAATTCAAGCTGCTGAATGCAGGCCTAAAATAAATTTGCTCACGCTCCCATCGGTCTCTTTAACCAACTTGTGTTTTTTATGTATGTATACCGATTACTCTGGGATGGTCTGACCAATTTAGATGAACTGTTCAGGAAGCATAGTCTATATAAGCATGTAGTTATCTAGTAATAACTTTATACAAATCATATAAACTGTAATTTATTTCAATTTTATTTTAGTTTTTTGTTTATTATTAATATTATTATTATTTATTTTTCATAGTTTTAATTATATCTATAAAAAAAAATTTAAATTAAAAATAAATTATCCTTTATTATTTTCCTATATAAAAAAGGTTTTATTTATTTTGTTTTGCAATATAAGATTCGCAATCAAATTTTACCATATCAACTGGATATTTAGTTTATATATATATATATATATATATATATATATATATATATATATATATATATATATATATATATATATATATATATATATATATATATATATATATATATATATATATATATATATATATATATATATATATCTATATATATATATATATATATATATATATATATATATATATATATATATATATATATATATATATATATATATATATATATATATAAAACTAATTTTCTTGAGAATTTGGTTCATCAATATAAACTGCAAGGTAGTAGGCAGTTACATAAGTTTTTATTTTTTTTTGATGTTTTTTGGTTTGCTCTCAGGACGTTTCGTTGGCTTTCGTCAACTCTTTCAACTGATAGTTGTTAGTCATCTGACACAAACATTCAATCATTTTTAAAAATTTTATACGTAACATCATTTTTAAAAATATATTACACAAAAATGAAAACAGATCAAACACATAAAACACATATAGAGAAAGTCTTATACGAACTGAATACATTTTATGAATAATTATGTATAGTCAGTACAACAGTTTTCTAGGGTATTGTGGTCCTAATTTTATATAAATAAAACGAAAACTTAGTTTGTAGGTAAAATTTTTTATTTAGACGTTTCGGCAAGTTAGGTAAGGTAATCTCCGGTGCATTATAATAATATATAAATACACAAAACATTTATAACAAACTCAGCATTTTGCAATTAAAAAGGCAGTTAAACGGACTGGTTATGTGATTATCTTCTGTTTGTATACGTATTATTTGACATTTGTTTCCACCAATATAATTGTTTCATTGTGTAATATGCTGTTACATCATGGTTTCTTTTTATCTTGTTATTTGACATGCCTTTTTAGTCTTATTTTGATCTTATCATTATCTTTTTTTGTGTCTTTTGTGAATTCGTGCTATTTGGAATGTTTATCATTCTGTAGAGTACGTTTCAGAAGGGCCAGCAGTACTTGCATGGGCTACGTCGTTCCATTAAGTAACACATGCTGACTTTGTTACCAATGTCACAAAATCAGGAGGGACTATCATATTTGTATAACTATTCGTCTTGACCTACCAGTCGCGGATTTAAAGGAGAGGCTAAGAGGCAACATGAAAACTTGCTTGAAATTATTAATATTATAAGTTACAATTAAATAAAAATAAAAGTTTAGGTTGCTGATTTAGTATCTTACTCCCCCCTCCTTACCATCCTAAATCCTAGACCCTCTTCTGTGATGTGTTAAGTCTTTAATTAAACATCCTTCAGCAGAAGACAACTTCTTAGATATGGTTTTAAAATTGTTATTAAGGAGAATGCTTCATCACCTAAAAATACAAATGAACAAAGCGCTGCTCAGCATGCTTTCTTCTAAATGTCTAATTGCTAAAAATGTTACCGTCACTTTCTCTGCCATGTAAACCCGCATCTATTGCTATAAAACGGTAATCAGAATCAGCTACTGCCAATAACACAATGGGATGAGGATGATGGTAGACGGATTTCCAGTGGTTGCAAAACTGCCCATATAGCTTCACATGTTTACTTAACTATTGCAAACACTGTTTTGACTTGAAGAAAAAATGGATACATATAAAACATTATTATAGAAAGTATTTACCAAAATTCGGCAACATAAGTACAGATTTTTCTTTAAGTCTAAGGGTAACTACATGGACGACTCTAACCAAAAAGGATTTGAAAACCAAGATAGCCATCGTTTTATACAAGACAGTAGTGTTGGCGGTCCAGATAGCATGGAGCCAGCACCAGCATTATCAACTATTTTTTCTTCAATTAAAAAGAAAAAGTACGTCCCCACTCAGACGTTAATCATGCTGAAAAAACGTCAAAACCCACAAGTAAACATATCTACATATAATGAAGTCGATGATACAATTTCAAATAAAAAAATTCAGTTCAAATAAAAAAAGGATAATCAAAAACTTGTTTTTAAACAATTAGTAAAAAAGATTAATCAAAATTTTCATTTACAATCTTCTCCATCAACTTCTCTGAACCATATAGCAATTCGTATCTGTCAGAACTTATTCTAAATTTCAATCCTCCGAGTGTGTCACAAAGTTCTCAATTAATTCCTACAACTCATATTTGAGCTGCTATGTGTAATACTTACATCGCAACAGACCACTAATTTTGAAAATATCTTCAGTCCTATTATACAACAAAATATGACACTAAAATGTTGCTACAACCCAACAAATTCAAGGGTTGTCATACAGTCAGTAATGAGTTACACATTTGGCAACTCACTAGTCTACTGCATACTCATCAGTATATTAAAAATGATACTGAGAAACCAATTGAGACATACTATTGATAAATCAATCAATTAATCTGTCGTTAAATAATTTGTTGAGATAAAAAAAGTTATAATGTAAAAATTTTGTTAAATGCGTTTTCTTCCCTTAATGTTACGATCAGTTTTTTGCCTTTTTATTTGTTTGTCGTAGCATGAGCATAATGCGCAGCTCATCAAATTAATTTATAGAGATCCGATAATAGTCAAACAAATTTCTGGATAGGCACAAAATATTGCCTTCAAGCAGTAGAACTGACCCTTAATTTAACACATTTAAAGGATGCATCCAGTAATGGGCTTCTCTTTCTTCCTTGCCGCCTTGCGACAACAAAAACACCGTGCTTTCCGAAGTCGAAAATGGAATACCAGTGTTTACAGCTAGCCTTACCATCTTTCAAAGCAAGCTCGGTATCTGCTCATAGATAAAAAGATTATTGCAAGTTTTTGAACTGTGACATATTCGGTGTAGTGTTTGCCGCTGTCGCTCCTCCGTCACTGATAAGGTTTCCGATTTTCTAGTACAAAAAGCTTTTCCTCCCGGCTAATTTCCATTATCATTTGTCTTCGGGGTTGGTCTTGAGACGACATCAAGCTGCGTCGAAAAAAAGCTTGGCCAGGGCACTGTGACAGCATTTTCCTGCTTTTATTTAAAAGACGATTCTTTATCGTTAACTCTCAGGGACGGGCATATGCATCTTATATTCTAACATTAAATGGAACTTCTCAATAATCCTTTAACCATATATAATCATTTATTTTTTAAGTTAGAAACATTAAATATTCTTAAAACGCGAGCATATTTTTTTATTTACAACCCATACATGTAATGTTGACATATCTGACTTTTTAAAAGCTTATAAGTATCATTTTTTTGGGACGGAAACAAAATCAGTATTAAGATTAAATGACTTTTTAATTTATTTTTTATTTAGAGTAAATTGCTCTCTTATTTATGTGTTTTATTTGATATATCAACGAATACCCTTTATTTGCTTTTATTTTCCACCCAGAAAATGACAATATTACGAAAATATTAATTTTTTTTTTAGTTTTTTTTATTTGGATTAAAATGTTGATCGTTGCAAATAAAATAGTATACAACATCTGTGGACATTTTCATTACTGGTTCCAGGCGAAACTACTAATCTCCCGTCAGAAATAAAGCACTTTCTGCCTCGGTGCGCAATATACCACTGGCTAAGTAAATTGCAGTCTAAGGTACAAAAATACATTGTTTTCTCTGTACGAGACCGAAGTATGAGATGAAATAAAAAACTTTTTTGCAGGGATTATTAGATGTAATCAGTAGTCAAAGAAAAACTAATAATACGTTCAAGTATAATCTTTTCTTATTTTGTTTTAGATTTGTGGTAGTATTGGTTGAAATGTTCTTTTATTATTGGACAAAAAAAAATGTTTTAAAAAACTGATTGCGTTTAGGTGAGCCTTGGTTAGGTTCTTTTTTTTTTGGGATGATCGTATCTATAAAATAAGGTTATCTATATTAAAACAAGGATTGTCAAACGGAAGACTCGGCAAGCGTCGGGACTCGTGCGGATGTTTGAGAATAAAAAATGTGCTAACCGCAAAGACACCTTTCGGTCCATAACCTCAAAGTTCTTCCTGTTCCTCAGTTTCACCAAACGTCAGTTCATTTGACTTACTATGAGTTTCGTGGCGCAAGCTGTAAATAAAATACTGGCAATACTATAAGGGGCTGGAGTATACTGCGGAGGAATCTAAACTTCACAGGTCCTTTTCTTTTGTTTTCTGATGATCGCAATGGTCTATACGTGCTTTAAGTGCAACATACAATTCGTTGATGGCAGCACGTATGTTGAGTGTGATGGTTCCAGGCAAAAATTCCACTATGACTGCACTGACTTGACTATTTCGGAAACCCGTGTTGTTGAGCTCAAAAACAAACGCATATATTTGTCCTTAGAGAGCAAATTACTACATTGGAAGCGAATATGAACTCTCAATTCAAGGAAATTTTGACCAGCTTTCATAACCCTAACCAGCAGGATCATACCGAACGCACAGGCCACAGTGGGGACAACGATATAATGCAGGAAGTATTTCAGAAGCAGAAGCGCATTAATAACGCGATGATATTTAATCTGAATTTGAAGGCTAATGGACCTGAGGTTGGTCAAGTGTCCTGTTTACTATGCGAGGTGATTGGTAGCCAGATCACCGTATCCAGCATAATTAATATAGGAAAATCTACTCGCAATAGCCATAGCTTCATTAGTACCACTTTGGTTAGTTCTAACGATGTAAATATCATTTTAAGAAACAGGCACAAGTTTGTTACATTTTGCGGAATATATATTGAAGGTGATCTATCTCTATCTATCTAACATGCTGCTACCAGAACGTGTGAGGACTCCGTAGTCAGACTGACTGTTTCTGCCGTTTAGTTTCCAATTATTCCTACAACATCGTGGCTGTCACTGAATCATTGCTCCGATCGGACATCTAGAACTCTGAATTATTTCCTGGGTTCTACGTAGTATGCGGTTCCGATAGAAGATTAGACCGATCTGTTTCCGAAAAATTTGAGGTCGGAGTTATTAATGACTGGGTTCCACTGATAGACATGTTAGGATGTAAAACAATTTTTAGTTACTTTATATTTTATATTTTTATTGTATACATGCCTTCCTGGGTAACCGATACTTAAGTGGAAATTTGCGCAATTCAATAATATACCCAATGCAAACAATCGCGATTTGGACCTTGCATCCAACTTTCACATCAATCTTTCCATAAATGATATATTACAAGTCATTGACGACCCTCACCATTCTACCTTGCTGGTGACTTTTCAGGCAACTCTTCCTCACACGCTAAACTTTTCCGTGAATAAAGATATTCCTCCTCCATTCAATTTTAGCAGACCAGATTATCCAGCGATGTAATGCTTAACACTGACAGTTCATTTGTTATTAATTGCACTGATGTTGGTGGCTCATGTCTGAATTTTCATTTTTCCCTCTCTGGTTTACAAACGGTATCATTGACTTGATTTTTATGAAGGAAAATATTTATCGTAAATACAGATTTTAACCTTACTAGATACAGGCCTTTGCGCGGAATCTGACATAGCCTCGAATATGGCATACAACCGTCCGCCGGGCTGTGACAAGCATAACTAGGGAGCCTTCAAAACTTCTGGACTTTCATCCAAAATAAAAAAGCTCAATATCGTATCCCTGTCAGTATGAAGAGTTCTCACCCCTCTTTCCATGATTCCCGCAGTACTGTTTCAGCCTTCGCTGGCTAAATCCAGAGTGTTTACAAAAATTCTCTTTAGCCCTGTGCAAACATTCCGCCATTGGCGGATTCTGACCATCAATGACATAATTTCTACATGTAAGAGATTTTTTTTCAAGCTTCAGAGTGATCGACTGTACTTACATGTGATTTTACTCTCACATCTGGAGTCTAGGACACCTAGCAGATGACTAAGGTATGTCCCGTTCTAAAAAAGACGACCCTACAACGATTGAAGATTATTGCCCCATCTCCATCCTATCTAACTTGTCTAAAATATTTGAGATTATCTATTCCCTAGTAAACAGTTTTATTGCTGTTTTGTCAGATCCACTTAGACTGTGGTTCTACCATATCGTATCCTTTATACAATTGTCATAATGGCTCTATGGAAGCCGTTCAAAGAAGACTCATTAAATATCTCATGTTCAAGGAAGACTGGTATTTATAAAGCTAGGGGGTTCGATAACTATCTAATCTTATCCAGATTTGGCGAGTTCCCTTTAACTGTGCGTAAATACATCCAGTCTGTGACATTTCTGTATAATTTACTCAATTGACTGATTGTCCTTTCTTGTTTGGAAAGATACCGTTTGATGTGCCTCGCAAAGGAGCCAGACATCAACATACATTTAACCTAAACCTAGCGAAATCTAATATACTATCTCAGGGCTCTTTACATATTATGTGTAGAAATTTTAACCGCATGTAAGCAGTTTGTGATATTCATACCTGCAGCTTATCCACTGTTTTAGCACGTTTGAGCGAGATTGCCGGCTTTCCTCTCTAGTCCACCATTGTGCTATTCTTAATTAATTGTCCCATAGGTAAGTTTTCATATATTATTAGTGTTTCATATTAAAATTCTATATTGTAGTTGGAAATAAAAAGCTTAGGTCGTTATTTTTGTAGAAAAGTCGACCGTTTATCAATGTCTTTTAAAAAATAATGTTGGAAAGAAACTTAAGTAGGATGTTGTTAAAGTAAGCCATTTTTCATACTGAGTATAAACCAAATATTTTCTAAAGGCGGCAAGAGTAACAAAAGACTGGTTTTAAAAACAGCTTTTTACGCCCCAAAGATCTCCCGGAAAAACAATTCTAGGACCGCAAGAATCTATCTTTATGCCCTAGTATAATAGAACGTTAACTATAAAAGAGCTATTAATCTTTCCATTCATTATTACCATGTACTCGTCTTTATCAAATTATAGGCAAGCCTGACATCTAAATATACTCTAAATAGATACCGAAGAATTGACGCCCCTTCGATGTCTTCAGAAATGAGAAAATTAGTGTGAGGTGTAGTTATATGTGGGAGGTACCGGGAGATATGTATCTTGAAAAGCGGTTGTTATCTGTCTTTAAGATGCTCATACAAGGAAACGTTAGGCTTTGATAAAGTAATCACCCGATTAATGTATGGAGATTGTAGTTTACTATTTATTATATATATTGTGTCTATGGCGGTTACTGACCTGTGTGGACAATGCGTTTTTAAGTCGTTGTACGTACATTTTATAACCAATAACATTCGCTTATTTTTAATAATTACTTTCGCAATTTGAATGATTTTGGGAATTTTTGTCCTTTTCGTCATAGGTTAGCTTGGTGATGAATGTCTCCAGTTTCGTTATTTTTTTAAAAATGAATTCTGTAATACTAAAACCGTCAACAATATACAAACAGAGTAAAATGAAAGGGAACAATTTTGCAAGTCTGGCACTAATATCCTTTTTTTCAAATTTCCTGTGGCGCCATGTTATCGTCTCCAGTCTTCCCTTTGCTTTGTCACCATTATGGCAAATGTTCGTGGGGTTTAAAACAAATGGCCTAAGCCTATTACTTATTGATATGTATTTTAGTTTTTACTTCAGAATGATAGATATTAATATCTCCGTTGTCGATCTATTGTGACACTTCTGATATTATATAGATTATTAATAATCCTATATTTTTCTTTTAATAGGTTCGCTTTTTAGACCAAAACTTTAAAGTGAGATTAGAATGTCAGATTTTATGGAGAAAAACTAAGCCTTGAGCTTACAGGTCTGCACCTGCCCAGTCTCTTTGACAAAGAGTTAGATTTAAAGCTTAGGAATTTTATTTATCCAAGTATGTTAATATAATAGAGATAAATGTAATAAAATTAACATTAATATATTCTAGTTTATTTAGAATATAACCTCGACTATGACTTATACTTATTTTATCTGCTTTATAATAATTGTCGTTCAGCAAAGTGTTTTCCCAGGATAAGGTACTTTCCATGTCGATATATTTTTTTGTACTAAAAGTTTCGCTAATTGAGTTTAAATTACCTAAAATTAAGAAACAAAGGGTTGGTTTCAAATTAAGTTTCCCCAAAATTAAAATTAATATATAATTTCTTCCAATGCTTCAGATCTCAGACTCCCAAAAATATTTTTCTCTAAGAAAATGCAGTTGTTTTTTCAATATTAGTTGAGTTCTAGGTTGTTTAACATAAAAAAAATCTTTCTACAATTCATGTTATTTTTCCACTTCTGTCGTTTCTTACTATGAGGTCTATACTTACTGCAGGCGTTTACTGACATGGATTGTATATTATAGTTTTTGTTTTCTTGTCCGTAACATTTTTTAACCTTTAATTTCATGCTTCATTATTTTCTTTTCCCTTATTCAAAATACACATTGATAAGGACGATACTTCTTTATAAATCACAGTGATACTACATTTGCTAAGCATTTAGTTTTTTTTTATTGTGGCAGCTTTTAGTGTCAATTCTTGCACACGTAAAATGGGGATGTTTATACAAAGTAGCCTGTTTAGTGCTACAAGATACCGATTTATTATTTGTTTTTGATAATCCGTCTTTGATTCCGTCTTTCCGTATAGGTATTTCCTTTAAAAGGCACACATCATAATTTCTATTTAATAAGATCTATTTCTTTATACCATTGTAAGCTTATTTTATCGCATGTGCCATACAAAATGTCATTGAACTATTACTATAAAATCCTGATGTAAAAAAAGTAGTCCGTAGAATACAGCAATGCTTTAAATTAAATGTGTGGAAAAATGAAAAATTCTTAATGAGAAAGAATTAAATGGGAGAAAAATGTAAAAGATCTTCTAAATGGTAAAAGAATCATGAAATACTCACAAAACAATAGATAAATGTTCTAAATTAAACAAATCAGCCGTGAAATCCTACTCAGACTATTGAACACTAGTTTTTAGGTTTTTCTTAGCTTATTTAATAATTAAAATTCTTTTCAAGCTTCTATCCTTTCTTAGGTGTATAAAAATGAATGATGTAGAAAAAACGAATAGTGGCCAAACTTTTACTTTTTAGTTGTTGAGGCGCACCGAAGGTACGGAATCTTGTTTTTGGGGCTCCTACTCACTTAATTTCATTATCAGGGTATTTAAAATGCAAACTCGAGCTATCAGGTTCCTTTGCAATCTTAAGCCACGAGACACACGTAAGCCCGTACGAAATTCATAAAATGTATGTATCCTTCACAATGGCTCCCTCCTACTTTATCATTTTGTTGTGAGTCTAATGAGTCACGCAAAAAATTTTAAAAACCATCTCACCATTCACTGTTTGGTTCCAGACACTGATTACGCAGAAGAGAGGCATTCGTATGTGTTGGTTCAAAACTGAGACAACCAAAGGAGGAAAGTATATCTTTGCTTGGCGACTATGAAGAAGATTTAACAGTAAAATACAGTATCATTGTTATGCAGATAATTAGAAGATTCGATATTGAATAACATTTAATGTATCAAAAATTTGTACTGGCATCAAACAGCTCAAGTAAAGGTGGGTAACTGCTCTATTCAAATTTAAAGAGGTGCAGCATGGATGTGTGTTTTCATCTCTTTTGTTCAACCTGTAGGTGCTTTAAAATTATGTTACAGGAGTAACTAGCAGGTATCGATCTACAATATTCGGAATGCTGCAGACACAGTTGTGGTTGCGCTCATAGCATGATCGGCCCACAGCAATTTGAGAAAACGGAACAGGAAAGCCATGGGTTTGAATATTATTTAAAAAAAAACATGCTTTGCAGTTGTCGCTAGAGACCTAGAAGCATTTAGAAGCACTAACGTAATGTTCTATTGCTCTGTGAAGACTTGACAATAGCGAAATAAAAATGCCTCCTAGAGCTAGCTCGTAATGCGTTCTTGTTCAGTAAAATGTTCACCTTACTTTAATCATGAGCTTCGCCTAAAATTTGTAAAGTGGAAGGTTTAGTTCTTCTTGAAAGAATGGAAAGTTGGACTCAAACACTATTAACAAAATAGAAGTGTGTCCGTGAGTGTATCAGTTCTCAACATACCATGGATAACAAAAATAAGAAGCGAAGAAGTTCTTACGATAGTCAAGAAGTGTCCATATGTGAATACCCATTATTGCAACTGATGATTAAAGAAAAGCTCTCGCATTGAAAGTGGATAGGAAGAAACTAATTATCCTGGCTACGAAACATAAGACACTTAACAGGCATCCACAATAGAGAAACACTTATATAATGAAGAATGTGATCGCAAATATCTATTAACCCAACCTAAGTTAATTGTTATCAATAACGCTTGGGGTTATTTTCTTGAAGTCTGTTCAAATATCGTGATTGGAAACGCGGAAATATTTGTTGACTAAATCTATATCTACGAAATTTTACTTTTAATTACTACTCGATTCAATATTTTTATTTATAAAAATTACTTTAAGTATATGTTATTAACGTCTATGTTTTAAAATATACATACGTATATGTAGTTTGTATACAGCCTGTTTTAATTGATTGTTTTCTTTTTCAGGTAAGTACTGTTGGCCCATTATTGGACAATACATACGTAAGTAAAAATTGTCTAAAATAAGATGACCTATCTATCCGCTTATCTGATATAAACTGTCTTATTTTAAAAAAGACTTCGTATATATGATTATATGTTAGGATAGTGCGATTAAAGACGAGTTCAACGATATATATGAGTATGGGTCTGTAAGGAAATATTTTGGATTTTTGTGCCTTTTATAATAATATCTTTCAAAGTTCTCATAAAAATGAATTCAAGGTGATAAGGTCGGGTCTCTTCGGGGGTCAGGTATCATTTTTATTTGACCCAATCAATTCCACAAAATTGTTGTTTATACATTGATCTCCTCGCCACTGTGACTTAGAACACCATCCAGTTGAGACAAAATATTCACTTCTCCATCGCAAATTATAGACAACAATTTTGCATCATTTATTGGCCCAATGAAAATATTGCTTTTCTCTGCAGGAACTCTGATCTTACCCCTCGGAAATTTTTTTGTACTTAAGTAAAAAATAAGTGAAGAAATTTAATTACACATTCAGGGTGTAGCTAAATCGACAAAAACCTTTTGAAAAGTTTCACTACGTGTATTGCTCAAAACGGGAGACTTGCTTTAGGTTTATTTAATATTTTACAGTTACTTATTCTTTTGTTACTTATTTTTAAAAGATTTTAATTAAAACTTTAAAAACCTAATTAATATGTAAATAAATGTATGACCACAAAAGACAAGTTTAAAGTTTTTTGACATGCAGCTATTTAAAAACCATACAGAACATTTTGAGATAATGGACAAAAGTTAATAAAGTATTAACTATAATGACTGTAAATAAATATTTATTTTTTCAAATTACACAATTTAAAGGTTTTGTTATAAAAAAAAAGTTACTTGCTGAAGATGATCGTCTTTAAGTCTGAAACGGTGAATAGTTACCAAATTGTATGTTGTTGATGAAAAAAAAATTACATGTTTGAAAATATCCTATTCCTATTCTATTTTTATTATTACCAAGCTCTACTTACTGAAAATAGGCATACGTATAATATAAAAAGAAGTTTTCAGTGAAATTTACGTTAATTGCATAAAAGCCGCCGGATTTTTCCGGAACATTTATTAAACTTTAAAATCCAAGATAAATGTTTAGTTGTGCTCACAGGGAAAATGAATTTTCCGCTATATAAAGCTCACATATTTTTTTACGGTTATTATATTTCCGGGCTTTTATGCTTTAAAATTTATAGTTGCGTTTAATTTTTTTAAGAGTTAAAGCAGAAGTAAATTACGCGAAACTTAGTTTGAAATATTGTTTTTTTTTCCAACGCTAATTTTTAAACGTAAAATACATTTTCAAAGTGTTAAACTTACTCCCCTCAAGAAAATTGGCTAGTTTGATGAGAGCATGTGTAGAGAAATCCACTTTTAGTAATTGTTTTTTTACTTCATTATTACTGTCATAAATTATTCAAAGGAATAATTTTAATAAAACTTCTTGTATTGTTACAAAATAAATTTTTAAGTAGCAAAATCAGTTTTTAATTTTTTTTATTGAAGTTTTTAAACTAAGGTAGTATTATTTCAGTAGTTTTACATCAAGATTGTAGTTCTTAATGAATATTACAATTAAAGTCTATTATTCTCAGAAAAGTGTGCAAGCTGTCAGTTTGAATGGGGTCTACATTTTTAAGGATAGAAAAAATGTTAAATACGAAAACTTGATGAACCACCAAGATTTGATGAAAAAACAAACAAATAACAAAAATAAGGATCGACTTTATTTTAAGTGGGAGACTCTGTATAATATGATTTGTTGCTTAAATGGGCGTCTTCTTGCTTTTCATAAATATACCTTGTTTTATATTTTATCTTTAAAACAACCGAGAAAATAGACAAAAATCCCGTTATAAGAGACAGTGTTCTCTTTGTTTCTACCATATAACTTCTTAAAGCCGGGTTTTCGTTTATTTTGTCGGTTGTTTTGTGATTTGTTCATTTTTTAGCAAATATTGGCGGTTTGGATAAATCCGTAAAATTTTTGTACTTATTTTTTTTTTATTTTATAATGAAGGTTTTAAACCTTGTTCAAAATATAAACAGAAACTCTCTACAAGAGGAACATAAAATCCTAATTTTTACCGTTGTTTAATTTTTTAAAGGTTAGAATGATTTTTTATAATACACTTAAATTCATTTTTTTCCACCGTTGCTGGGTCTTGTCCAAGCTTTTGTCCATAGCATGAAGCACCGCGACCAGAAACATTTACCACAATGCTCTACTTACCTCCATTTGCAATTTATCGAATTAATATTTGCATATATTATTAAATTAAATGTTAATTTAAAATGTGTCGAAGGAAAAGATTCAGTTTAATGATTGGTGAAAAAAATTAACATTTATAAACGAAGTTAGTATTAAGTAAGAATACAAGACTTACCTACGTAGCCTACCAACGCTGTGGCATTTCTGACCGTTCTAAATTTTTAACTTTATACTAGGTATTGAATTACATTACCCGAAACTTTTTCAAACGGATGTTGTTGTAAATAATTAAATCATACAGCAACTAGAAGACATAGGGTCAATCCAGGATTTAGGGAGGTAAATCCAGGAGATTGGTAGAACAAAATACTTCGTTCACGCTCTCAGAACCACAAGTAACTACATGTTACATAGATTAAAAAACGGTGTTACATTATTAAATCAATAGTTCGTTTATGGTTTTAAAATCACTGTCTTTTTAAAATGTTATTTATAAAAACGGTATATTAAGTTTATTTCTTCTTAGTAATTTAACAGTAGTATCAAATGTTTATAAAAGGTTTATTTCGACTAAGAAATATGGGTAAACAAACATTATGGTTTTGTGAATATGTATGTAATGTAATGTAATTTTAGTTTGGACAAGTGCTTACGATCATTACCAGTCAAACAATTTGCTCCAATAGGTATCAGAAAATTTTAGGAAGGCATCTAAATTAACTTAAATACAACGTATTTTGAATATGTTTTTAAAACATCGGTTCAAACGTTTCTATTAGGTACTTTCAGCATTAAGGGAGGGATTCTGATAGAAATAGGTACTTTGAAATATTTTTTGTCAGTACTTGTTTTTAGAAACAAATCCTAAGTTAGAAGAATACGTATTTCGCATCTGTTTAAATAAGCTTCAATAAAACGTTTCTTAATACGTATATTTTATATCCGATGTCAATGGTCGTGGCGGAAACGATCCTGATTGGTAGACAGTGTTAGCGTTACAATTTTTTCATTTTCTTTTTAATCGTTGTGACAATAAACAGTTTAGATTTTTTAAGCTTGTGTCCTAAATTTTGTCTCGTTGAAAAGGGGGTCAATTTAAAATATCTTCTAATAAATTCAACTGTCACATAGTTTTCAGCACCGAATACTAAGACGATAGCGTTCGGTGCTTATATTTTTGTAACTGTTCAGATAGATAGGTTAAGAATACTTGTTCTTATCAGACTATTGCAGATACTGGCAGCTTATCTTGCCTTAAACTTACTAATAGTTAAAATAATGATAATAAAATTCACGGCAAATATAGAAATGAATATTTTTACTGGTACGTTGAAATTTTTATTACGAAAGTTAAAGCCTAGTCCTTATAATTTGGATGTTTCTTTGAGGAATTGCTTTTATTGATCTATAATTTTTTGAATATTTGTGGCGGGAAATTTTTTGCACAATTAAATTTTTTGTCTCCGGAAAAGAGTTGAAAATATTCAGCAATATCTTTTGCGCACTAGTATGGACAAAATTTAATTTTGCGAACCGAATTGTGTATACAAAGTATTTATGTTGCGCACGCTTTTACAAAAAATATATGCATCAGAAAGTTTTTTAAAACATAGAATGTTGGGAAAGTATAAAAGTATTTATTTAAACCAAACAAAGAATGAGTTTCTTAAATGATTTAAGCTGTATTCTTAATAATTACTTTAAAACTGTTGAATTATCAACAAAAATCAACATTCGGATTTTTGATTACTCCAAATATTTCAGTTTTACGGTATTTGTATTTTTAACTTACTAATAATGCGGTTATATTTTTTAATTAGACTCTAATTCTGCACGAACAAAAGAAGAAAAGGCCCACAAAAAGTAGTTAGCGCTGGGTCAGAACCTGCGTAATAAATACTCTAGCTAGCCTAAGTAAATAGAGGAAAAGTTATCTACGGTGGCAGACTGGGGAAAAAAAGAAAGACCGTTGCTGTTAATAGACTCCATAATCAGGTCCCTTTGATTAAGTCGCTAACGAGATGAGAACTTCTTTTTTTTAGTTAAACTATGAAGAATGCATGTGGCTCGATGCTCCTGGCATGGCTAAAAGAAGGTATAATAGCTGTTAATTTGTCTAAACAGAATCCGTGGTAGGATCTGTAACAAGTGACAGATGCCTCCACCCCGACGATGGTTCATCGAAGAAAGCTGGAGGACAGTTCTTAGAAAAAGTATTTGATGATGAAAATGATTTCGTTCATATTGTTAGGCATATCTAGTACTGATGAAAAGAGGAAATGAGGAGGGAGTGGAATTTGCCGTGAATTATTTCAGAGCGGGTCAGAACCTATGTAATAAATACCGTAGCTAGATTAAGTAAATAGAGGAAAAGTTTATCTACGGGAAAGACCGTTGAGGTTAATAGACTCCATAATCAGGTCACCTTGATTAAGGTGCTAACGAAATGAAAACTCTTTTGCTTTAGAGGTGAAAGGGGTTTCATCACCAGAGATAAGAAGTGGGAAGAGGCTTTTGCGTTTGATTCTTGGTTTTGTTGAGTGACCAAAAGTATTGGCTGCCACTTTCTTAAAAGAAAGACATTCGCTTCTAATGCTAGTGTTAAAACAATTAATGGCTTAGGTAATTATGTAATGATTTTGTGATCTCTGTTTTAGGAAATTGTTATGAGTACAAATTTTATTCAGGTATTATCGCAGGATTTCGAAAAATAATGTTAGTAGCAAATTTCGAAGACTTGTATGCAAATTTTAAAATAATCAGTAGAAGAGAAAGCCAGGGAAAGACGGAAAAACGCAAATACATCTCTACAAACCAATAATCTAACTAAAATGTATAGTAGTTCCAATATTCAAATTAATATATGCTTTATTGTTAAAGAAAATGTAGCTTGTTAACAAAGCGAATGGTTAAAAAATATTAAATACAATAAAAAAAAACACAATAGATGAAAAAGTGTTAATACAAAGTGGGGAAAGGCATGTACCGAAAGACACGTCAAAAAATACAAATGAGTAAACTAAAATTAACACATACCTTGTTACGTATAAGTGAATACTACAAACATAATCGGCAAGTAATGCTAAATTAGGAAAAGACAAAGAGTAAAATGTATGAACGAAATGAAACACGAGTAAAAATATGTAATAAATGTATAAAAAAATTAGTTGAATTCTATTGACATTATAAGCTAAGTATAATGTGAAATACATTGGAAATGAAAAGTTTGTACTTTGTACTCTTCAGTCTGGCGAATGCTAACTGGCGGACTTTTAAAAAACTATTTGCTGCAGTAAAAAATTGATTTTTTTTAAAGTTGAAGAAGGTATTGGTAAACTTATACCGTATGAACTGCGATTAGTGCAAGTATTTAGATCCCATACCCTCAACAACTGAATAGTAAAGCTGGCTACTACAGAACTAAGTTCGTTTTTTATAGATCTATTAGTAAAGCAGCCTGAAGATAATTTTGAGCATATATTATTTATATGAATTTCAATTTTTAATTTATTGTCTATGAGCATAAAATGAGAGAAACACCACTTAAATCACACTAACAATTAAATACTGATTTTGGAAATATTGGATTTATCTCTGAAGTTAAATCATTAACATATAGTAAAAGCAACAGTGGACCAAGAACCGATCGTTGTGGAACACCAGCAGCAATCCTAAGTTTTGGGGAGCTTTTATCTTGGAAATGCAAATGCTGCGGCCAAAAAAAATATCATTACCAATTTAAAATTGCTCCCCTGAACCCATATATCTCTAGTTTACTCAGCAGTATTCTGTGACAAACGCAGTCAAACGCCTTTGTTAAATCACAAAATACCACTGATGCAGTCTTCTTGTCGTTAAGTCCAGGAAGTGAAAAATTGCATCACCAGTAGTTTTTGAAAATTGGAATCCTAACAAAGATAGAGAGAGTAACTTGTGCTTCTCCGAGAAAATGAGCATGCTAGCATTTATTATTTTGTCAACAATTTTATATAGTGCGCAATAAAGGTAAGGCGGTAATTCGAAGCGACGTTCCTATCACCTCCAATTAGGTACTACAATTTTCAAAGAGACAAAATCCCTATAGCCAAAAAATTATGAGGTAAGATAATACGAAGTAATAAATTGCATGACTGCAAAAAATAGGTTCAGTATATTTTTTTTTGCATTTTCATGACTTAACATGAGCAATACATTTAAATGAAATGTTTGTCCGTGTTTTCATTTAGTTATAGTATTTTGTAATTAGATATACGTTTAATAAACTAGAACAGATAAACATTTTTAATTTTTAGAGTACATTTTCTCAAAAATGAATGAACAAAGTTTATTGTCTAAAAAATACATTAAATTAAGCAGAAAATCGCTCTAAAAGATTAATAAATCTTTCTTCCATTACGTTTTCTTCTTATGTTCCGTCTGTTTCCATTATTTTCGCCCTGATTGTGAACAAGACATAGAAATTTTACATCTGATTTACTGATTCCGATATTAAGGTCTACGCTTGATGTCCTCGATATATATAAGTTATCAGATCTCGAGAGCGGAAAGGTCAGCTCAGTGTAGCGTGATATTCTGTATGTCAAACATTTGTTAGGGAAAACGTTCTATTGATCTTTGAGGATTTTTAGCTATACTTTATCGGCGTTTTGATTGGGGAACGAAACGCTTGACATTTCCAAGTAACAGCGTTTGTCAAAACGAACAACATAAACAGAAGGCGAGTGTAGGGTAGTTATTTTCTCATGCCTCATTATTTGAAGTAACAATATACAGGATGGGCCAATCAAAACGAAACAATGCCGATATTTCACATATCATTCGTTTAAAAAAAAATCTGTCGGGAAATAAGAGTAGAGCAATAAAAAGAAAAAAACCATTGCTTGGTGAAAAAATGTTAAGATCCGTTGATTTTTGTATCGATAAAAAAATTTTTTTTCGCCTATTTTCAACTCTGTCACTTTAATCTCGAGGTCATTATATTCTCTTTTCAAGGCCTAGTAGTTTTTAAAAATTAAGTCGGTAGTAAAGTAGTTAATAAGTCAACACTGATAAAACTATAAATTTGTGTCGATCTTTACGTTAATTTTATGTAATGGCAAAATAATTCTTTTTGAGCTTAGTTTTACTGCATGGGTATAGTTTAGGTTTACAAAGAAAGATGAGACACAAGATGTACATTTTGTTTATTCGTTGTTCATGATAATAAGTGCTGAAAGTGTTGGCCTCCTGCATCCATACCATAATAGAGATTTTGTTGAAAACGGTCCCGGGCATTATGAAGCATGTCTGGTGTAATGGCCCGACATTCATCAATGATCCGCTGACATAAATCATTTAATGACTGTGGATGAGTTTTAAAAATCTTACTTTTTAAGTGACCCTATAGACAAAAATCTGAGGGAGTTAGGTCGGGTGATTTGTATGTATCCTCTTCGGTCGATCCATCTACCACAATGCTTCTGATTTAAATATTCACGAACAGCAAGGATATAATGAGGAGGTGTACCATCTTGTTGAAATGTCAACTCTTGGCATTGTAAATATTATTTTGAAAAGTTTCTGTCAATGTAGGATCGATAGCGTCTTCGAATAATTGCAGATACATTTCTCCATTTAGATTTCCTGCGAGAAAAGAAGGACCAATTAAACAATCGCCATAAATTCCAATCCAGAGGTTTAATTTCTCAGGAGAGATGTGGATTTTCGTCAGACCAATATCCATAATTATGACGATTAATAGTCCCATTTAGAAAAAAACGAACAGGAAAAACAAATGTTGAATACTAAATTCCGATTATTTATTATTAGTTCACTCATAATCTCGCAAAATTTCAAAGTCATCTTCGTTTAATTTTTGTGGAAGATGAATTTTGTAGGAGTGAAATGTATGTGCCTTTAAAATTCTGCGCATATTCGTACGAGATATGCCACACACTAAAGTTGCCTGGTGATTAATGTAGGGCCCATATTGGAGCGATTGGTTTTCGGTTTGCCACTCATCATGTCTCCCTAAACTTTGCTACCAGTTCAATTATATATTTTCGATGAAAATGTTTATCTAGATTCATTAAGATTAGATACTTGTGCTGCAATATTAGCACATCTACTATTTTCATAATAGAGTTCAATCAGCGATACTCTTTCTACAGTAGAATAAATCATTTTAGATCAAAACAAAGTTATAAATAGTCACAGACAAAGCCCTCCGAGATAATAAAAGTTAAATAAAATAAATGTAAATACTCTTTAGCCCTCCACTTCTAAGGAAGATAAACAACTGAAATATTTATAATTTTTCTAATAACATAGCATTCTACAGCAGCACAAAGAATTATTAAGATATGACTAATTGCAAAAAGACTAGTACTTACTACTTTTTTCTTCGAACGATAAAATTGGAATTTAGATTAACTTTTTTCAGGTTTCAACATTTTCTTCATTGAGCAATAACAATGAGAAATCCTTAATTTCTCAAATACAGCTGCATCAAATTTGAAAAACTAAGATGCGTTGAAAAGATAATTTAATGACCTTTAAAATAAGGTACCAGTCGACCATATTCCCATTTAACATTATTGTTTATTTTTCTTAACTTTATTATCGTAGTCTATAAATTTATTATTTTCCTCTATAAAAAGGTTTTTATTCCAGGTAGCATTTTAATAATTGCGATTTGTTTATATTGCAGCATCTCTATTGAGAAATTAAAATACTCATTTTAATTTTCACTCGTTTTCGACGTT
This sequence comes from Kuschelorhynchus macadamiae, assembly GCA_030620095.1. NCBI lineage: Eukaryota > Metazoa > Arthropoda > Insecta > Coleoptera > Curculionidae > Kuschelorhynchus > Kuschelorhynchus macadamiae. The sequence goes on from JAUTXW010000338.1 coordinate 26,209, forward strand.
ATTACACCACAGTCACAACCCTGGTGCAGAATTATAAGCATATTTAGTATTTTCGAAAACACATACCGATCAATAAATCAGGTTTTCTTTTAATTACACTGGCTGACAAAAAAATTTTTTTTGTTGTAACACAAATCAGAATAACGTAATCTAATAGAATGGACCTATCCAAATACGAAAATGACACAAATAGAAAGTTGTAGCACGTAGGGTTTTCTTGTTAGAGTTGTAGAACCATATCGAATGTTACGATACTTAATACCTATAGAAAAAATGATTTCAGAAAATTCTTAACCCTGTTTATTGACTATGTTTACAGTTTTCGCCTATTAAACATACTTTTTCTCTCTTCAAAAACCAATAGTAGTCACCCATCATGGCTGGATCCCATCGTCCTTGGTACCGAATTTCCATTGTTCTGATATCTTGGTAAAACCTTTCACCCTGCTTGTCACTAACAGCTCCCAAATTTTTATGAAAAAATGGCGAATGGAGGAAGTGAATTTTTAATGACATTCTGGCACCAAGCGCTTTATAGGCATCTAAGAGTTCATTAACTAATTGTTCATAATTTTCATCCATATTGTTGCCCAAAAGTCCTCTTACTACTTTAACAAATGAATTCTTTGCTCTGAGTTCCTGCCTGGTAAGCTTTCTGTAAAATTGACATCGTCCAGCAATTTTCTGATTTGTGGCCCAATTAAAATGCCTTCTTTTAATTTGGCATCACTTAACTGGGGAAAGACTGTCTTAAGTATTTATATCCATCATCATCTTTATTCAAAGCCTTCACAAAGTTTTTCATCAGCCCAAGTTTAACGTAAAGAGTAGGCAAAAGGACATTTTTGGGATCAGCAAGAGTTATAAATTTAACATTTTGAGATCCTGGTTGAAATTCGCTACTTTCCGGCTAAATTTTTGTTACATAATGCTGATTTATTGCACGACTGTCCCATAAACTAAGGAAACAGCAATATTTTGTAAATTCCCCCTGAAGTCCTACTAAAATCGCTATAACTTTTAAGTCCCCACATATCTGCCATTTATACCTATTGTAGTTTATTTTATTCAAAATCGTGCGCATGTTTTCGTAATATTCTTTCATTGCAACTGAATGGACGACTGGTATAGAGGATTTTAAATTTCCATTTTGCAATAACACAGCTTTTAAGCTATATTTAGATGAGTCTATGATTAAGTGCCACTCACTGGGAGAATGTTCAATATCAAGTTCCTGCATTAAACTGTCTATATCAGTACACGCGCACAACGAATTTTCCATACTGTAGAATTCAGAAAACAGCATTTCTTTTTCTGAAATTGGTAATTTTTGTTTCTTTGGCCAATAGGTTCCATTCCTTAAGACGGGAACCCAGAAGTTCTGACTGTTGCTTGGATAACCCCAAATCACGCACTAAATCATTTAATTCACTTCGAACAATCAAATGTGGCTCGAGCAGTACATACTAATCGGTTAGATAATACATATTTTTACATATTCATATACATAGATTTTTTGATCAAGGAATAGAAATTTGAAATATTTAGTTATTCAGATCTTTTTTTTTTTTAAGAAAGTTTCAATGGGTAAAGTTTAATTTATCAGAGTTGGTTGCAAAGCGTAATTTTTATTTAAATTGTTAATTGATTCTTATTGCCAAGACTGAATCCTAATATCATATGGATGGCAATATTAATCTTAAAAAAAAAACAAATAGGCAAAGTAAACAGATTGGATAAAACGAAAGCTTTCATGGCTATCATGGTTTTTGGGATTACACCCTGTCCAAATGGAATCACTTTCCGATGTTTCGCATTCGATTGCACGAGGCATGTTCAGGGATCTTTACTTCACGAGATCGGAACACTGAATGAGCCGGTCTGGGTCTCTCCGAGCTCATTCAGTGTTCCGATCTCGTGAAGTAAAGATCCCTGAAGATGCCTCGTGCAATCGAAGGCGAAACGTCGAAAAGAGATTTAATTTTGACAAAGTGTAAGTATTCCTTGTTCACTTCTCACTATTTTCACCTGACGAAAAGCTGCCGTTCGCACAACAACAGCTATTTTAACGAAAATGTATTTTCCCTACAATAGCGTAAGTTACATATAAACTTTATTAGTTTATCCGTGTTTTACACTTGAGTTTTGTGCAAAATATCAAGTTAATTTGATAAGTAGTTTTTTGATACTGAATTTTTAAACATTTCATTAAGCGGCAATTTTGTTCCTCCATAAGGGCTTCCTACCAAAATTTTACAGTCTATCCCTATATCATACCTGATTTTTTGGCACTTGTTAAATAGTTTTTTTTCAGTAATGATTTTTTTACATTTTTTGAGGCCTTAGTTTCGTTTTGCCATATTGAATTTTTCCAAAATGTTCCCCATATGAACTTGATTTTGTAATTTCAGTCAATCAGATAAGGATTTTTTGAGAGCAGGTTTTTCAGGATATAGGAATCTAAAACACAAAGAACCGCAAAAATTCTAAAGGCTGATTTTTTAATATTGATGTTTTAATTATCTGATTTTGTTATTTCTTCATTCTCTATGGCACACCTATCTCATTACAACATCCGGATATTGCAGATATTTTATGTCAAAAGAAAAATTCTTCAACGAAACGAAAAAGTCATGGGCTTAAATTTCAAATATTTAATTCGTCTATTCAACTGTACAAAAGTTAAGGGATGGAACGGTAATACTCACAAAGAACTTAATCCTACAACTTCAGTGTTCAAAAAAGTTTTTAAAGTGCTCCCCAAACAATAGGCTGAATGATGCAGTGGAATTAATTTTTATTCCCTTTCTAACTGTAAATACCATCGGTTGTTTGTCAAGTAACGATCTCCATTCCGTATTGTAGAATAAATTTATATGTTTTGTCTTTTTAAGTTTACTAAATAGAATAGGTCTACAGATATATACCTAAAAGAGATTTTTGAGATAATTTATAATATGTTTAAAAATGCATCTGGATTTGTTTGATTATTTTCAGAAATTAATAAAAAAAATCGGTAAATTTCCATTACCCGGAACTTCCCTCGTTATGAATCGTTCCTTTTATTAGGAACAGTGAAAAGTGATTCTTACCAATATTTTACCAGTCTCGACATATGCCACACTTGGTTTTTAGGCATAATTAAAAATAAATGAAATAAGTAGTTTTTACACCGATTTTTTTTAGGACCACCATTTTGTTTTACATGTTGCGTCATGTTGAATTCGTGCCAGTTTATTCCTATATCACATATGGTTTTGTGCATAATTTGAAGTAAATTGAATAAGAAGATTTATTTACATTGACTTTTTAAACATTATATTTGGCTGTTAATTTATTCCGCAATCTTGAATTCGTACTAAAATTCTACTAGATTATCTGTATATTACATTTAAAGCTTGAACAAAATTTGAAATTAATCTAGCCTGATTCTTAAATATTTTAAGCCGCCATATTGGATTCGTACCAAAGTACTACTAGTTTCATTTATATATAGGGTGTTTCAAAAGTAAAGTAAAATATTTAAGGGGGTTCATTTCATGATGAAAACTTCGTATGAACGTATGACCAAAATGTCTTAAATTCTGAGATACTGAGTGATAAAATTTTCAAAAAATTATCTTTTTTTAAAGTATATTATATTATGCCACTCTAGATATTTTAATGAAATTTGGTACACAGCTACTATGCATTAAGAGGCATTGTCTGATGTTCAACAATTTTTTTTATTTCGTCGTCGTTGGCATTCGTGCGGGATTTGTACTAAATATTTCTAAAGAAAAATATACTACGCCATTGCTTTTTCTCGTAACAAAATTTATTTTTATAATTCTCATTCACTCCTGAGCAAATTTGATCTCTGGATTTTCTTTCGTCCGACGCATGGTTTTCGCGTAAAGAAAATAAGAAACATTTATCTGCATACATATCTGAAATGAAATGAGCGACCCCAAGCATCATTTTTAAACAACGGTGGCTTTGCTAATTGTTACAGAAAATGTCATGAAGATGAGATTTTGACAAAATAAATGAGAAAATATTATACTTTATTTTTGTCGGTCAATAAGTAAGTTCCAAAAATTAAGGAAAAAGTTTAATAAGTGAATAATAGTTTATAAAAATGGCTCCCTACACAAATACTGGAATGGCTAAAATGCATTTTTTACTACGGCTTAGCTAATGGTAATACATTTGAAGCAAAACATTTTCGCAAATTCATAATGGTTTGCAGTAACTGGTGCTTTTGGCAGATCAGAAGATATCATGGTAAGACCAAGAACTGCTAGAATAGTACAGTTTGAAGAAGTTCTTGCTATTGTTGAAGAATTTCCTAAAACTACTACGAGGAAGATTTCTTGCCAAGTAAATAATGGTTCACCTTCGAGTGTTCAGAATGCTGAAAGAAAACGTACTGCATCCTTACCATATTCAACGTGTACAGGCGCTATTACCAGACGATTACTCGCAACGTTTGTGGTTACTGGCTTTCTCTTATGCTTGATGCTAATACCGCGAACTGATAGACAGACACACTGACGGAACTAAGACAACATATTTTTCGGCATCTAGGATCTAGGGACGTTAAAACTTATTCTTGGATTCGAATCAAAATTTTACCAGTTCATAAGTAAATTAGATAAGTAGTTTTTTAGCTATGCCGCGAACAAATGGACAGACAGACCGTGTGAACACATATTTTTTGGCATCTAGGGTCCCTAAAACGTGACGATCTGTAAAAACCTGGGAGATTGATTTTTCTCGATTACAATACCTCCCGTTTACGAGGGAAATAACAATTTAGGCTTCTTAAATGATGTTTTGTTAACAGATAGACCGAGCTCTATTTTAATAGATAATAAGTGTGAAGTACGTATTCCTGCAAAAATATTATACACGTGAGATAAAAATGTATTGGTAAATAATTTTGATTAGAGTATTTTGTTTGTTGCGCTACACATTCTAGAAAGTTTTGCTAATGTTACTACAACTCTTTAATGGAAAAATTTTTCAATTTTACTACTGTTGTAAAAGTATATTATTTATTATCTCTACATGTTATACTGAATTTATTATGATTTGAGTTAATTATTTATAACTGAAGTTTAATTCCATGTCTATTTCGCTCTCTTCTTCCCTTTACTCATGATGAGGATGTGTACTGAAAAACCAAATGTTTCTACTCTTAAATATAGCCAGACAGCATTTTATTTTATTGAGTCAATTAGTAGTTACTTTGTAATCTAGCTGCCAGTGAATAGTGATTCATTTTCTTGTCTCAAAATTAGCGCCACATATATAAGTTAAAAAGGTAAGTCCTAACTGGAACTTGTGGTGGAAGATAGATCAAAATACAAGAGTTTTAACCACACTACACCACAACTTGTTACGTTCTGGACGCGCGTTTCGGTAACCAAGTTAGCGTCATCAGCAGATGATATAAAATATATATATATATAAATATATAACATTTGCTGATGATGCTAACTTGGTTATCGAAACGCGCGTTCAGAACGTAACAAGTTAAGGTGTAGTGTGGTAAGAACTCTTGTACTTTGATTTAAAAAGGTAAGCTAAAATATAAACTTTTCTGGCTTGATATTCAAACCTTTCAAATTAGAAAATTCATGAGAATTCATTTAAACTTGTGTAGAATCATTCAAGTGGAATTGCCCTCGTATTACTCAAAGGCCTTTATTTATATGAAAACTTCTTAGCCGCAGTTAAAATTATTGGTAAAATTTTCCCGTGTTTTTGCGCTTCGGATTCAAATTTTCTTCGGATTTCTCGACATATTTTTTGGGCAATTTAAGTAATTTACGATACGAAAAAGTATTTTTCGGGAAACTGTTTCTCGCTTTACTAGATGATTAAGTGAATAAAGTGCGCCAATTTTGAAAACTTATTCTTAAGTGTTTACCATAGAAAAATAATGCATAAGATGAGAATTGCTTATATATCTATATGCAATTCTATAAAGAGATAAACATAAGCATGGCAAGGTATTGTGATCTTTATGAGTAGAGCTCATTATTTAGTGGAAGTGGGAGAGAGTTTATCGTTTTTAGTCATTTCTTTGAAATTGAGGTGCAAATATTGATTAACTGTAATTTTATACACTATATCGGTCCATGTTCAAATATGAATAACATTATACTAAATAAGTTTTCGTCAGATTCATATCATCCTAGCACATTTATTATTAGTCACCATAGTTTCCTCTTTTAAACAGCTCAATAAAATAGATGGGATTCTTCTAAATTTGTTTTAAGTAAGTATATGAAAAACGATTTTTTAAGTTTTTAATGCAATTTATGTCTGCTTAAACAGATTTTTCCTTAAAATATGTTGGCATGACACTTGACTGTGACCACCAAGTGATGCAAAATCACTACTCCTTATACACTATAAGTGTTATATAACTAAATAAGTGTTTTTTTTTCAGACATACTAATTACCAGTGATAAACATGTGTTATTTTGATTTTTTGTGCATACTTAAGACCAAAATTGGGTCTATTGATTCTTAAAGAGAATTTAAAATTTTATAAATCGATGCTGTATTTAATAGAAGTGGTATAACTATATATATATATATATATATATATATATATATATATATATATATATATATATATATATATATATATATATATATATATTCTTCTTTTAAACAGCTCAATAAAATAGATGCATTTATTTTTATTTTAACTAAACATAAACATTAACTAGATGATACATGTACGGTAACGCAAAACCTTATCTATATTAGAAATAAAAAAAAATGTTTTGATGACATTATGGGATTCTTCTAAATTTGTTTTAAGTATGACATTTATTAGTAAGCATTTTACAAGATAAAGGTCTAATAAAGACTTATAATATCATGTATGTACTATTTGAAAATATGTTGCAAGTCCTTGCAACCGAGCTGTGAACCAATTCATAGTTTTGGTCAGTTGACAGTTCGTAAAAGACATCGAGTTACTATTACTTTATAAATTACTACTTAATTGCATCTATCAAATTTTAACCGGCTTAGATATCTGAAAAACGATTTTTTAAGTTTTTAATGGAATTCATGTCTGCTTATGCCAAAATTGGGTCTACTGATTCTTAAAGAGAATTTTAGCTGTCCATAGCAGATTGTATTGCTGTGACTGGATGAATTATCATATGTTTAGATTTAATAATATCAAAAATCGAAATTTAGTTTGGCGCAATATATAGGATTTAATAGAAGTGGTATAATATATATATATATATATATATATATATATATATATATATATATATATATATATATATATATATATATATATATATATATATATATATATATATATATATATATATATATATATATATATATATATATATATATATATATATATATATATATATATATATATATATATATGTGTGTTTTCATTCCGGGTGTACATCCGTTCACTACTGTCGTTCTGAAAAGAACAGTTTTGCTGACGTTTCGCCAAAATCACATTTGGCATTTTCGAAGCTTTCTTTCTCGCGTCCGAATAGAGACTGAAGTGTTGGTGACTGCGACGCTTCCTTTTATACCCCTACCCCTAAGCGTCGCAGTCACCAACACTTCAGTCTCTATTCGGACGCGAGAAAGAAAGCTTCGAAAATGCCAAATGTGATTTTGGCGAAACGTCAGCAAAACTGTTCTTTTCAGAACGACAGTAGTGAACGGATGTACACCCGGAATGAAAACACATTGTATTTTTCCATCCGTGAAGGAGTAAAAATCAACATATATATATATATATATATATATATATATATATATATATATATATATATATATATATATATATATATATATATATATATATATATATATATATAGGTATATATTTCCGTTCAGCCCTGTATCATCTAAACGGTTGATCTTGGGCGAAAGAAGTGAATACACTGAAAAAATCCTAGAACCAAAACAGGGCAAGGGCTTCATATTATCGCTACAAAACATAGATTCCCGAAATTGGTTAAAACTGAGTTAAGAAGAAACAATTTTTTTGAGCACTTTTGTCATGGTGTACCTTAGTGCCTTACTGGGGCTAAGTCAGGATAAATAATTCGGGTTAAAAAGAAATTTGCAAAAATCACCTCAAATGCTTTTAGGGGCGGTAAAAATGGATAGAAATCGAAAAATAGAATAAATGTCAGGGAGCCTGGCCAAATATTATGAGTTCTAACATATATTCTATGACGAATTTTGTTTATCAAATGAACGTAAATACAATAAAAATAATAAATAGGTTAGTGGTATCAAACATGACATCTCATAAGATTATTTATACGGGATACCGGGTACATATATAAAGTAGTGTTGCTTATTTCAGTATATTTAGTATATTTTGTGGTTTCTTTTCCTATCTTAATAAACTAGTTCTATACAATCCGTTAATCTGTTGTCCTAGTAATGTATACTAGTTTTATGTAATTTATTGTATTTTAACGATAATTCCAAAAAATAAGTAAAAAAAAAACTTATATAACAATTCAGTCATAGATCTTTAATCTCTGTTATAGAACGCTATTTTTCATTTTAATTGTCTTATCTAGGGATGGGCGATAATAGATTTTACCTATGCCTATCGATGGATGAACACTAGTCGATAAATTTAAGTTATCGATAGGTATTGCTATCTATCGATATTTGCGTCAAAAACGGCTTTGGAAGTTATTCCTAACGCCCTGCAAATAAATCGTAGAGCAAAAAAAGGACCTCGCTTTTATAAATATATACCATATTTAATGAGTTCGCAAATAAATCAGCGAGCAAAAAAAAGTCCTCACGCTCATAAATATGTAATCCATTTAATAACTATCGATGTTATCGGCTACCTATCGTTATTATCGGATACGTATCGGCATTATTGGATACCTGTCGGTACTTATCGGCTAACTATCCATATATCGATGCAATGTTTATTCCTAGCCACAACGTAATCCTTTCACGAAAGAGCTGATTATGCTGTTAACTTAAATCAATTATCTTAGACTAATCTTCTCGAAAATGTGCTCTATATATTTTATGTGTTTTATCAATGTTCGTATTTGGATTTCTTTTGTATTTTAAACTCCTATATATAATACAGTCAAAAAGTACGGAACATAATGGGTTGTGTATCTATTAGACTAGTGAATTGTTACTTAACTTAAATACACTTCTTTAATATATGGTTTGCTAGTCAGAAACTTAGTCACCATCACGAAACTTCGAGGCGTGGAGTCCTCTACGACTGCACTAAAAATCTAAATATAGAGTACACGGCAACCACATTAGAATTCTGTCTACGAAAACATTGCCAAACTTTCTCTATAAAATTCCTTATAAAGCTTAATAAAAATTTCATGATAATATATTTTATTAACTTATACCCGAAAATAGGGAATAACCGAGACTCAATTTTATTATAGAAGATGAAAGGTTTTTTTATTAAATGTTTTATTGGCGTCAAAAAGTTTTTATGGGAGGATAATACCCAATGATGAAATAATGATTGACTAAGTGGCGTAGGCAATTTTCAATTCAAAAAAATGTGTTTTGAAAGAAGATGTATAAATGTATATAAAAAGTATATATTTCCGGTAACTGGTAAAATTTTAATGCTATTCATCTGTGGCAAAACGAAATGGTGGACTAATAAAATGTATAAATATTCAAAAAAATTCCATTTCCTGGAATAAAAACTTTTTTATGGCGGAAAATAGTGAATAATTATAAACAGATAAAAAAATCAATTAATTTGGTTTTACCCACAACTTCTCCCGTACAGAATTTTATTATTTACCCAGGCATACCACATTTTATGAATCCATATAGTTGTTTGGTAATAATTAAATAAATTACCGTTTATAGGATTTGTTATTTACTAAATAAATATATCTTCAGAGTGGCTCACGTAAGATAACCAATCTGGAAAACCATAGGAGTTATGGTAAAAAGTTAAATATAAAAGTTTATTGTTGTACCTATATATAAATTTTTTATTGTTGTATATATAAATTTTGATATAAATGGAACACTCAATATATTTTTAAATTCTACAATGAATTCTAATTACATTTCATGTAACATGTCCTGTACCCAAATTAATTTGTTTTCATGATATTGACATTTTAAATTTAACATTTCGAGCAATTTAACCAGCTGTAAAATCTAAACGTGTTGATTTATAATAAAATGGTCTGCACATTCCTATCTTAGTTTTTAAATATCCAAAACTAACATCAACTTCAGGTTTAACTGTAAGTTGATATCAGATTATAGAAATTTTGAAAACTAAGATATGAAAGTGCAAATCGATTTGTTACAAATCAAATTTTTTTTAGTTTAGATTGCTCAAAAGCTCAAATTTCAAATGTTAATATCAACAAAACAAATGAATTTGGAGTATAGGATATGTTACATAAAATATATTAGAATTCATTGTAGAATTTAAAAATGTCAACATATCGCCGGTTTCCTATTTAAAATAACCAAGGTAAACGACTCATCAAGTATATACAAAAATATTATAAGAAAAGTTGTGAGTAAAGGCGAATTTACCGATTTTTTTTTAAAGACGGTCTTTCGGTAGCCAAATTTTTCATTGTTTCCCAAAAAGCGAAAATGTATGCTGTCGTGTGTATGTACAGGGTGTCTGGTTATATTTTAAACAGCACACTAAAGTATTTATGATTTATCAAAAGCCTTTAAACACAAACGTTTTTGTGTTTTAAGTTTATCCTGCTGATTATCAATATACTTTGAACCTTTATCTGTAAATCGTTAAACATAGATTGTTTTGAAAGATAAAGGTATCAAAACTAATATATTTATAATCAGCAAGTATCGAAGCAATATTATACTGGGTGTTTCATTGAGTTGATGCTCATGTGTTAATTTTCCGATCGTTTTTTGTTTGTTTTATTTTCTGTAAATTATAATGATTCCGAGAAAACCCAAGAACTTTTGTATTTTATTAACTCATGTAATAAAGTCTCTTGGGTAGCATTTAACATATCACCAGACATTACATATGTTATATATGTAATAAAAAAAACATGATATAATGATAAACTGATTAAATTTCATAGCAGTTCAATAATATATTATAAAAATTATAATTTTAAAATATTTTATTGAAAGTATGTGGAAATATTATATAAGTTATTTAAACTTTTTATAAGTAATAAAAAAATCCTAAAAATAAACATATCCATAAATATTATATAAGTAAAGTTAAAAATGTCACACAAAATGTTATTAAAGTCAAAAAATAATATTCTGATGATTATCATAAAGTATTCTTAAAACCTTGATACATTTCTTCATCAAATTTCCAGTCTTTTAGTTCATTTTAATTAGATAGTAATGGCCTGTTAATTTTTTAACAAACGTTGGTAAATGCGACTCTGCACTATGTTGTATAGGGTGATGCAGATAACTCCTTAAATCGAAATATCACGGTTATAGTTGTTTGATTCGATCTGCTTTTTCATATGTTTATTTTGATGTACACAGGTCTTAGAAAAGTAAAGCAAGTACCAACTTTGTTTTCTTTTTTAATATAACATACGACACGTTGTAATGTTTTTGAATTTTATATTAAATTCTGTAGATTTTGTGTGTAATATGCCATGTATCAAATTAACGGTTTTGGAAATATGGAAGGTTTTAGAAATGGGAATCTACGATTTTTAGGATATAATTGCTTATCTATTTAGATACCTGCTACTACCTGGAGATAAAGGTTTATTTTTCAAATGACGCATGATGTTGATGTTTAAAGTCTGATTTATTGCTTGACTCATTTTTAGTTTCCGCTATTATATTCTACAAAATATTTATTAAGTGTGATAAAACATTTTACATAATTTGTAAATTCTGGTTGCTAAATTTGGAAATAACAGGGTACTATTCAAACTTATAATCAACCGTAAACACCAAAATAAAACCTATAATTTCTAGCTTAAATGAAATGCTCTACATGTCCCCTATTAAGCTCGTCACATTTATCGTAAAATATTTTTTGGCTTTCCCAGTGCATTTATAATTGCTTCGTACTTTTTTTCGTTTAAATTTCTGATTTCTTCAACAAATTTTCTCTGAATTTCTTCAATATTAGTATGTCTTTCTCAATAAACTGTATCTTTTAATTAGTCCCAAAGGAAGGTATCCATGGGCGTTATATCTGGGCTATTCGTGGGCGAGCTGATTATTGCATATCTCCCCATCCACACTTTATAATTATTTTGTAGAAAGTCTCTTACTGTCACAGTATCATGGGGCGGTGCCCCATCGTGTTGTCAAATTATATTTTACCGAATTTGAAGTGGAATGGAGTTCATCGATAAAGTGCTCAATTTTATTTTCCAAAAGTTCTTGATACCTTAACGCATTTAAGTTCCCACGGATAAAAATTGGACGTAACACCTTATGCTTCAAAATGCCGCGCCAAACTTATACTGAGAGCAATTATTATTGGTTCGACAGCTTGTGGATTTTCGTCGTACTAAATATGGCAGTTTTTCCGATTATAAATACCGGTAGTCGTAAATATCGATTCATGGGTCCTTAATATTTTATTGAAATAAGCTAGATCTTGATTAAGATTTGCTCTTATGATTTGAACAAATTCATGTCTCCTTTTTTGTTCATCATTTAATTGTTGAACTGGCCTAATTTTAAAATCGTTCCGTTTTGCTTTAAAGTTCTCTGAACTGCTCCATAACTAACTCTCTTGTTTCGTAGTCCATACCGTATATCTCTGACAGTCTCTGATAGATTTTCTTGGATTTCCTTGAAAATAAAGTAATATATTAAGATCCCTTTCTTTATAAAGGGATCTTAATATAAAACATACGTTAAACATCAAATAACCCTCAATCGCCAGGTAGCGGAAGGTAACTAAATAGTTCAGCATTTATAATCGAAAAATCGTTAAACCTTCCATATTTCAAAAACTATTAATTCTTATACATGGTATATTATACAAAAAATATACAAAATTTAATAAAAAATTCAAAAACATGAAAAAATGTAGTATATTATATTAAAAAAAACAAAGTTGGTTACTTGCCTTGCTTTTTTGAAATATCATGTATATATTAAAATATAAACATGTGAAAAAGCAGATCAAATCAAACAACTATTGTTTGGAACAATTTTTTCTAATTTCTAAAATAACCGAGATATTTCCATTTCCAAGAGTTATCTGGATCACCCTGTACATATCTAGAAACTTGTGTCTAATGGATATTATAATGACTTGTTCTGTTATCAATATTTATAAAAAACACCATAAAATTGATACTCAATTTTATGGTGTTATCTTAAACTTTAAAAGCAAAGTATTTATAAGTCATTGCTTATAACTTCAGAATGTATATCCCCATGATAAAATATTAAATGGCTAAAACAGTTTTTAGTTCATTGTACATACTGCTATTGAGAGCTTGAATGAAGACAATGTACAAAAATAAAAAAATTAGTAAAAAAAATAAAAGCGACTCTAAAAATAAGTACTAAAAAGCATGAAACAAGTAAGTCAAAGTAATTCTTCATTATTTAATCACAAAATGACATTTATATATTGAGTGTATTGAATCTAATACCATGACTGTGATGCCTATTTAGGTCTTTATTAGTTTACTTCATAAAGTCAAATTTTCAAGACGGAATAAAATATTATTTTTTATTTTTTAGTGCTTATTTTTGAAGTCGGTTTTATTTTTTTATACGTTTTTTAATTTCATATTTCTTAGTTCTATTTATACAAAGTCGTATTGCAAGTGTCAGCTTTAAAGTTTTTAAGGCATTAACATTTTGTACGTCTCTATCCCAAATCAAATAAACAAGTAGCTACTGGTTTTATTGCATATAAAATTTTCCAGAATCACGGTAGTAATAATATATAAAAAGCGCCATCTGCATCAACATATTTATAAAAAATTAGTAATACACATTGTGGAAAATTAAGACCATTAGGAAAATTAGCCTCTCCTGCGCTACTTTTTGGCATTCTTCCCCACTAATTACGTTTTTGGTTATTTACACTTCTTATACCAAATTCCAACACAATATATATATATAAAAACCCCTAGGAAGAAAACGACATTTTTATCTTGTATATTTCTTAAATAATTATCCTTTTTTCTGTCTGCCATCTTGTTAATTTGCCTTCTGGTATCACCTAGCTATTTATACTTGTGATACATAACTCCAAATAAACATTTATAACTGCCAAACAAAACAGAAATATTAAGTATTGAATTTGAGAAAAAAATATAGTGTGCTCTATTTAGAAAATTCATTTAGGTATCTCTTGTCTACCTTGCTATTCTTGTTTGTTTGATCAGTGCTTTTTTTAGAAAATAACGAAAATCCCCATAAAATTGAAAAGAGTGAGAGGGAACTATATAGAGAGGTAGTAATATACAGGTAGTTAACATAAGTTAATCGATTTTGAATGGTACATTTGTTTCCAAGTTTAGATAATCATAAAAGCCGGCATGAAAACTTAAAAAAACCAAATGGATGCTTTTCGTTTTTTAACATTAGATGCGCTGAGTCATTTCTTTAACATTTTTCTGTGTTATGGCTCATGGGTAGCCTAACGTTGTAAAAAATATTTCGAAAATGTCACTTATCCAACTTTTCTACTGAATTGCTGCCCTTCAAAAGTCTCCATGACTACTCATAGGAGAAATATTTGATATAGATAATGCACACCTTATTTCCCATTCATTCCGCATTCTCCGGTAGAAGAAAAACACTTTTTCTGTGTCAGTTTCATTTGGCGCGACGTCGTCGTCGTCACCCGAACTCTCCAAATTAGACGGCTTTAATTAATTTTCAGGATTTTTTTGCGTTTTCATGGTTTTGTGGAATGTAATTAAGTCTCCTATAATTAAAAAAGTTCACTCCGATTTCCGGGCGCTTTTTTATGGAAGTGGAAAATGAACACGGGAAAAGGCTTATTAGTTGGGAGCCGCGCCTGATTATGTCTGAAGTTCCCTAAATCTCATGAGCTCTCATGGATGAGTGGTAATTTCTGTTTTTATAGGTATCTTTTCTCATTATGTCTCCTACACATAGCCAGCGGTTTAATATCTGTTTTGTGATTATGCAGTGAACGACAATATTATATTAAAAAAATCATTTTTCCTATGATCGTGCAGAGAGTGTCTTTCTGCAGGCATTTCAGTGCGTAAAGTAATGCGCAAAAGTAAAAAAGGCGAAATAAAAATAATATGCACATTATATTATTCTACATGTCATGTTACTTCGAATAATAATATACGGCCAAAACGCCATGTCATTACTCATTCACAAGTTCAGCAGCTACATTTTCGGTAAACCCCGGTAAAATGTTATTAGTAGAAACTTGTACTAACTGTACATTTCATGTAAATATTGTTAACAGCAATTCAAATAAATTTATAAATTTGTTTTTTAGTTATTTCGAAAGCGTGCTAGTTTTCTCTCACTAGTTAGGAAAATAACTATTTCTACAACTCCCGCGTCGTCCAGTAAACCTCAACTCGCTGGAAAAGTGAACTTCTCTCACTAGTTAGGTAAATAACACATTTCCACATCTTTGTATTGAAAATTCTTCATTTCTCACGATGTGACGTCACACTGTGCGCATTAATATTTATCACGATCTATTGTGGTGTCACACTGTAACCAAGTCAGTCAAGTGTGACATGAATAGACTGTGAGAAATAATATTTTTATTCTTGCACTTTTTTCCGTATATGCGGTGTTATCACTTAACAGAAAAAAAATACTAATTTCATTTTCAAAAAAAGTTTTCTAACAGGTTCGAAAAGCACACTTCATTCTCGTGTGATTGCTTCCGCACTTGTATGCAATGTGCGTGTATTAGCACTTGGTGCACAATATCCTATTCTTCAGAGCCGGATTAACCACAAGGCACACGGGCACGTGCCTAGGGCCCAGTGGCTGCTCGTGGGTAAAAAAATAGGAGAAGTCTTAGTTAGAGAAAAGTAGGACAGACAAGGTCTTAAATGGGCACCGCATGCAAAACATCGTTTGCAAATTTCCACTGCTACACAGCCACTTAAATTCAGAAAACCAAGAATTTTTTAAATGAATATTATAGGATTTACCAGAATTTTTAACGTCTTTTTTAGCACTAATTGTCAGTACACTTTTGTCCGGTTTGTCGACCCGTAATTAAAAGGTCCTTTTGGTCATCTTCTTTCAACGGGAAAATGGATTTTCTAACAAACTACAAACAATGTAACTCCTCCAAAGAATAAAATAAAAGACCGCCGGCCGATAAAATACTGAATAAAGCGCGATCGCCGCGATCTACTTTACGCACAATACGAACGGAAGCTTGAAACTGGGGCTCTTCCCTAGAGGCGCGGTCTTCGTACATGCGATACTCTCGTTGCCATAGCATAGCATTTTCAGGCATTGTTTTCGTATCTCGCTGGAAGATTTTTACCGAGCTCGCACGTGGCTCTTCCCTTGGTGGATCGACACAAGCGAATTTGCTGCCGGTGCGGTGGACGCACATACGGGTTTGCTTAATAGGCGCAAGTATATCATTTCGTTTTCCTCCGAATAGCCGCCACTGCTAGGGCTCTGTAAACAGGGGGGTCCGGTTTCGTAGGTAATTTTTATATCTTATCCGCCTTACTAAATATGTTTGGGCCTTGGGTATGATGTGTGTGAAAATATCTGTAATTTTAATTTCGACATAACATCTCTTTACAAGGCTAATTTTTTTAGGTAGGCAAACAAAATGGCTATAATGAAAATTGCTATTACCTGTTATGCGGCCGAATGTATGATATGTACCTGAGAGATAGGACAACATTTATAGGGGTCATTAAATACATACAAGATCATCTAACATGCAATGTATAGGATATAAAATTTAAAAAAAATGTGTAGCTGGTTCAGCAAGTTTTCGCTTTTGTTATAACAAAAATAAAAATATATCTGAGTTACAACACAAATGTTTTTTTTTATTGATCGCTTTTGTTATAACAAAAATAAAAACATAGGTACGACAAGGGTACTACAGTTACGATATTTGCAAAAAATCAATTTTTCGATGTCCCCTGCATGTGATAATACAGCAATAATTTGTTTATGTTAGTCTGTATGTAGGTCAGACATCTTTTCGCGGCATAGGTAAAAAACTACTTACCCGATTGGCTTTAGCTTTTGGACAAATATTAAGGGTCATATGGGGTTGACCTGATAACATTTTGGTAAAAATCCTATATGGCATAACAAAATAGCGGCCTAGTGAAATGTTAAAAAAAATTTACTAAAAAACTACTCTAATTTACCTTAAATTTTGCACAAAAAATCAAGTATCAGATAGTAATCAATTGCTAAAATTTTGGAACGAAGCCAAGATGGCGGAAAAAAATGGCAGTTAAAAAATATTTAAAAATTCAGCCTTAAAAAACTACTTATGGGCCGATTTCAAATTTGTGCCATAACTAATTGTGGTATAGAGATCAACTAGCAAAACTGTGGTACTAATTCAAGATGGTGGATCAAAATGGCGATCAAATAAAATATTTTGTAATCGCAAGAAAATCACCCTATCAAGTTTTACATATTTACAGGATTTAGCGTCCCTAGATGCCAAAAAATATTTTTATCAATTTAAATTAGTCAAAAATTAATGAATAGAATATAATCCATTGTCACCTTATTGACATTTCTATACTATTTCATTTTTCTTGGGTAATAGATGTTTTAGGAACACGTGTTGTTCACTACTTTGCCTCGGTGGGTAGCAACTAGGGATGGGCGTTTTGTCGATATATCGATAGTTACCGATAAGTGCCGTTAGGTATTCAATGATATCGATAGAGAGAAATACCTCGATAACTATCGGCATATCGATAAATAAAATATATCAATAGGAGATGTAACCCCTATCGTAAATACCTATTTTCGTAATTGACACCAGGTAATTTAAAAATATAAAATATTTTATCGTATTTCAAAATTGTAATATTGAGCAAATTTTTTATTTTTGGTTTTATGACATTTATAGTTTAAACTTCGTATTTAAAATTAAATTATAAACATATTTTTAATAAAAAAAAATCGATACCTCAAAAAAAGGGGAAGTTCTCAATTCGACGCTCTGTATTTTTACTTGCCTCGTAAGAGGGAATTGTATCAATTATGGCTGAACAAAATGGTGACCCAATGAAGTATTTAAAAATTCAGTACCTAAAAACTATTCATTCAATTGACAAAAATAAGGTGTGAAACAAGGATAGACTGGTAAAATTTCAGCAAAACAAAATGGCGGCCTAATAATATATTCGTTAAAATTCCATTTTTAGGAATAAAAACCTTCTTTTTATGGAAACAAATAATAAAGGATTTAATTTTTTTTCATAGACTAAATAAATAATGTTATGAAAAATAAATAGTAATAATAATAATGAATGAATTAAAAACTGAAAAAAATTACACTTTATAGGTTTTAGACCTTACTGCTCTGGTAATAATTTGTGTCAGTAAATGAGATTACCGTTGGAGTAAGGAAAAAAATTGTGTTACATATTTTACGCGGTCTTTTTTGCAACAAGTAGTTTATTTTTATTAGTCATTTTAAACATTGGTGTATTATCTTTTATGTTTTTCTATACAGATGCCGCTTAGTTTCCGCTAATGGCGTTAATAGCTAGTATATAAAGTAATAAATGAAGAACAAAATCTGCTAAACTAAGTGGAAATTGAAACAATAATAATAATATTATTGGAGAAGTAACACATCTGTTAAATATATATTATATTATAACAGCTAGCAGCAGGACGAAAATTGATCTTCTGTGGATTTTCCATCTGCTTGCTTATTACACCATAACCAAAATTATTTTGACCTAGACGTTTTTGGCAGATGGTTGTTAGTAATATTTGAAATAAAACTAGCCTGTTTAGTGAATGCAAAGAAAGGGTAGGTGATTATATTTATTAGTTTTGTCGGGATTTGGACTTTTTAAACGTTAAAGTTGCTACCTCTACCATACAATGTCCTATAAATAGTACTAAAAAAGTTAAATAAACGTTGGTAAAAATAAAACCGACTAGAAAAACATAATATTTTAAACAATTTTGTAAAATTGAGTTTTTGAATTTGACATCAAAATAATATAAATAGTATTGAGGTATTACACTCTAATCCAATTTTGAAGGAAAGCAGCTAATATCAACGTTATGGCGTGGATAATTAACACTTGCATAATTATATTTTAAGTAAACTTTTCAGTATTTATTTTCATTTCTTTTATATAATTTCATATGCATAGATATCATTATAGTTAAAGCTAAACTCTCCTCAGTTAAATGCAGTTACTCTCCAGTTTAAAACACATGCTTTAATTATATGGCCATAATATTCTTACTAAACCGTTAATAAACAATATTTTACTGCTAATGAGTGTAGTAATTTTATCGGCAACATTCAACTTGAGGATAATTGTTTGCAATTTCTGAACATTAAAATTCCTATAAATAGTTGTTCTGACATATACCTTAAAAGTTTAAAGCAATAAATTATCTTACCTATTTTAACTATGAAACTTTTGTTTATAATTTTCAGATTTTTTATCAAATAATTCATTTACGTATTTTGTAAAAGTAGGGAGAAGCAATCAAAATCTTTTTTTTTTGTGAGAAAAAAGAAAGCCAAACTTTTATTAGTTTCTTGTGTGTAAATATTCTTATTACCTTAATTTGTTTTATTAGACGACCGCACCAAAATACAACCCCATTACATCTGAACAGAAATTCTGTTAGTAGGGATCTAAAAATTGACTCGATGCGAAGTGAATATCTCGTAAATGGCTTCTTTTTATTATTTACAACCCTTAAGCAAAAGGAAACATTCCTTTGGGGTTGGAAAATGGGTTGTATTGGGAACTGAAATCTGATGTAGGGAACAATAAAAAAGTCGTAAGGGGAATTTCTTTTGGGCCAACTTTTGTGTTACGTAGAATGACATAGAACGAACTATACTTTACAATATAATAAGGAATTTGATTGACACGTGCGGATTTCCGAATACCAAGTATTATTTCCTTTTGGGGTAAGAATTGTAATAGGGGATAAATATGTTCGAAAGTGTACGAGTTCCAAGAAAAATATTGTGCAGTCACCCAAGGAACGGGTCATTTTTATCATCACTTTTTATCAAAAACTGGTTTTACATTTCCCATTTTTTATTAAAAATGAATTTAATTTAAAAGTATCAATAGGTTAAACACATAATTAAGACCTCTTGAATTGGATAACCCTGTTTTGTTTTGCAAATAATTCTTTCTTCTTTACTTTAAACTTTCTTTTTGTTTGTTTCGAAAGATTTTGGTACGTAGCGTTGTTTTGTAGTTTTACTTGCAATTTGGTCAGAATACTTTTCTGAAGAGCATTTTAAAATTCAATATTTCTCACGATAGTTAATCTTTGCAAGGGTAATTTGAATAGCTTTGTATTTCAAATATTTGTAGACAGGACTTATTTCCAGACATTTTCAATAAAATTTCCATTTTCAGAAAAATAAATTGTATACTCTACATTTAAATTCAAAAGCAAACGGTTGCTTTTTGCAATTTAAACTAAGATATACATTTTAAATTGCCTTTTAAAATATGTATTTTTAAGGATATTTTCTTCTTATTTTCATGAAAAGAATCTCACCTGAATATAGTACTGTTATGTGAAAAATCGTAGCTTGAAATCAATTTAGTTAAAATTGCTGTTCATACATATTCAATTTAAATTAATCAAGTAAAAACAACAAAAAAAAAATTGATACAAGAGGGAATTTCTATAACAACAACTGAAAATGTAATTGTGTCATTAAAAAGCTTGGATGCAACATATCTATGTAGATAATTCCTGTATCTGTAACAGATAAGTTTTTGAAAAGTTTCTGTTTTCCGTAGTAAGTGAGATTTTAGCCATTGCAGATTAATTCATAAATGAGTTACATTAATACAAATAAACATCATTCTACTTAAAAAAATACTCTCTTTGCTCAGAAATCAGACGTGTTGTCCCCATTCTGGTTTTTCATCTTGACTCTAATTACTGTTCTCTTCTATTTCGAATCACACCTACGTGTTAACACGGATCTGTGAGCGAGTATTTGCTTAAGATCGGGTTTGTTTACCCAAAGCGTGAGGCCTTATTGAAATCGACGCCAACCTGCTTTCTGTGGTATGTTTTACAAGATTTCGGTTTAGGATTTGATTGCATCTCAACGATGCATTTTATTTTTTTTAACAGGGTCTTGAATTGTAACAGTGTGAGTACTCGTAAAATAAATCGAAGCCATAGTCCTGGATATTAGATTTTTTGTAAAATAAAAAAATATCTCCTTTTGAATATCAGTATTGTAAATTCTAAGGCCTAACCTAAGGAGAACTATTAATCTGTATGCTAAATAAAATGCAACTAACATACACGGTGCACCAAATTCAAATGTATATAAAAGTACCTCAGGAGCCAATGAATACATTACTTTGAACATTTGGCTTAGAGCACAGGGGAACATAATTTTTTTTCGAAAATATTTTAATTATGTCGTGTTGCCGCTTCTACATTTACTTTCGCTTACAGCCGTAAGACAAAAAAAATAAATTGTTACATAAGTGGTTTCACCATTTAAAATTAAAACTACCATGGATATCATATTGTTGTTACAACAAATATGCTTATAAAAAAAGTAAAAGAAATTATTGCAAGGAAAACGGTTTTCCTATATAAAGTTAAAACTATCCTTAAAGTGGGAGACTAACGAACAGAGCGCACTATCAAGTTTTTCCCATTCATGGCTAAAACCTATATATTCAAAAATGTGGTTTATCAAGACCGTAAATCAATTGGTAAATGTTTAAAAATTAAGCCATATTTTAATAATTTTATTTAAAAGTGGCTATTCACCTCAGGTCATGCTTCTAAAAGATTTTATATTATTGTTAAATTTGAAGCAATCTAATTTTTCGAAATTGCCCATACAGATATTAACAGTTTGAATATGGAAACACTCCTTATAAGCTTTTTACAGTGTAAAAAAATTTGATTAGTTTTATTTTTATTAACCTGATTCGACCCCTAAATAAATAAAAGTTATCTAGTTATTATGAACTGGTTTGGGTTAGTCAATTTCAAATAGCTCTAGTGGTTCTTTGGGATATTCTTTTATTACCCCGATACTTTCTCAAAACAATATATGGATCCGACGAGAACAAAAAATTGTATATATATTTTGAAGCCTTGAAAATTTTCTAGAGTGGTGTCCCCTAAATGCTTTTATAACCTTGTTTCTGGATTCTTGCACTTTCTTTGAGAGTAACCCTAAAGGGGCCATAACATTTTCATGATTTCAAATTCATGGAACAATAATATATGCAGCGTTTTGGTCACGTTAGATAGTGGCTCGTGGTGTTTGAGTTTGGAGGGGCACACCGAAACCCAAAGAGTGCTCTCTCGTTTTTATTTAGTCATAGAATATTGGCAGATTCTTCGTAATTGTGGACGAATTTAGTAGAGGTATTCTCGTCATTTGTACTTCCGAATCTGGACTTCGATCGAGAAGACCCACGTTTTTCTTGGACATTTCCACAGCTTCTTTTTTTCTTACTTGCCATTTAACAATTTTTGGTTTAGAAAGAAGTTTAAATATTTTTTATAATTAACTTTTTGTCAGATAGCACAGTTGTGACACACAAATAACAAGGTTAATTTGACTTAGTATGCCTTATAGCATTTACAGTTTCCATGGATCATACTTAAAATTAAGTTAATTATAACAGTGTACCTTTATGTTTTATTCGTGTGGGTTTGCATCCGTTGTATTTTCTCAAGTCTCTTTAGCAACAATTATTTTTAATGGTCTGCAGCTTTTTGGAGAAGGTGCTGTAGGATTTCTCCAAATAAAGGGTTTGAAGTTATTCTGTTCATTTTATGTTATTACTTCTATTGGAACAATTGACATGGCGAAAATGCTTTAATCGAAAACTTTTTGTCTTCAAATAATTATTCCATTGCAACCCCACTTTTCCACCACAAAAAACGAGTTCACTTCACAAAACAAAAGCGAAATATGTCATTAAGTGTCTGAAAAAGAATCACTGCTTCATTCACTTCGGTGTATAGTGTTCATGTGGTTATGTATGAGTAGTTGCAGCACTTTCCGCAACAAAGGCGTCGTTTTGCTATTTTAGCCACCTTTGATTTTCCCTCAGCCCTCAACTTCATATGCATGGCATACGCTAATTCAAAATTATCTGTTTAAGAACGTAAATTTTCCGTTTTTTCTTATTTCACTGCTCTCAGAAAACAGTTTAAGAGGTCTCTCACCAAAATAATTTTTCTTCTAAATTATAACTGAAAAAAGGATAATATTTATATTTATCCATAATTTCTCCTTTTTGTGGAAGTTATTTGTCTTTACTGCACACCATTTAGATCTATATTCACATATATGTTTTGACAATAAACTTGTAGGCGGTAAGCTTTCAACTCTTTAGACTTTTTTGACCAAATTCTCAAATTTCTCATTACAATTTTTTTTGTCAAACCAGCTATATATTATAATCTAATAACGGTCGCCTAGCTATAGATAATTGTTCAATAGTTGAATCTGAAATAAAAATCCTAAACTATATAAGACGAAAAAATGGCATTAAATTTGATTCATTTAAAAACATATCAAATTTCTTGCACTCTGTATGCATTAGAAAAGATTAGCATGTAAACTAAGTGTTAAAAGTTTCCCAACACTTCCACCCTTCTTGCAATATAAAAATAGGGGCTTAACTCTGATGAATTTGAAACTTTAATATTTACCCAACAACGAGATTAAAAAAAAGTAAATATGCATCCACTAATAATTAAATTATTTGACTTGCAACTAAATAAATTAATGTTCTTGTTAAATACTTCTAGAATTTGGATTCATTTTGGAAACCAAACCAAAACCACAATATAACTGTAACTTTATATTTAAAATATTACTATTTTCGCATAATAAGAACTCAAGTTAGTTGACAAGTCGGAATTTTGAATGATGACAACTGGATCATTTGTTTACACCGAGTCCTGCGCGCTCTATTTAATAAGTAAGCATCTAGTATGCCTTTGAAACAGTACCATAATCAATTTAAAGTAACCTCACACATTTAAGCTATGACCACGAATTGGAGAAGATTCTTCAGTGTGTTGCTAATTTCGGGTCAGTCCTCAGCTAGTCTTATTTTGATCTAGAGTTTATGCTTCTTGGCAAAACCATTTTTAGATTTGATCATCAGTGCATAGATGGTGGAACTAGTACCGACAAATACGTAAATGTTCCAAAATTCAAGTCGATTGAGTAAGTACAAGTAGCTCAAAATCGAATGGATTTGACGCAGAGAGAGACAGACAGATAAATAAAAGTCTGTACTATGTATATAAATATCAAAATAATAATATTGTTAGCTAATTTTAGCATCAAATGAGTACACTTCGAGCAAAAGATTCCCATAAGTGGTATTTTTGGGTAAAAAATATTGAAAACATGAATCCAGTTTAAATATTGGTACCAACTACCAAATATGTTATCTTTGGGCGTATTTTTTATAAGATTGGTATTTGGCACTATACTATTTAAATTTGTCTACCATCATCTGGTTCTAAATTACCAGAAATACATAAACTTATTGAACAACAGAGTAATGAAAAATGTTACTTACATTAGGCATTTAATTCTTTTCAAAAATAAGTCAAATTTTTTCTTGGATAGTTACTATAAATTTATTGATGTAAGAAAATAAATAAAAAGAAAACTTTTTAAATTGTCACGGTACTTGATTATTATCGCAGGTGCAGACCACATTAAATATATGTTTTCTGAAACATTGAAGATATACCACTGCGTATTCTTTTAGTTTTTAGTTTATTCTTAATTCAGATCCGATTTCAAATTGTTTCTATTTATAATAATTTGTTTATACATTTGACGATTGTGTTTATTTATTACCTTCTGTGCAATATTTTGATGTCTTAGCTACTCATTAATGAAGTATCAGATTATTCATATTTGACGTACACAAATAGCATTTTACATTTGAGAACGGTTATTGACTCTTAAACAAAATTACCGAGTTAAATTGAAACTGATGACATTTCCAACAGCACTTTGGCGAATCAACGCTATTTTAACCTAAATAAAGGAGTTACAGCAAAAATAACACAACGCGAAATAGAAAATTGGGTTCGGGCGTCATAATGGCACAAGATAAATCAAAGAAGCCAAGCTAGTCTATTTTTAACCAGTAATTTTCTCATTTTCCACCGTTCAAACCGAGGTTTCTCCATAATAAAATCTTTAGTAAGTTTATTTTCTCGATAGAGTGCGATTTTCATTTTCTTTTTATTTTATGACGTTCTTGCTGATATCGATCTCATTTATGATTTTGTTCCATAGATATTTTGAGGAATAAATAGCTAGATTCCAAATATAAAATTTTGGTCTAATCAAAATGAAAATAGCATAGAAAGTTCCGTGCAGCAAGCATTATATTTTTAGGTTTGATAGGTAAATAAAAATAACATTACAAAACCAAATTGTATTCTCCATCAACAAACATAGAATACGGCAAATAGTCAATTGACGGTCAATTAAGAGTAGGGTCATTTTTTTAGGCAACAAAGAATAATTAATTCTCTATAAAAACGTTGTGGATGATACAAGAAAAAGAATTGAATTTGAAAAATCGGTAAATTTCTTTCCCCGTTATGAACCTCGGAATATTTCCTTTTATTAGAAATAGTGATGTATGAGCCGATTTAGTTCCACACATAGTCATTTAGTAACACATATATTAGAAGCCCATTTCATAGTCAAATAAAATACAAATCTATAAAAAAAATTAAGCTTTTTTTGCATGCTTTTTCGTACACTAAAACATTCGTAGAAAAAAATTTCACCCTCGAAAGAAAAAATTCGAAAAAGTCCGTTTTTAGTGAAACTCTCAATACCAAATTAAACAACATGGGACTTGAACGTTTTGTTATGATTTTTGTTAAAAAATATGTTTTATTTTATTATTCAATCTATAGTGGATTTTTATTTTGTTGAATAATAAAGTTTTAAAGGTGTATTACGTTATTTTGTAGAAACGAAAAAGTACAAGGTTTTAATTTTTGTTTACCTTTATGCTGATAGTATTTATACAAAATATACATTCAAGTTATGCGTTTGCAACATACAATGCAAAATTTTTAAAAACTGTCCTTAAAACTCAGTTAATCTTTTTAAGTTATACCAATTTGTTTATTAGTATATACATGAAACATACATATTACAAAATATGTATTTTTATCTATTTTTGTCTATAGTTTAAACCGAGGTTTAAACAATTTTACAATCTTACGAGTACAAAATTTTTATTTGCATTATATAAAGGATTTTTTTGGGATGACCGCTAAAGCGAAGAAATTTGGCCAAGTACAAACACGTGTTTCTGACTTAAGGTCTTCATCAGTACTGTCAACTAGTTGAGAGACGAGTACAACTCTGGTGTGGTTTTGTGTATTAATTTTGGCTAGTTATTATTAAATTTAATTTTTGTAATTGAAATGTTTTCCATACTTGTATAATATATATTGAAACTAAGTAAAAATTACGCATCTGATAGATACCCAGAATAATTTCACAAAGAAGAATGTCAACGTAGTTTGAAAACTGCATAAAAACTCAGTTTCGTCGATAAGTTGACAAACGATTTATTTCAGACGCCTGAAATAGAAACACAAACGTTCTTTTTGATGATTTTTTGTATAACAATATTTTTCTTCTAAATACAAGAATTTTTAATAGGCGTTATGAAATAAAATAATTGTATATATCATAAGATAACTATAATTTAGTACCTAAACAATAATTTATAATATAATATATAATTTATTTCAATTTTGTATTAATTAATTATTGTTGGTATTATTATTATTAGGTATTTATTTTTTTGTTTTGCCATATAGGATTCGTACACTTGATTTTTGTGCAAAATTTCAAGTCAACTGGGTAAGTAGTTTTTTTGGCACTGATTTTTTAACTTTTCATTCGGCCGCCATTTTGTTCCGCTTTAATAGATTTACACAAAAAATTTACCAGTTTATCTCTATATCACACTTTATTTTTGTGCAGATTTGGATGTTCATTCGATAAGTACTCTCTTAATAATGATTTTTGTTTAATTTTTTGATGACGCCATTTTGTTCCGTCATATTTAATTTTTACCAAAATGAAACCATTTCATGACCCTTAATTTTTGACCAAAATTTGAAATCAATCAAATAAGTAGTTTTTGAGCTATGACGCGCACAAACGGTCAAACTGGCGAAAATGGGAGGAATACTTATGTTTTTCGGGGTCGAGGGACCTGAAAACGTAAAGATCTGCAAACATCTCGGCGGGTGATTTTGTTCACTATTACAAAGAGGGAAGTGAAAAAATTTTAAATTAACATATTTTTTAGGCAGATTAAGTTAAAATGTATAGTTATTAAAGTCAGTTATGCACAAGAATGCGACAATAAGACCCAATCTCGTCACGGCTGCATGTAGAGTGTAGAGTCATTACAAGATGAGGAATTTTAGAATATAAGGCGTATAAAAATAGATGCCAAGATCTTGATCAATGCAAGTCGAAACATTTAGATTTTACAGCTTCTCCAAGTTTCAAATTGTCAATTTTCAATCGATTTCAAATATTATTGTATTGCCTTATTGTAAATCAGTAGTCATTAATTAATTCTGTACTTTCTGATTTGTATTTCTCTCACAATATTTCTAATCTAACTCAAAAAGCCCTTCATACATATATTTCATAATAGTAATTAAAGCAATAAAATTAAATAAGTACAAGCTAAATTTGACATAGTTGGGTAGTAAAATAAACCGTTAGATTCAAAATACTTCGCCATTTTGGTGAAAATAGATAAGTTAGGTTAGATGGTATAAAATTTGGAGCAGATCTATCTTTATTTGTTTCCTTTAATTTTCTCCGTTAAATTTCTATAAGAATATCATTGAATATTAAAACGCTGTGTCATTTAACCTTCCAAAACTCGCATAAAATCGGACACGCAATATATTTTTGTTGTCTAAATATCCCGTTTAAAATTGTAAACAGTCCCAATTTGTCACTATGTTATTGGCAATATCGGTTTTAGCGGCTGAGATAAAAGAATGAACACGGTTTTATTGCCAACATACGTGGTTTGAGAGACAATATCTGTCGTTGTTACAAATGAGTTTATTCAAGCTCGTCGTGCCACAGCACTAAATGTATGGAAACGTAAAAAGAAATCAGAAGGGACAAATACAGTAAATTCAAAAATATAAAATAGATGTATGTATGTAATTTTGAACGTCGCTTTTATATTTTATCTTCTATAGGTTGGTATCGTATTCATGGTATACTAGCAGAATATTTTATGTATTTTCGGCTAATAGATTTTCCCCACGGTCACAATGTGAGACACAATCACCCTTCAACTAAAAACTTAAATTCATTTGAATTAAATGGTTTGTTTAATTTCAATTCCTTTTTTAGATATTTACGGTTTTTTATGTTTTAGGTTGTGATATAAAATTATTCCTGCTTCATTATTCGAAATTAAAATAACGACTTCTTTACCTCTTTAAATAGTGCATAAAGCATTCAAATATTTTAGCTATGAGTGCCGCGTTAATAAGTCGTAAATGTAATATTATGAGACATCAGGCCTGTTATGCGTTAATTAATTTTACTTCGTTTAACACATCATGTATAGAATATGACAAATAAATGACCCTCCTTTGCAACTATTTTCTTTGTTAAGATATTAGAATTAAATTTTGGTTGGGTAAAGAGGACGTTATTTTGCTATATCTTTTTTTACTTCCAAATTTCTGCTACTAAATTTTGTTTTTAATTTTAATAGGACACTCTGTAGATGCTTGCTTATTTTAAATTAGAATGATACTCTAAGCATTTCAGAACATAATTTTTATATCATGGGTCACTAGATATTGATTTAAATTTAATACATTAATTTAAAAACATATTTTGCTTAATTGCGGATTTTCTTAGCTGCATTTGTTTTGTGGCATCAAATTAGTAGCATATATAATATAACTTTTGTTGGTAGTTGAAATTCGGAAATACAAGACAATATGGTCATGCCATAGTAAAAATGCAAAATGCAAAAAAAAATTTGTCGTCTCTCTATCATGGTATGGTAATAAATGTAAATAAGAAATTTATAGTTTTAACTTGTAGTTTGAACCAAATTATGTAATTCCCTTTGTAAAT
Source organism: Kuschelorhynchus macadamiae (assembly GCA_030620095.1). Lineage (NCBI taxonomy): Eukaryota > Metazoa > Arthropoda > Insecta > Coleoptera > Curculionidae > Kuschelorhynchus > Kuschelorhynchus macadamiae. The sequence goes on from JAUTXW010000338.1 coordinate 55,580, forward strand.
TTTCATGCGTTTTATATAACTGAAACCAATTTTAATATCTTGGTACGGAAAAAGTTATAGGAATGAGCGACTGATTTCTAGCACCTGGTATATCTATTCTGTCTGGGTCTTTCAGAGGGGTATCAGAGCGATACGTACTATGTCATTTCCCTATCGTGCTGTGTTGAAAATATGTTAGTTTTGAGCACCAGTTTGCAACAAATTATATAATTGCAGTTAAATTTCCATTAATTTCACTTTAATGCCCTGGTAAAGCCGCTTATTTGTGGCACCGGGTATATCTGTTCTGAATTCATTTAATGCCTGGCAGAGTTTCGTCAGGGCTTTACACCTTAGGTAATCTTCCCATTTTATCATGATGAAAAAATGTGTTTTCAAAATTTGTAAGAATTATTTAAAAATTAAAATTCAGAAAATTTTTAAATAGATGTATACGTATATAGAATACCCATAAACGAAAAAAAATAACTAGAACTAAATATAAACATTTCTTCAAGACCACAATCAGCAGGGATAGTTTCCAACACCGACCGTGGCGGCATTCCCTCTTTGTATTGCTAAACTGGTCCCTATAGTAATAAAGCTTCTAGCATGTTTGCCTTTAGGCACCCACCTACTTCAAGAACAACATGCTTTGCTTCACTCCCTCAATATATTCATTTTTTGAGAATCAACTAGGCATGCAGCCATATCTGCTTTAATTAATAGGATTTTGCTAAGGAACCATCCCAAAATCAAGCTTTCCCTGACTTCCAAGGAATCAGAAATATTCCGTCTGCACGCCTTTCATCGCTTATCAACAGTGTTTAGCAGTAGTTATAACCATATTATTCAATCCCAATTTTTTTATTTTTGTATCATTTTTTAATGTGAATATCCAGCTGTGGAGATTATACTTAGATGACATCCAATGGTTGGTCTTGAGTTTTTGTTTTTATTGACTGTACTATGAGTTACCATGACATCTCCATTTTCTAGCGAAAAAAAGAAGTATTTCATGATGGGAATGTTTAATTTCAAACACTACATCTCCTAAAAATTGCTGTGCATATTTCGATTTATACCTCTTTACTGTTTACACGTCTTTCATTTCTTAATTATGATTTTTGAGAAAGGCTTCACGGTTTTTCATTTTTATGTGACTTCCTCTCTTGGTACATTGAAATAATGTAGGCTTACAGATCATTAGAATATAGAAAAAATAGAAATACAAAAATACCCTAAAATTATCTTTAAAATTGCCATGCAGCATCGTCACTATTTTAAAGCTAAAGGCGAATTGTGTTTATTTGAATTATAAATGAAATTTTTAATAAGGAAATAATTTAAAGGAATATATTTTTCATATCAGTGGCTAAGTATATTGTTTTGCCGTTTTTTCGTAGATGTAGAGTAAATGATTTTTCTTACAGCCATATATGAAACTGATAAAAGAAGCATTGTCAACTTGGTTAGAAAGTGTCTCACATCACACGCATGCTGAAAAAATTATTCAGCATATAAATGAAAGTCTTACTCAAGATTGTTTTTGATCGCAAAATATACCATTTCAAGATAATGGATATATTTGAAAGATAGTGAGCCAAAAGAAAGTTTAAAAAGCAAAGCCTACTTTTAACTTATTTCGTAATGATAAAAAAAGTTCCCCCAAAGATTATTTGTGGTAGTAGAAAGAATAGTGTACATGGCTCGTGTTATACTCATCATTTTCAAACTCGTACCAATATAGTATTTTGTCAGTATTTTGGCCAACGAGGCATTTAAATCGTAATAAGAGTTTGCATGTTTCAATTGGTTTTTGTTTTACTTCAGCCGTTAACTTTATTTAGGCAGAAAACTGTTTTAATAGATTTAAATTTAGATCGTGCTTTTATAATTCGGCCTACTGAACTCTACATTTTGTTGATTTTATTTTGCATATTTCTCTAGAGCTTACCGAAACCTAAACTAAGATCACTTTTGATGATATTTGCATAGAGCCATTAGAAAATGGGCACTTTTAAAAGTAATTTATGGCCCTATTAATTTTCCAAACGAGGAAACAACAACTAATTTATTCACTCTATAATTAAAAATATTCTTCAGAAACAAAACTCTATCCTCTAAATAAAGAACCGGCATTATTACACTTATGAGGAAATTTAGTTAATTTAAAAACTCAGTAAAACTAGTAAATTATATGTTCTTTCACTTTAAGTTGAATCAAGCCTCGTTTGGTTTTTTAGTTGAAATTCTATATTACATAGTAAAATCCGACGAGGCAAAAACATTTTAAGTGAGAAACTCGTACAGAGAATATGGTTATCCTAAAACAAAAAAATTATTCTGTCGATTTTTTCAAGGACCTCAGATGCGACGCTCTAGAAAAATACAATTTCGTACGCACCCTATGCAGAATACAAATTTCAAAATTGTAGTTAATTCAGATGTGATGTAACTAAAAAATTTAAAAACAAATTTTTATTTTAAAAATGTATTTAAAAAAAAATAAAATTAACCTAATTCCACGTTTTGACATTCCAAAACTGAAGCTCTATCGATTATGCCCAAAAAAGAGATCTAAAAATTAATATTTTAAATGCACAGGATGTTATTAAAAATTTGATTTTTTTTTTATTTAAATGAACAAAGATTTCATTTTTTTGAAACACATTTGTAGCTAATTTTTAAATGTTTCATTACTAATGGCTGCATTTTCTTATAGTATACCGGCTTTTAAATCACCAATCATACTTAGTCGGTGTACAAAAACCTTGGCTTTGAATTAGGTATGTGGAGATAAAAAAAAACACAAAACCCAGCAGCAACATGTATGAACACAAGGTGCTCTCTTATCCAATTCATTATGATAGTTGCATCCGCAAGGTATAAGCTACAAAAATACCAATTGATGATTGCAGAAACAAGCTTAGTCTAAGTAGGACTTAAGTGGGTTCTGCACTCAATTTTCGTGAAAATATCAGAACGATTAGTATTCGAGGAATGCAATTGAATACTTTGTTAGTTTTCACAATAATTGTTGTTCAGAAAATAATTGCAAAGTTGTTATTGTAGCATAAGTCTTTATTATCCCCATATGTTTACACTACCTTGTTTCATCACTTGTGCTAGTAGATCCAATTATTACTGACAGACACGTTTCAATTTGTACAAAAAGCCCAAAAAAAACTCCCATATTTAAAAACAAGTCCAGAATTTTTGTAAATATGATCTAAGTATGACAAAAATACACTTAATTTTTAGGTATATTAGTTTAGTTTTGTTTATTTTAAAAATTTTATCCAACTTCAAGATACCATAAAAAATAAATAAAATAATAACAGTAGTTTTTTATTGAATGCAGAGGCAACCTTAATATATTTGATCCCCCGACCAGACCTCACCTAATAAAAACTATTTTTTATTTTTCATATCTTATTAGTTACTATGTTGTTGTAAATCATGGTTCAATTTAGAATTTATTTGAAGAGTTTTGAGGACCCTTATTAATGTTAACCAATTACTTCTGAATTTGGGTTTTGGGACATAGGCTGATTCTGAAGTCAGTGATTCATTAAGTAAATATGTACAACGTAATTAGTTTAAAAATGTCTTATCAGAGTCATTTTATAAACTCGTGGTGAGTATAACTGAGTTTTAGACCTGTTGCGAGATATATCACACCGTCATTTATCATCTTTTTAAAAACCTCGCGACTTCGTTTATGAATCTAATATCACAATTTTAAATTATCTACTTTTACCGGATTTTTAAAATATATTTTTTAGTATATCTTTAAAATTAATACTTTTTGGTACAAAGTTTTGTGTTTACTTTCCTCATAAAAAGAAAGTATTGTAATCGTGAAAAAATGACACTCCGAGATTTGTTCAGATCTTTACGTTTCAGGGTCCCTAGATGTCGTCTGCTCGCGGCATAGCTAAAAATCTACCAATTGAATTTTGATCAAAAAATGAAGGGTCTTATGGGGATCACCTGGCAACATTTTGGTAAAAATCCAATATGGCCAAACAAAATGGCGGCTTAGTGATACGATAAAAAATTATTACTAAAAAAACTAATTATGCAATTGATCTCAAATTTTGCACAAAAATCAAGTATTATCTGGGAATCAACTGGTAAAATTTTGGTACGAATCCAAGATGGCATGGCGGTTCAATAAAATATTTGAACATTCAGCCAGAAAAAACTGCTTAATGAACTCATTTCAAATTTTATGCTATACCTAATTGTAGTATAGAGATAAATTAGTAAAACTGTGGTTTTAATTCGAGATGGCGGAACAAAATGGCGGCCAAATAAAATATTTTTTCTTCCAGATACCAAAAAATATATTTTATAAATTCCGTAGGTCCGTCTGTCGGTTTGTCTGTCTGTATGCCAGTTTCGCGGCATAGCTAAAAAACTATACTGATCAGATTTATTTCAAATTCTAGTCAAAAATTAAGGCTCATATGGGGATGACCTGGTAATATTTTTGTAAAAATCCTATATGCCGGAACAAGATGGCCTAGTGAAACGTTAAAAAAGTATTACTAAAAAAACTAATTATGCAATTTACCTTAAATTTTGCAAAAATATAAAGTGTTACATAAGAATGAACTTGTTACATTTTGGTATGCATATAAGATAATAAAACAAAATGGCGCCCTAATAAAATATTTAAAAAACCAGGCTGGAAAAACTACTTATTAGATTAATTTCAAATTTTGTGCAAGCATTACGTGTGATATAGCGATAAGCTGGTAAAGTTGTGATAGAAACTGGTAAAATTGTGGTAGAAACTGGTAAAATGTTGGTAGGGATCCAATATATTGGAACAAAATGGCGTCCAATAAAATATTAATTTTATTTTTTGCAGCAGCTCATAAGATTAGTTCCAAAGCACAGAAGGGCCACAAAAATTTAAAAAATGTTTTTTGTTAAATTCTGACTTAGATCTCGGAATCTATTAAATTCTTGCTTAGATCTCAAAATACCCGGCACACCGTCTATCAAAATAAAATGTTAGTACGTTATTTGTTTCAAATTCCTGCTCAAAGTTGTTTATGGACACAAAACAATCCTATTCCCAGATAACACAGTGTTGAACTCATGCAAAATAAATGGGAATATAGGATGACACCAAATTAGTTTTTTCGGCGTATTTAGCATATATTTTTTTCTTTCCAAAATAAGAAAAAAGTTTTATGTGAACATAAGACCGAAAACATTTTCTTTCTGGTATATAAGGAGAATGAGGTTTACAATATGACACCGAGAACGAAGCCCTTTGGGACCTACGTTTTATAACACTTTTTTTCTTATTTTGGGATATACTATATGGTAAATATATTAAAAAGGCATATTTTGTGTCATTTGCATGCATTTTTTATGGGATTTGGGCAAAGTTTTATAACCTGTATCTTAAAAACTCTAGGATTATTTGGGCGTTTTGGGCTTATGAGCAAGTTTTCTTAGAAGGTCGAAATACATAATACTAGAATTTGGTGAGTTTTGGTAGACTGCCAAAATCTTATTGATTGTGGGCTGGGTCCTTTATTAAATTCCCAGGTAGGCTAAGTTACGTTAAAAGTGGAAATTTAATACATTCCTAGTTAGAAGTAAGAATTTAATATATTTCCAGATATAAGCCAGAGTTTAACAAAAATCTGTTTTCACTTCTTTTAGCCTTGATTTTAGATTGTTGTACTAAACTGATATACACAACATTTGAAAGTGGTAGGTCATGTGGATAGAAATTGATAAAAAAAGAGGATAAATGACAGTATAATACATTTCGCAACAAGGTATAAAAATTAGTTATACACACCGCCGGTTTATAACATGACTCTGATTTTTCTACATTGTACAGGGTGTCTGATCTAAGAGAGGATGTCTTATCCTCTTATCTGGAGAACCATAAAAGATGTAGGAATGTTTTAAATAGAAATATTTTTTTGCTTGTCTTGAAGTTTTTATTTATTTAAATAAAATTGTATTAACTATAATTCTTTTTTTTTCTTTGAATAAAAGCATTAGTCACTATTTGGCTTTGGTTTTGAGTAATCGTTTTTCTTTACATTTAATTATAAAAGTAAATAAGTAAAATAAAGCGTAAAAAACTAAATTTTGTCGATTTTTTAAAATTTTATTTTAGTTATTAAATTAAATATATTTTCTTATTAAAAAATAAGTTTTAACGAAGAAAATTTTTGATGTCATTTTTAAGAGAAAGATAAATCTACATTGTAAAAATTGAAACATTCAAATTGGCCGTTTTGCACAAGCACTGACAGATTCAATTTTAAAATTGAATTGCAGTTTTTAACCGTTCTATTAGATACAGACACCTAAAATTAGCTACGATTATTAGTAACAATTTGAAGAAGTATCTTCTCATGTTTTGTCAAAATGCATTAAACACAAGTAAAATTATGAAGAAATCTCAAAAATTCCTGGCCCTGTGGTTTTCTAAGCTAATGTATTAAAACCAAAGCAGTTTTGTCGAAAATTTGAAAGCTGTTTTTTTTTATTCCATTCGGACCAAGAGAAGTTTCTATACTTATATCTTCGTTAAAAAAAAATCTCAAAGACGGCATTTTTCTACAAAAGTCAGAAAAATATGGCTTCCCCTCGTTATGCAATGCTTTATGATCCCACCATTTTCGTTTTCTCTAGAAATGTCACATACTTTTATCTTATAGAGCAGGTTAATTAGTTCCCGACATCTAGAACCATTATTCTTTCGCAAGCGAACGAGTGACATCTCTTTCTCAAACAGATCAAACCACAAATCGCGGAAGAACGAATTGCCCTCCAGAGGATCTAAAAGACGTAGAAATACCCTCGGTCTATTTGTATTACGTCGATATTAGGTTTTTCCCTTTGTCTTTGATCGAACAGCAGAAAGTAAATTAGACAAGCGTATCGCAGGGAATTTTATTGTATTTGCATTTCGTTCAATAAGTACGAAGCGTTTCCGTTTTGCCTATCATTTCTGGATCGTTTCAAACACTTTTATGTAATTCTTCTTTTTATTATTCTCCAATCACTAATAAAAATAGTCATAAACGTTATTAATGTAAATCAAAAATGTACCTGAATTTAAATTAAAAATGATAAGAGCATTTTAATTCGAAAATATCGTTATAGCCATGCCAATGATCGGGGTACAATTGCAGTAAATTATGGTAACATATTTTCCGATAACAACGATTTAATTTATATATCATATAGAAAACATTAAATAATTTTTGTCTCTTGACTTATCAATTAATTAATAGAAAACTTGTTTACTTTCACGGAAACCATCACCGGACATTTTCGTGATTCGATTCGGATGTTGTGCGACGTCGCATCCGCTTTAACTGGAAGCATATTCTATTTTCTTATTCTAAACCGAATACCCTATTAATTTTTCAAAATCTGAATTATCTTAGAAAATCTAGTAATAAATCACATTCTATAACTATGTGTCAGTTTTTAAAAAAGGGCAATTGAAAATTTCATATCGATCATACATTATTCCTTTTCAGCTTAAAACAAATATGTATAAAAAAATCTAACATGAGACTTAAGGCTTACCATCTATTAATACTATGAAAGGACTGCCAGTTTATTAAGAAGTGCCACAAGAAATTAGTTTGAAACCTAAATGTCGTCAATAATTTTAATGAAAAAACATCTAGCTCCTCCTAAATTTAAAAGATCGGTAAATTTATTTTATTCGGAACTTCCCCCGTTATGCATTTTTCCTTTTATTAGAAATAGTTTGTGACCCAATTTAGTTCCGCAAATATTCATTTTTTTGACACTTGATTTTTGGACATAATTTCAAATAAATTGAATACATAACTAGTTTTTACACTGATTTGAATTCGCACCACAATTTTGCAAGTTCACTAGTCTCTACATCTCGCTTATTGCTTGCATTATATTTAAAATAAATATAATAAGTAGTTTTCTCATCTTGGATTCATACCAATATGTTACCAGCCAGTTAATTTCTATGTAACATTTGATTTTTGTGCATTTGAGGTAATTTGGATAATTAATTTTTTAGTGATATATTTTTTTCGCTTTTTTATTTCGCCATATCGAATATTTATCGAAGTGTTTCCAGGTTATCCCCATAAGACCTTTAATGTTTGACCACAATTTGAAGTCAATCGGTCTGTCAGTCGCAAATTGACAGACAGGCAGACCTACGGAATTGAGAAAACATGTTTTTGGGCATCTAGAACCGCTAACACTTGAAGCTATGTAAAACTTTGGAGGTGGATTCTTTTTACAATTACAATCATCTTTATACCACACTTAATTCTTGCATAAAATTTGAATTCGTCTTAATAAGTATATGCTATTATTTTTTAAATTAATATTTTATTAAACCGCCGTTTTGTTTCGCCATAGTGGATTCGTACTAAAATTTTACCAGTTGATTTCTACGTGATACTTGATTTTTCTCCAAAAATTTCAGGTGAATCAGATAAGTAGTTTTTTTAGTAATATTTTTTTTAATATTTCAGGCCGCCATTTTGTTTCGCCATCTTGCAATCATATCAAAATTTTATGAGTTAATGTAATACCTACTTGGTTTTTGTGCAAAATTTCAGGTAAATTGGATAAGCAGTTAATCATTTTTTTAACATTTCACGCCATTTTGCTCCGCCATATTGGAATTTTCCTAAAATGTAATCCTTTCGTCCCCTTATGATCTTTGATTTTTGACCAGAATTTAAAGTCAATCGTATAGTAGTTTTTGAGGTATGCCGCATAGAGACAGACGAACGAAATTGAGAAAACATCTAGCGACCCTAAAACGTGAAGATCTCAATTTTTGATATGTTTTGTTTAATCCTTTAACTAAACTTAATAGTTATTAAAAAATTGCCAAAAATAGTCAGTGGTGTACCATAAAGTACAATGATAATGCAATGTCGATACGTGAATTGTTTATATTACACATGATATTTCACTTTATACTCCAAACGCCGCTAGAGAACGCGCGGGAACTAACGGGGATATCAAAATTTGGTAAAAAGTCTTTTTTTAGTTAGGTGAAATGTTATTATTTATGGCTAAAATAAAAACGTGTTTCACTTAAATTAAAAACGTCGATTTCTCGCAAATTAACCACGATAAGTCTGAGGAAAAAAGTCTTACTTTATACCTTTCATAGTACAGTAATTTAGGTATAAATAGCAAGTTGAAACGCGGATCCGTATTTATAAAAATGTGCTTTGTAATTTGTCGACTAATAACCGACTAAACTATTATGCAACTTATCAGCTGCGCCTCCTTAATAACGCCCATGGCTAAATTTAACTGTTTACGAAATAACGGCGCTCCAGATTTTCATTATGGGCTGTCGGATGACAGTGGACACTAGTGTCAAATTTTGCCGATTAAACCGAAAGTTCATGTCATCCAATAGATCTTAAAAAATAACATAGGAAAGTGCAAGTCATTTTGTTCTAAGTTTAACTGACACAGGGCTTCAATGTGCCAAAATGACAATTTTGAGACGCCATTTTCCCTAAAACCGTTGAATTTAGGTATAAGATGTTACAAAATGGGCTTATAATTATCCGTTGATCTTAACAAACAATTAATATATGGGGTGTTGCAATAAAAAAAGTGTATGACATCATAATTATTCCACGGATGACGTCATGGTCAAAGTGGTATTATCAAAAGACCCCCAATCGATAAATCATGTGAGGATTAAAACAATTTTTTTTCAAATAATGAATAATTTTCAAGTTGATAATAGATTTTTGTTTCATGTTACACCAACGTCATAACAAGGATAATATGATCACTGCCTGAAACATGTCCTGCAATGCCGTGGGCGCAATGATCTATTTTAGTTCAAACGAAGATTGCGATTTTGCTTTTTTTGAGCTCATCAGCCTACCCTAGAGTAGCCGTATAGAACAAGGCTACAAAATGGAGTGTATATATACCAACATGAAATAAACCATAAAGTAAATAATAAAGAGTTTGCCATTATAGAGCACTATAAGACCAGAATAATTTTGGAAAAACAGTGACGTCCGCTCAGATATAACCTTCTGCCCCTGATTTAACTCTAAAATGAAGTGTCGCAGTCACTAACATTGTAAGTTTCCATTCGGAGACAGAAAAAAATATTTCTTTTCAGAACAAACATAGTGAATGAATGTACAGTCCGATCAATCTATCTTGATAGCATTTTAAACGTTAATAACTTTTTACTTTTTAACTTTTTGGAATGAACCATAAACCAAAGGGTTACACAAAGATGTTTTCTAGGTGTTAGAAAAACAAAAGAATATTACTTTTAAAAGAGATCACCATAAATTGTATTTTTTAAATGCGACACCCTGTTTAATAAATTATGCGTTCCTAAAATGGACCTCTTCTTGCTGATTATAAATATTGCAGATTTGATAGAGGGAGAATCGGAATACTTTACCTCTGATGGCAGGATTTTTTTCGAATTTCTCGTGTGTTTTTAAGATAAAGATGTCAATCCTAGTATATTTATAATCAGCAAGAAGAGGCAGATTTTCTGAGCGTATAATATACAGGGTGTCCCTTTTAAAAAATACAACTTATGATGATATCTTGTAAAGTTATTAGTCTTTTGTTTTTCTAGTAACTAGAAAACGAACTTTTTATGAAACCCTACAATTTGGTTTCTAGTTCATTCCGATAACATAAAAATTAAAAAAGTTATTCATAAACAAACAAAATAAAGGATTTTTTTTCCAAATAAAAGGCCGCCTGATAAACCGATGTAGTTCAAGTATTAAACACAGCTTTGCTATTCAGCTTGCCTCTGCCATCGCCAGATACCCCATCGGTGACTGGAGTCGTCGTTGGAAAACACAGTCCTGCCAGTTACTGGGAAATGCACGTTAGAGAAGCCGGATTGAGGTTTTATTTTTAAATAGATTCATTACATTTTAAACTGACGGTTTTTTGAAATTATTCTGACAATTGATATCAATCTTATCGCGTAATCAACTTGTTCTAAATTTCTCTTGATTTTTGAGGCATATTTTTTTAATATTTGTCCTGATTAGAAAATATTTTTTTAAGAAAGCGTTTACTGAAAATACACCAACGTACTATTGTAAATTGTATACTTCAAGGTAAACTCGAATTATTGTAAATGCATGTGTTTTGATATGTTCAGTAACGTTTTTTTATGTTCCGAGTTAAACAATTTATAATTTACTTCAAGAACAGTTTGACATTAGAAAGGCTTAGTAAGATGAATTAGGCTAATTCACAAAAAGATCATGAACAAAGAGTTAATCTTAATAGACTATCAAAGAAAAAGTTAAATAAACAAGATAATATTCTAAAACTGAATTGTATCCACGTATTATGAAATATTTGCTTTATGCTGAAATTATAACATAATATCCCCTAAAAAGAACAAACTTAACCTCCACGTTCATATCTCCTAATTAAACTTGACTATAGTATATTTAAAGCATAAAAACCACATTCATAGATGAGAGGAAAAAAATAAATTAATACATGGTTCTATACATTATTCTGACGCTTTTGGTACATCTGATAATTTAATGAACAATTGCTAAAACCGTAGACTATCTTCAACCCTTTTGATTCTTATTTCTCACCCTTTGTTTATCTGTCAAGCTGTCAATCAGCAGAACGCGCTTTCAACACTCGGCTGTGCATTTGGTTCATCATTATTATCTTTCTTTTGTTTGCTCCACCCTTTCTAGGATAATTAAATATTTTCGGTAGAAATTGGTCTATTGTATGAATGAATTGTGAACGTCAAAACTCTGCTTTTAATAGTTCTAATAATGTCGGCTTCATTTAATACTTCTATATTGAATTGTCTAAAATGTGGTTTTAAATTTTCCTGGCACTAAAAACACAATTCTGGATTCTAATTAGGAATGAAATTTACCTTTATTGCTATAACACAATTAAAACTGATGTACTGATACGTAAGATGTTAATGCTTTTGTTTTACAATTTGCAACATAAATAGCAGCAAATTAACATAAACGTTTTGTTGCCAATATACCAAATTTTGTGCTTTCATTAAAAGAAAAAGAAAGTCAATACGAGAATTGAGCCTCATAGTTATGGCCTCTTCAAATATCCAATATTAATAACAATAATGTTCTTATTAGTAGTTTCCAATTATACCGATTTTTCAAACCTGACTAGCGGGCGTATGGCATATGAAAGTTATTTTTTTTTACTACACTGAATTTAGACTTATCTGTTGAAAGTTTGAATGTTGTATTTCAGTGTCGAGTACAGTGTTTTATCTCTTTCCATGTTATTGTGCTATACTTTATAGTAAACTTAAATTTATCCCCTGATGGCTCAATTATTTTAATCTAATGGCAGCACAGGGACAAAGATGGCACGCGTCCTTATGTTATGCATGCTTTTCTCACAAAGGTACATTTTCGTCCCCAAATTCCACAACTATCAGACGATACAAACCAGAGGTATTTGGGACGTATTTAGGGAACTAAAATGGCCATAAATCACGTGAGAGCTTTTCCCGTTATCGGCTATTTATCACTGCCGACGCGGACCATTTGTAAACAGGGCCTTAACACAGGTATAAAAGATATCCGCTGTCAGTTGTGGGGCCCGTGTTATTATTTTATCAATGTAATGTTTAGAGGAGTTGTACTTATTTTGCGAAAAAGAAATGACAAGTAAATCAGAAATTATAAAAGAATATTAAGTTAGTGTTACTAGTGGAATGTTGGGGATCGATATCACGGAGCACGCATTCTGTTACAGAGCGTATATAAGTTAGGCAATAGTGCGTATCTAGTTTTCTTTGATAAATTAACCGTCTTCATTTTCTATGCCATGTTATTTCATCTTAGGCACTTAATTAAATCATAGTAACTTATTTAAGGGCACTTAATTAAATTATACTGATTTATTTAAGTACCTAATAAAGTGACATCGATTTAGACAAAATTTTGAACTATAATCCTCCTCCCCCAAAATATCTTTTTTACTTTTTATTAAAGGACCTCTTGCACTTCATACAGATATATTTATATAATATTGTTATACAATGCAGTTCTCGATGTCCTGATCAAAAAAATCTCATGGGTATAATCTAATCCTAAAACTATTTTTAGAAACAAGGTGCTAGTTGTCTAGTCATAGGATTTGATTGTGCCTGTGAGAACTTTTGATCAGGCATTAGTACCCAAGTAAGAAGTGTGAGAGGTCTTTTAATTTTTTTTTAAAAATGCAAAATGCCTTAACTGGTTATTATATTGTATACTTACATTACAATAGCAAATTGGCCAAATACCAAGGTATCTTTGCTGTAAAATCGTTTGTCCTGACTCAGTCTATTGTGCAAAAGCAGAGAAATTTTCGACGTGAATTTAATTTGACAGTGCGTTCCAACCAGAAATTCGATTTTGAGATAGGTAAGAAATTTCAACGAAAGAGGAAGTGTAATCTCCAAATTTGTCGGTCGAACCTATACAGTTCGTACACAAGAAAATATTGAAAGGGCAGCAGTTGAACAAAGTCCATAACTTTCTACAATTCGGCAATCAACAGCACTGACATTACAGAGTGAAGTTTGCGACGAATCTTACATCAGGATTTGAAATTCTATCCGTACAAGATACAGATAGTCAAGAGGCTGACTCTTATTGATAAAGTAAATCGTGTGGCATTTTTTTGGGAATATTGAACAACAGTAAAGAAATTCTTGATAAACTGATCAGGTCGACGAACTTCACTTTCAGCTCAGTGGGTACGTTACCAAACAAAATTTTCGGTACTGAGCTGAACACAATCTAAGAGAAGTGCATGAAAAACCACTTCATATCCAAAAGGTAACAGTGTGGTGTAGACTTTCCTCATTTGGTGTGATCGGCCAATACTTCTTTGTTGCATTGTGGGATGCTGGAAACATTTGTATTTCTGGAACTCCAAAGAAGGGATCAAGATAAATCTGGTTCCAACAAGAGGGCGTAACAACGCATACATCAAGAATGGCTATCGCTGTTTTACAGCGATATATATATATATATATATATATATATATATATATATATATATATATATACATATATGTATGTTTTCATTCCACCTACACCAACGTCATAACAAGAAAATGATCCTTGTTTGGAACATGTTTTGCATTACAGCAGACACAATGATCCAATTTAGTCAAACGAAGATCGCGATTTCGCTCTTATTAGAGCTCATCAGGCCGCCATAGACTAGCGAGCCCCGTGTAAGGCAAAGGCACAAAATGGAATCACAAAAACAATTACTCCGCTGGATAATACCACGACCGGCATTGACTTACATTGTGACTCCTGGCTTTCGTTGGGAGCATTAAATGATAGTATGTTTTCATTCCACCTACACCAACGTCATAACAAGAAAATGATCCTTTTTAGTCATAGACTAGCGAGCCCCGTGTAGGGCAAAGGCACAAAATGGAATCACAAAAACAACTACTCCGCTGGATAATATCACGACCGGCATTGAATTACATTATATATATATATATATATATATATATATATATATATATATATATCAAGATATATATAATGTATAGATTTCAATTTGGTGTAAACATTCTTTTGGTACTTGTCTCTGGCTAAGCTATTTCAAGGTGCCCCTCCCGCAGTTTTAATTCATTTTTTGTTGAAGTTACCTGCTTTTAATTTCCTTTTCACAGGGTCTTCCCTATAATTCAAAGAACGTTGTTTGTACAGAGTTTTTTATTATGAATGTTTCTACCATTGACGTTCGTATTTTTGTAGATATAAAAAAGTTAAATACAAAAGTGTTTTCAAATTGTACAATTTTTTTTAGTGTAGCTTGCATATATATTGGGTGTTTTGTTTTATTGAAATCAACATCAACCCTGATTTCTTAAATTTAACTCCCCGTATTATATATGCCCATTGTCTTGCTGGTTATACGATATTGATTATATGCATATCTGATGCCATCAATCAAATATCAAAGACACCCGAGAAATTTGACAAAAACCCTGCCAGAAGAGGCGATGTATTAGAGAGAGAGAGAGATAGAGAGAGACGACAACTGTTCTTCTGCTTAGTGGAGTCAATGGGAATTGCTTCCTATGGCAGGGTTTTTCTCAAATTTCTTGGATGTATTTAAGGATAAAGGTATTAAACTTAGTCTTGTTATAATAAACAAAATGAAATCCATTTGGAGGACGTATAATATACAGAGTGTTATATATAGTATAAACCAAATTAAATGTTCAGTTTAGGAAAATTGAACAGCCTGTATATCTGTAAACAACACTAATTTTTTTACAATTTAAATAACTTTCTTATATCTAAAAATAGAAACGTTAATGGACGCAGGAAATCCATATGTCGAGATGGACCTATTTTTTTTATAAAACGATCTTTTTTTTAGTTATCTTTCTTAAAGTTATACCAATATGGATTTTATTGGCAGAGATACCTTACATCGTACTTTATATTTTTAATTAGTAACTTCTATTAATATTGCATAAAATAACGCGTTACTGGTCCTAGTATGAGTTATGATTTCCTATGTTTAAAAACATATTACTGATTTTTTTATAAAATCATCAGGCATGTTGCATACCTGTGTTTGTATGGGAGTAATTATATAGGAGTATATGCTCGGTTCAGGCGCTTTGCAGTCTTTAAGAAAATAAATCATCAAATTAAATTCTAAGTACAAAACTAACGGAGGAGAGTGACGGATTAACGTGATAAATAGCAAGTAGTTCAAAACTGTATGTAAATATGTCTTAAGAGATAAAATTCTGGGTCGATTCGACTCACATTGAATTAATTAATCGCCTAATACGACATGACATGTTATTGAAAATAAACACTGCTGGTTTACGACAGAAAAGCAGATATGCATTATTGGTCCACGTATTTTATTGTAACAGCCAAACCGATTTAAGAAAACGTCAATCAAAATTTGATAAGCACAAATGAAAAGAATCACTTGGAAATCACTTATAGAAAGAAATCCACCGTCACTCTACCTTTTGAGTGATTCCGTGGACCATTAAAGCTTAAGGAGAACCAATTGTGGTTTATTTCGTTTACTGGGATGGATTAAGATTGTAATATTTTTCTTCTTTGATATTACTAAAAGATGGTAAAGGAACATAAATAAAAAAATACATTTATTTCTCATAAAAGTAAAGCGTCTTGTAGAGCCAAGAAGCAAGGAGTCTCTGAAAACTCTTAACGTGAATTTTACTCAGTTGGGACTAAAAAAAATTAGAATAAATTAACTGGTCTTCCGAACCTCGAGCCACTTAATTTTGGGTTGTAATTGCATGTGATTGGGAGATTGCACGAGTTCAGCAACTTAACGGTATTTCATTATTGTAGTAATAAAATAAAAACATTAATAGATTCATTCCAACAAAGAATCCCTAACAAGCTTTGGACAGTTTCCAATTCACTCAGTGCGCATGTCTGTAACTGTTTGTTGAATCAGAAAAAGATCAGACAATAATTCTATGCTACGTCCCCCGACACACTTATTTGTTTGCGATTTGTTGGATTTTTTTTGTTGCACTTGTCATTGCTTCTTTCTTGAATATTAATAAAATTACGAGAGAAGTTCAGAATATCAAAATAATTGTATTATAGTTCAAAATGCATGAATTTTTGTTTTTGAAGTTGATTCGCATTTCTAAATTGATATCCGAATCAGAAAATTCCGGAATTCAAGACTCTTCTGCACTGAAAAAAGAGATATTAGCCACTATATAAAAATTATATAACGCTTATAGAAACTTCATATACTATTTGTGACAAGCAAACTGGTTTGTTGCAGGTATGTAACCGAGGTTTTTGAAAGCTGATTAACGTTCAATTACCCATTATAATTCCGTTGTATACCACTTATGTAATTAGTTACATACAAACCTATTAAAGTTTCATAACTTATATGTAATTTATGTAGTAGCGAGTTAGAAGGTGCATAACCATTATAGACACGTTTTTTAATTGGTATATTCTAGTTGCATAAACATATATGAATTATCTAATAATTGGTATATAGTTTCTTTTAGTTGCTATATACTAGTTACCTTTTTATTATATGCATTGTCGTGTGGTCATTATTTACTTGGTATATAGTTTCTTTCAATATGTATATTCTAGTTGCATAGCTATTATATGAATAATCATATAGTCAGTATATGCCTAGTTGTATTGGTTTTATACCCTGTTCATATTACCACTATAAAACTAATATGTATATTCTAGTTGCATAGCCATTATATGAATAATCATATAGTCAGTACATGCCTAAATCTATTGGTTTTATACCCTGTTCATATTACCGCTATAAAACTAATTGTATAGGAATAGGAACTTGGATTGGTTAAATAAAAGCTGTATTTTTTTAAAGACATTGACATTTATTTTTCGCTAATAAATAAAATATACAATTAAGGTTTATCTGTACCATGCTGTAGGCTGCATTCTGCGTCAGAAATATAGACAAAACAATTCTACTGCTCTATAACTAATTTAAAGATATTGACATTTTAAGCTATGTTACTATATAATATGTCTTAGTAAGAAATCAAATCAAGTTTTGATAAAGGTATTGTTAATTAATATACAGGGTGTTAAATATAGTAGCTAACTAAACAATATTTTAAATCTAATTTTTTTAAAGTGAATCACCCTGGACATTTTGATTTAGCTTTTAAAACCCTATGATAAATTTATATAAACACACTGACAAAATTAAGGGAACCATATATTCAAAAAAAAATTAAATTTAAACTTCAAATCTAGACACCCATGTACCTCGTAATTATCATTTTTTAATACTCTAGCTCCAAAATATATTTTCTGCTTAATAGAGGGAGTATAAAATTTTAGTTTTTATATCAAGACTCTCTAACACTCTGTAGAAAGTATACTAAAAGAAATAGCATCCCACTGAAATCAAATTGAAGCCTAATCGTTCCTGAATATTTTGGTTTTTAAATTGTTTCCATAATTGCATTTTTATCGAAAATACTAACTTTTTTGTTGCAACATGTTTCTATTAAATCCTAAAGACATATGTACGTTCCTTTGATTTTGCCGGTGTAGGGAATTAAAAACTGAATAAGTGAATAATAATTAACAGGATGTTTCATTAAAAAAAAATGAGATTTTTATTTTTAAAATGTTTGTTTTGCCTACTATATAAACACCCTGTATATTAATTGACAATGCCTTTATCAAAATTGGTTGATATGACGGGTTACTATGACATTATTTATTATGATGGTTAAATTAAAGTTCTATTAGGTAAAGCAGGTTTTGTAATAAAATGACAATTTTTCGAAAATAAATTTAAAAACTGACTTTACTCAAAAATGAGACCCAATTTTAATACATGTATTATGAAAAAAGATACTCAGAATGAAGTGTAGAATCGATATGAATAATGATAACATCGGGTGTTCTATTTAACACCTGTTCACACAAAATCAAAATACACTATATACACAATAAAATATAGATGAATCCAAGAAATTCTTTATCAAGCTTTTTTTGTAACTGTTAGTTTTCTAGATAAGGTAGAAAATTATTAGGTTAGGTACCCTGTACATTCAATGAAGCAAAAAAAAATAAATACACTCAAATTAATCTAATAGTCAGGTATTAACGCTTTAATCTGAATATTAGCAAAAAATTAATTAGTCAACATATTAAGATACATCAACACATAACAGATTATAAAACTAAAAATCTACATTGTAAAAAACTCTGAAAAAGATAAAATTTTTAAGTAAAACTGTTTAATTACAACCTTGTACAGGTTTCAAATTTATAACACCTTCAACCATGTGAAAGCAAATTTCACCTACATGTACCCTGAAAAATGTTACATCTGAATCCAGATTTTAAATTAAAACTCATTATCTACTAATCTTTCATAACAAAAAAAATTGTTGTAAGAAATTAATAATTACAGTACAGCAGAATATATACATACGATTTTTTTGAGGAGTTGGCGCCACTTTGATTTTCTTTATAGAATTCTCTGCAGTTCTGATAGCGGTTCTTACGTTTACAAACCGGCTCCATAATTTTCCTTTTGGAGCCTTTTTCAGTGCACGAGAGGATTTTGGTGAATATGGAATGTAATAGGTTTCCTTTATCTCATTTGGGAAAACCTTTGGTATTTCCCCAGCAATGTAATCAAGCATGATGGTTTTTATCCTAGAATAGAAATAAAAATATCAGTGAAAAGTAGCAATCAGATTGACTTATAGCCCACCTATATAGATCTATACACCATGATTTCAATATTTTTTAATTAATGTAAGTCATAGCCTGTTAACACAAGCACATAAAATATATATACCCTTCTACTCCCATCTTGGAAACTAAGAAATTTATAATTTCCCTCACCAACCGCTGTCTAACGTCATTGTTTAAGTTCTGTCTTCGAGTTAATATTATTTTTCCATCTACAGTATTGCATAGTATGCTTTCTAAGCTGTATAAGATAATTCAGTTTAAATACAATGAAGATAATGAGTAGAAGAATGCGTAGAGTAAAAAAAATAATAATAAAGTATTTATCTCCATGTGTCAATTTTAATATATTAAAAGAGTTAAAAATATCAAAAAATTATACATGAAAATCTCAAAAGGGGAAAACTCAAAAATGCAATGATTCACAACATATTGCACAAGAAAAACAACAAGTATGGAAATACTTAAAAATAGGATAAAATAATTCTAATATAACATTTATATAATGCAAAGAGAAAAAATAGTTTTGTCAAATTATAAAAAAAAATGTTGAATCATACACATCATTTATATTTATATACACAATTTTGGACATGCAATATCCAAATTGCAAAGTTTATTAATTTTGGTGTAATCTTTCATTCCCCATATAGGTGTGTATACAAAAAACATAAAAAGTTGATAAGATATGCTATATTAAAAAATTACCATATCAAAAATAGCTGCTAAGTCCACATTTTTTCTCTCGGGTGTTGAATGAACAAATGCAGGATTTTTAGTGTTTTGCAAATAAGTAAGGCCTGATACGAGGATCTCCGAATACAAGAGACTAGGTGGTGTTGGGTTTGGTGATGTGCTTGATGAGGAGTCAAAAACATCATTCAATGAATCGTCAAATTCAATTTGAATGCCCTCTGCACTTTCCTCAGTCACTGTGTCAGATGATGTTGTATAGTTTGGAGACGGAAAACTGAGTACCTAAAAATATTTCTTATGCAACACATTCATGTAACAATTTTGTGATTTGAAGGATATAAAATACCCTACACTAAAAGTCTCGTTGAGCAAAAGTGCAGGTTAATTTTCTTAAATGGAAATTTTGAACTTTAAGAAATTGTAAAATCTAATTTTTTAACCTAGGGTCAGGCAAATTCCACATTTATATTTAAGTTTGTGTGCGTTATAACACTACTTTACAATTCTATACTAGAAAATTAACTAACTTAATTTTTCTATTTTGATCATAAAAATTTTAGTTTTGTTAGACCAGAATAGAAAGGTATAATAAAAAAACCGCAGCCAACAGAATGACTACTTTCACATCAACCTCTAAAATGACATTACTCAATTAAAAACAATGCATTTTCATCCCCTCTCCTTGTTACCTTTACCACAAATTAAAAAAAAAACATTAAACGGGAGTTATAGTTGAAATCCGCATCCCCAAAAACACATAAAAAGACATGTTACTCTATTTTTTATTTACATTTTAGATTTTACCCCAATTCCTTATTATCCACAAAAATATCAAATTTAACATATTACTCGATTTTTTATATACATTTTACTTTTTATCCACTCCCCTTGTTTTATTTTATTTTATTTTTCACAATAATATGAACCAGGTGTTATAATTGAAACCTGCATATCCAAAAACCCACAAAAAAATATCGCTCAATTAATAATGAAAATGATATTTTTTACCGATTAACCCCCCATTTCGCCAACTTCTCCTTAAACGATTTTACTCAATAAGAATCTGAACCATTCTTATATGGATTGCTACTTATGTACCGACCCACAGCCAGACAGAAAGTTTTTAATTTCACTTTTAGCTAGTTATATGGATTCAATTTTTAATTAAGCTGGTTAAAAATAAAACTATCCTAATAGCCTTATGAAAATTAACAATAAATCTTTTGAAGGTTGTAGGCGGTCGAACATTTTGATTAAAATTTACTAGTCTTTAATTTATTTAATATATCTCCATAGTTACGCTTGATAATGATCGGAGATACATAGCAATCGAAACGTTGGACAATAAATTATCAATAAAACTTTTGTTAAAGGTTTTTGCACACATAATAGGAATTAGCCTGAGAAAAAAGATCTCGGATTTAAATATTTACCTCATTTTTAAATTTTTCTTTTTTTTCCTTGTATTCGGTATACTTTTTCTTAAAAAGTAATCGAGGGCCTGCTTTGGGAAATAGTTTGATAATGGTCTCATCATCCAACAGTTCAAAGGACTCTGCCTCAATTCCCTCCTCTGAAAATAAAATGTACTGGGCTTGAACGCATTTGGTGCATTTGGTTTCAGTAATGTCAGTCTAAACTGAGAAGCAAAATGGACATTGAAAATTAACTTACATAAGTATACGATAGGAGAATCGTCAAAAAAAAATATAATAATACAACATACTTTACACGTCAAATAATCTGATACCTGCATAAAATTAAATGACGCACGATATATTACACATACTTTATATTCCTCAAAAATTGAGCTCCATGAGAGTTGCCATGATATGAGCTACAAAAACAATTCGTAAGCATTAAACCATAAAAACATTTACTGAAATTGATTCATAGTTGCATGTCATATACAATACAAAATTCTTTAGACATAAAGATAGAAATAACCTTGTTTTTATTTACTATGTTGATTGCTTATTTGAAATTCATTTCTGATTTTAATTTAAATTTAAAAAAGGTTTTACTCCAATTTTTACAAAAAGGAAGGTTAACAATAACCTGTGTGCCCTGCATTAAAAATGTATCCTATCTTTATTGATTTTAACTTTTTATTGCATATTTTCCTATAAGCAAGTCCAGTACGTTTAGAAATATAAGGAAGTGTCAGCTGTCAACTTATATTTACAGCGCCGGATTATTGTTATATTCAACCAATAGAAACACTGTAAAAAAATAATTTTTACAAACTCTCTTATAATAGGGAAAACCGGTATACAGAACAATTACCAAAAAATTAAGTATGTCATAGGTAGAAAATAAACACACTGTATTTTCTAATTGCAGAGATAACAAAATGCAGTTTTTGATATTCAAATTTTCCCGAAAATCAAAGAGCTGCTTAGGCAGTATTTTTTGTCCAACCTATATCATTATTAAAAAATGGAGTGGCCTTCTCAAAATCTGTAAATTTTTGTATAAAAAACAAAAGTTTATAATAAAAGATAAGTATTCCTTTTTAAACATTTTCATGTAAACAGGATTTCTGATTTTTTCTGATCCAACTACCTGAAATTAAAACCCCCATTTATAGTTCAACTTCTGGATCCTATTACTGTTACCTTACACCAAAATAGCATGTTTGGGAATATGATGAGCATAAAGTTGCCCCAGATATAGGTACATAGGTATTTATTTTCAACAAAAAGACAACCTATACTTAGGTACTATTTGTCTTATTATATTGATATCAAAGGAATTTCCACAGGAAGCTTAAGATTTTCAAAAGGTTTCCTTTAAAGTGTACAGAGAAAATAGATATACAAAGACTATCTGCAGTGGTTTACCCCTCGGTGATATATTATAAATTATATTATACACTTCTTGCAGGATGACACTGCAAGTTTCTGAAATCTGATATATGGTCATGGCCTTTAGAGCTGTATTTATGGGGTCAAACCTCCAATGTTTTACTTTTCTTTATCAAATTTTAAAACAAAAACACCTTTAAAGATCTACCCTTATTTGCTTATAGGTTAGGTTTTCCTTGTAAAATGTAAAAAACATTTTTAAACTTTCCACTTAATCGGGACTATATAAAAATAAATTATATATTTATACTTATATCATTCTTGGCTTCTGTCGGAAAAAAAAGCCGGCTGTAAAAAACAACCTACAAACGTATTTGATTTACTTACCTTTAAATCTTTCCTGGTCCTCTTCACTTAATTCAAACGTATCCATATTCATTTGGGATGTTTTGTGCACAATAATTATACAAAATTAAAAACGTTTTAGTCCGCGCCTAACGCCAATTTTAGGGCCGCCCGAACCTGAACACCATTTGCCTTGCATTGAAACCGGAAAATGGCGGATGGGAATGATGAATGATGATGGGATGGGATGGCAAAAAGTAGTGTCCAGTATAGGACAGTATTTTACTGGTATAGAACATTTGATATCCTGTATATGATTTTACAAACGTATAATAATTTATACAATTTATTGTATGGGGGCAAAAATACTTCGTCTCAGTAAACCCAGTCTATTTGCCGCAATACAAATGGTTTTTTGTCATAGGATACTTTTTTTATAACCACAAATAAACTCAGGTCAGCAAAACAGTTGTATTAAATCATTTTTTTGAGTGTGACGATGAAATATCATATTATTTCATTGTACTCATATTATTTGATTTGATTTGATCAGAACCTGTTTAGGACCCTTTTCGAACAAACCAAATAACCGTTAAACGTTTTGTCTGAAGAGTACCATAAAATACAAATTTATGTTTCGGGACTTGGAAAACGATATACAGAATCTAGAAAAGCTCGTTTTGTTATATATTATAGTCTCAGGGAATTATTAAAAAAGCCATCGTATAACGAAACGATACATCGTGATACATCGTTCAGGCGTTCGTAATATATTCAAATATGATTCAGAAGCCGTAATCCAAAAATCCTGGAGGGTGAAGATATATTCCACAACCTTTGAAAGCAATATATTCAAAGTTAAACTGATTAAAAGTTTTTCAATATTTTGTGATTATTTTAGAGATTTTATATCTTTCTTACAAATTGCCAGTATGCTGTACCTACTACTTGGTACATTCTGACAAAATATGATACCTTAGGTAAATCTAACTATATAAATGACATTATATTTTAGTAATATTTCTACCACGCATTAAATAGAGAATTACAAATCTTATCCGTAATACATTCCAGTGAAATCAAAAATTACTATAGAATAAAATATAGGGCATTGTCATTCACTAGATAGATGCATATTTTAAAACTATGTTTAAAAAATTTTAACAACATTTATCGAGTAGTTTAAGCTTTGGCTTTATCACATTGAAGCCGCATATAACGAACCTAATTCGGTGTTTTGATCTCGTGCAGTGAATATCCCTGAAGATGTCTCTTGCAATCACAGAGGAAATGTCGGAAAGTAATCCCAGTTTGACACGGTCCAAATCCAAGAACCGTGATTTCTTATTTAAATCCCATTATTGTTAGGATACAAAAATCGTTGAATTTTGAATAGAATTATTTTGCTTGAAAGGGGGGATGGCGTCTTCAGTCTCCAGAATTTTTTTTGGAATGCTGTTACAATGTGTTCTCTAGTAGATAGAAGATGACTCAGGAAATCTCCAACATTAAATCCTTCCTGGGTCGTCATTCATCCTAGGCCATCAACTTGCTTCTTCAAGACACTTGTAATATCTATAAAAGAGAAGTGCGACTTAGCTTTAAATTGTTAAAGATAATGCATCTGCTTCTAGGAGAAGTGTTTTACAAATCTCCTCCTTACATGGACGGAGTCGAGCTTCTAAAGCATGTCATTCTAATACGGAATCCTTGCAATTTAATGAAGCGTAACCTTTATTTTGATTTGTTGGCTCTTTGACTACAAGAGGACTAATCAGAGCATTTCAGTTTTTCCCGATTATCGCTAATTCTCTCTGAACAATCACATCACATTACTCTTAGCCAATTTCAGGTAATGCATAACATAACCCACCTCAAGTTAGAGGATAAGAGACTAAGTAGTTCACAAGTCCTTGTGCTGTAATAGAGGACGTGGAGTCATTAAGGCAACCACCATAATGTGACGATACATTGTACTTACTCGTATGACAAGACGTAAAGAAAAATGAAAATACTTTTTACGGGGTACTATTTTAATTCTAATAAGTTTGGGAGTTTTCTTGTATATACCATCGATTATTTTTTGGCACATTTCTATTTCTGATATTTCATTTGATCACGTTCGTC
Source organism: Kuschelorhynchus macadamiae (assembly GCA_030620095.1). Taxonomy (NCBI): domain Eukaryota; kingdom Metazoa; phylum Arthropoda; class Insecta; order Coleoptera; family Curculionidae; genus Kuschelorhynchus; species Kuschelorhynchus macadamiae. The sequence continues at coordinate 80,832 of JAUTXW010000338.1, forward strand.
TCCATCTCTTTTGTCTTTGCGTAAGCCAACGAGTTCTTATGTTTAGAATAGTCATTCATATTCTTTTTTTTTGGACTTATACATCTTTATTTTGAAAACACAACCGTTTGGCAAATGTTCTCATAAGATAGGAAAGATACTATAACTACTACATTTAGAATTTTCATTCAAATTGTAACATACAATTATTCCTTATACATATTTTTTTAATTTTTACGATTGTGCAGACGGCCGTTATAATTTTTTTGGTCTTTTTCCGAGAGGAACCTAGTATACAAAGTTGTATATCACCCTGTAAACTAAGGTTTCATATTTTGTTATCCTTATATTCATAAGATCTACGCTAAATGTGTAAACTGCATAATTATTATAAGGGAATTCATGATTCATTTCACCTCTAAAACATTTAATACTCTATTGACTTAATTTATGAACAAGAATAATCGCTTTTTTTATTACAAAAGAAGCTAATGGTAGCTTTCTTCTGGTTTAGAATTATATTCTCTAGTCATTAGATGAGTTGACGCTTTTTTTTATAAAGTTATAATGGGTATAAGCAATTGAATCTCTTAAAACTTCAAAGAAACCACTCTTGAGTCATGGAAGATTAGACGTCGTAAACAAAATTTAAAAATGATTTTCTCTACGGTTGTAGTTTACCCCTGCGAAATTGCGAAATGTGTTTATATTTTATGTTTATGTGGTTGTCTAATCTACATATCGCATATTTGTAGTTTCAGAGTTTTCTAGTTTTAAATAAAAATGTAATGGTTTCCATGTAACTAGAAAAAAATCGATATTTAGTTCTCGGACTTTTAAAAGGGCGGTTTCAGAAATCGTTAGAATATATAAAGACAGATAAACAATAATAATACGACTGATTGAGGAAGATAAATAAAGGAAAACACGAAAAATGTTGGAACAGATTTATCAAATTACTGCCTCAGTTATTTGTAACGATATGATGGAACTATCAAAAGTGCAGTAAAATAGTTATAAAAAGTCGTTTGCTTCCCGAAACCAAATATTTTGTTGTACAATCAGCTACAATCTTTATATGACCAATACCTACTCTACAATAATCACAGTGATGAAACGAAATCTAAAAAAATATATATAGGAAACAAAAAGCAAACTGATACCAAAATAATAATGCTTCATTAATCAGATTCATCAAGGTTATATTTTCATCTAAAATGTACATAATTTGATTTTCCCATTTACCTTAGTATAGTACTACACCAAGACTGGACAAAAGTAATTTATTTGTTTATTTACTCAGTTAGAATACCCATTTTGTGTTTAAATAACAATTTGTAGAAATGATCAAAAAGTACACTGTGCTACAAGAAAGGCCTTTGAAAGTTCTACATATAGGTGTATTATTGGTTTAAAGAGCATAGGAGGCATTCCATCATTATCTGTAGAAGCAACCGTTGAAGATTAGTTCACAATACATATTTTATTTCTATATAAAAAATACAAACATATTTACCCTGAAAACTTTTAATTAAAAGTATTTTACATATACCAATTTAAATTTCATCAATACTACAGAATTATTAGTGTAACGATAAAAAAGTCTTTTCTGCAGTTGGAGCTTTATTTTAATAACATGTACTATTATCTTTTTAAGAAATGTTTATTGTTTTACATAGGGTACTAAAAAAAACAGAAAGTCACGAACAGGCAAGAGTAAACTTAGCTTATTATTAAGTAGGGAAACTACTAAATGTGTTAAAAAAAGCATTTAAAACCCAAAAATTAAATGGATTTTTTTTTAGCTAAAATCACATTTTATGTATATTATAAAAGGATCATTTTTAGCTGCTGAATAGTATTTATTTGTGATTTGGCAATTGTTAAATGTTTGGTATAAAAAATTGTTGAACAAGAAAGTGGCAGTCTGTGGCAAATATGTAGAATCTGATGCGACCAATATAAATAATATTTTATTTTTTTAAGATAAAAATTATACAACCTGTATTAAATAACAGTGGCTAGTCCAGTTAGGGGAGTAAAGAGTTTAACTACCCAGAACAGTAGATTTCTTTGTATACATGCATCTGCCAATATTAAAAATTTTATTATTTTCTGGTATTCAGCATATTAGTAATATATATATATATATATATATATATATATATATATATATATATATATATATATATATATATATATATATATATATATATATATATATATATATATATATATATATATATATATATATATATATATATCGCGATTAAGCCCTACTTGCTTTAGTCCAAAATTAATTTACGATTTTGCAAATAATATCCCTAGTTTTTGAGATATTAAAGTGAAAATTGGTGGAAACTGGTTTTTTATAGCGACTAATAATAATACGCCTCCAGTTTTGATGTAGCTTCTAGAGGATGCTACGAGAGCTACTTTTTGTATTTAAAAATGTCCTATCTTTTTTTAATACAAAATTAGGAAGTTTTGTATAGAAAAAATATTTTCTATTACCTTTTCTTCACAAAAAAGCTATACCTTATAAATCTACCTAAATAGCCCCGTGTACTCACCGTTTAGGATATTCGAGTTTTATCATTTTTATAAAATAGACTTTTATCAAACAAGAAACAATTGGAGTTAACGCATCTGTCGCAAAGAAACATATTAGCTTTATTTCTGAACGGTTTATTAAAATGTATAAAAATGATAAAAACTTGTTATATGCTAAATGATGAATACGGTTGGATCAAGTAATAAAACAGCAAATATCTTGTAAATGGTGAAATTTAGATAGATTTATAAAGTATAGCTTTTTTGAAAAAAAAAAGGCAGCAGAACATATTGTTCCTATACAAAGTTCCGTAGCTTTATATACAAAAAGGTTAGAACATTTTTAAGTATGAAAAGTAGCGCTCGTAGCGCCCTCTAGAAGCTACATCAAAATTGGAGGCGCATTATTATTAGTCGCTATAAAAAACACGCTTCCACCAATTTTCACTTTAATATTTCGAAAACTAGGGATATTATTTAACAAAATCGTAAATTAAATTTTAACTTGATCACCCTGTATCTTTTTTAATATTAACTTTTGGACTAAGGCAAGTATGGCTCAATCGCGATATTTTAATCGAATCTATATATTCCTAAATTATTGGTAGGACCTATATATATATATATATATATATATATATATATATATATATATATATATATATATATATTTTGAAGCATATATATATATATATATATATATATATATATATATATATATATATATATATATATATATATATATATATACATAGGCAATTTTTGCCCTCGAGTGTTTTAATTAATAGATGCAAAGGATTAAGGCAACAAGACCTCCTATGATGATGAGTAGGATATAAAGATATATCATCGAATATTACATGTACATTTTTTTTTTTTGATTTTTACATCATGGGTCGACCCTTAAAAGATATTATTAGGCATTATCTAATTCCAAAATTCTTATTAAAAACTAAAAAACATGAATGGCAGCCCAATTTGTCGAAAATATTAGATTTTCGTTTCACTGATTCCCAAAGTCCTCGCAATATGTAATCTAAAAGACTTTCAATATATCGCTGATTATTTCGCTTTGACCCCGATCATGTGTTGCAGGCTCAATATCGCGTATATTCCTCACAAATTGGAAAATAAAATTTAACTTTCCGTTTAAAGCGAGCTGGCTGGTGAACGCTAAAATGCTTTTGAATAGAAATAATATAATAAGTATTAACATATATACACTTAGACATGCTATTACGATAACATCTATTGAAGGGAAAATAATTTTAAAATCGAATTAATACAAATTGTTGATTAAATAATTAGAAATCCACCTTTTAAAGGATGAACAAGCAATATAGGGTATATTTCTGAATTTACATTATCTTGGTTTCAATTTCTCTAAATCGCAACCAGTACTGCTTCATTTATTTACAAAACATGTCCGCCGATTTTGGCTATTAACTGTTCTGTGAGTGTCGTAGTATCAGACCTCTTTACCGGATTGATAATTCTTCGATTCTTAATAATTGTATTTTTCGATTTGAAACCTGGTTTTAATATTGAATCACTTTGATATTCCTTTAACTTTTTTGGATGTGCCTTTCTACAGGGTGCTTTAAATGTAGTTTTAATTAAAAATGCGTCCTGTTGTTGAAACTGTCGGTTCTGATAACTTAAGGAACATATATTTGTTAATAGTGTTTATTTGCTTTGTTTTGAATTAGTGTTCCGTGTGTATGATTCTTCTGCGACATACACTTTTAGTTCAATTTCGAGTAGTTTTTGTGTATTTTCTGTTCATTACACTGATTTTCAAAATATTTACATCGCGATGTAGTATTAAGGATATATATGCGTCAGCACCAACTCGCATTGTGTTGAGCTAAAAGGGGTCTAGTTGCCTTGGCTCTTATGAGCCACCCTCCCTTTTCAAGTTTAGAGTAATGCAACTATAACTGGCAATCTAAAAATTAAACTTGAAGGAATTTAGGCAACGTGAATTATTCATGAGAGCATGAGACAGATACAAAGCTAATTTGGTTATCACCATGAAAAGAACAAGTGTAAAAGCTAAACTCAGGATTTTATAAGATGGCGGATGTGTCTGTAGGTATTATTTAATCTGTGAGACTGTGATTAAAATAACATGAGGAAGGGGCCACTGTTATGTAGTTAATAGCTCAGCTGTGTATTGAATCTTTTTGAATATACGACGAATATCTCAATCTATATACAGAATATGCCGCTGGCTCTTTGAAAAGTTCTTGTTATTCCGTACGTAAATTCAATATTGATATATGATACGTGATTACAAATACATAAGCTCATATAATATTTTGTAATAAAATTATTTGCCCGTTTAGAATATTTTTATTGCTAATTTGCATATATTATAATATATATATATATATATATATATATATATATATATATATATATATATATATATATATATATATATATATATATATATATATATATATATATATATATATATATATATATATATATATAGTAAATTAAAATACTCTTAAATATTTGAGAACTTGCCAAACCTGAATTGCATAAGAAAATATCTAAAATGCTACAATAAATTTAAATTCGGCTTCAATACTGATATATTATCGGAAGCAATTTTAGTAATTGTCTTGAAAACATTTTCCTCGGTGTTTTAAAAACATGTCGAGCGGAAAAGGTATTATGTTGCAGTAATCATTTAAAATACGTTTTAATTTATTAAGTGGATAATTGTTAGTTTGATTAATTAACCAGTAGTACTTAAAGTTTGGATTTATTTTGCTAACAATAACAGTAATAATACAGAATGCAATTACTAAGTACGTCTTTAACGTTTAGGGAATTTATTTAAATTTAAATAAATTAGGACAATGCTGAAAATATATTGTTGTATATTTTCATAATACCGCAGGTTAGGTTAGGTTAAAAGTGAGTGGATCATAATAATGTCAACCCTCTAATGCCGCTCTTACAGTCTATTGTGGCTCACACTTATAACTTCTCTTCCTCAGCTCGCTTCAACTCCGCAATGAGTTTTATCATTGCATTTGAGGAGGCCTCCTTCAAATCTTCTGGCAATATGATATCCATAGCAAATATGGAGGACCTGATTCTGGTAGCCGCCGGGCATTCGCACAGCTCATGTTTGTTTCTTAGAGCTCCATCCTGTGCATTTAATATTTTAAATCACAATGGCCAGAGTATTATGTTAATTATTTTTGTTATCATCTTCCCAATAGGTAATGAGATAAAAGCCATGAAAGCATAAGACAGACCCGGCAATCCTCATACCACAGTAGTAAAACGTCAGTGTTTTTCGTCACTAAAAATAAAACATATTAGAAAATATTTTCTATAAACAACTGATTATTCAGGGCCATACACATAATATTAGTCTATGGTACAAAACAATATATGATCAAAAATATTTTATTTTGTTATCTCTTTGCAAACTAAAAATAGAAAATTTGATAACTAACAACATATTGCACAATTACCTGGAAGGGGGGAATTATCTTTCTTTCCCTTTCCTCCGCCCGGTTTTACTTTAAAGGTAAACTTTACATAAAAACAGAATCAGCGCAATTTTAGCATCAATTTGACATATGTATTTCGAAAATTGTTTCTGATAGAGTATTCATATGTTGAATGTCGGTTGTGGCGTATTTATAAGATGTGCAAAACTGAAAAAAAAAACTCTGGCGCGCTTCCTTGTGATTTTCTATCGTTAATATTTCGTCGCTTTTTTTTAATTTAAGTTAAAATCGCCATTTTAAACATTCATTTATGGTGACGTTGGTTTACACACACATTATTTAACTTTTAGGCACTTAAGCAAAAACGATGCATGCAAGAAATTAGGTCTGCATAGTTTTATTACCAGTAGTAAAAAAGTTGTTTTTTTTATTTAATTTAAAATCGCCATTTTAAACATTAATTTGTGTTGACGTTTGTTTACACACACTTTATTTAACTTTTAGGAACTTAAGCGAGAACGATGCAAGAAATTAGGTCTGCATAGTTTTATTACCAGTAATAAAAAAGTTATTAAATATTAAAATTTAACTGCGGTTTCATATTTCTGTACAAAATATTAGTTGCGACGTCGTCCACGAACGGCACTGGAGTAATTTTACAAATTGTAATTTGATGGAAATTTTTTTACAAATTATCCAGTGTTATCTGGTTTTATGTGTCCAAACGTCTTATGGTTATTTGTAAAAATGATTTTTTAAATAAAATATCATGCGAGACTGTTTAGAACCGAAAGGTATGTAATGTCCTTTTTGTTAAATCATTTGAGACTGATAGAGCGAAAGATTTGTAAACAATGCTTTTTATGTATGTATATTGCTTGTTTTTGTTGTCTCCTACTTAAAAATTATTACAGTTTACGAACAAAATTATGTGATAAAAAGGGAGTCTTAATAAAATTAGTAAAAATTTAACCTAAAAAAGTACTTAGTGGATTGTTTTCAAATTATGTATGTATGTATGTATGTATAACTAATTGTGATATAGAAATGATTAGTGAAATAGAGGTATTAATTCAAGACGGCGGCCAAATAAAATGTTTGTAAACGTAAAAAAAATCACCATCTCAGGTTTTACATATCCTCACGTTGTAGCGTCCCTAAATGCCTAAAAATATGTTTTATCCATTTCGTCGGTCTGTCTGTCCCTGAGGCAGTTCGCTGCATAGGTTAAAAACTTTTTTCCAGATTGACTTCAAATTTTGGTCAAAAATTAAGGATCATATGGGGATGACCTAATATTATTTTAGTAAAAAGCCAATATGCCGGAACAAAAAGGCTGCCTAGTGAAACGTTAACAAAAATAATTACTCAAATTTTTTCGAGCTTTAAGTGAGTGAAGAGAGTGACAAACTGGTAAAGATGTGGTACGAATTCAAGATGGCGAAACAAAATGGCGGCCAAATGAAAATCTTATTCGTGACTTTAAATTTTGCAGAAATATTAAATGTGATATAAGGATAAACTGGTACGAATTAAACATGACTTAACAAAATGCCGGTGTGACAATGAAAAACTACTTATTGAATTTATTTTAAATTATATTGGTAGGAATCCAGTATGGTGGAACAAAATGGCGCTCAATGAAAATATTTAAAAAGACATTATATATGTGTTACTAAATGACTGGTACTAAAATAAATTGGGTTACACTTTACTATTACTAACAAAAGGAATTATTAATAGCAAGGGAATTATGAAAATAATGTTTCAAAACTACAATACTAAACTGTGTTCAGAAAAAGTGACTTTTCTAAACATAGAAAAAGTTTGTATCCCTAAAGCAAATACTCAGGAAATTTAAACATATATGTATATATAATGAAATGATATATAGATCTCTTTTTATACTACCAAAAGATAATTAATTCACTCAGTCTGCATTCCATAAACACACAGTATCGTATGTAATAAATAAACCCATTGAAATGTAAAGCGGAACTTCCTTTTTAAACAAAGAAGGTGTCAGTTTCAAAAGAAAACAAACAATCTCGGCTGGCCTCTAGTCTATTCACGCCAGAGAAATAATCTCGAATAAAACCAAATAAAAATATTCCTATATCCATGTCTTGATACCAATATGAAACCTTTCTATATGGTAATGTATTTCTTAATTTAAAAGTCACTGACTTGTGGCGAGGAAGACTTATAAAGTTTCCTTATTTCTGTATTTAATATGTACACGGATTATACCAGGCGAAATGGATGTTTGTATCTATAAATATGTTACTTTGTCGCTGAACATATATTTTATATGTCTGTGGCCAAAAATATTGTAACATTGCGTAAGAATCATCATACCTTAGATTTGAGCTAGATTCAAAACAGTAAGAAATTTGAGCAGTAGTTCACAGATGTTTAAAATCTCTTTCGATCAACGTTTTAAGAGCATAAAACTCTACTCACTATTCGTTGATTCGTCCGTTCGTTCATTCGTTCGTATATTGTGGAGAGTCCGCTTCACCACACATAGGCTTTGGACGGCAAACTGAATCAAACCTTTTGTTTTTTGTGACTTTTCAAACATTGAAACGTATGAAATCCATGCGAACATAGGTATTAAATAAAAATTGATGAATAGTGTGGATGAAATATTCGCTAATTCATTGATTCGCCAATTCGTTTATTCATATGAATTGATGAATCGAATGAACGAATCGAACCGAATAGTGAGTAGGGGGCTTTAAAGACTTTATTCCTCAATTATTTATAAAATTTCAAGAAAACATATTTGACAAGAAAGATTTTTATAGAAGTCGGATTTTAAAAAGTATTATGGTTAAAAATAAGAAAAAAAGGGGGGGGGGGGAATTCTTGAAAATGATGTTATAGGTAAGTATTTACAATAAGTGAACTATTTTATGATACTCAATATAACCTGAATTGATAATACTCATAATAATAAAAATTATATTAACAAAATTAGGAGAATTGCCGATAATTTACGCTTTACCCATCACACCTTAAATAGAACTACTTTGGCAACCATTAAACATCTTCAATAGTCTACGGTTACTGGGACTTGTACAGAAAGTCTTAAAGAATGAGGCAAAAGGCATAAACGAAACTGATCTATTCCTAACCAAGCCCTCTCACTTTTTCTAAGATCCTTGGCCTGTAACAGAGCATACACCAACTGTAGAACAAGCGGAAAAATTCTGGAAGAAAATCTACGGATTAGTGTCGTCTTTCAGGGAAGATACACCTTTCTTTAAAAACTTTCTGACTTACTGTCTTAAAATAATGCATGAACACGCGATAGTCATGGCATTAACAATTTCTGGTGGAAGAAATTTCCTATCACTCATAGTCATCTTACACGAATATTCAATAACTGGCTTAATTCGGGTCATTCCAATTCTGGGTGGGTAGTTAAAGGGAGAACAACTTTGATACCGAAAAAGGTAATCTGAAAGCCTTATCACCTGTTTTTTTTTATGCGGATTTTATACCCAATAATACTGAAGGTGGTCGAACCATTTCTGAAGTGTGTCGTCGAATAGCGAGAAAGAAAGAAAGGTCTGGAAGGCTGCTCGTGGATACAAGATGTATTACTCAAGATTCAGTGCATTATAAAGCTTTCGACTCTACATCACATGCTTAGGCTTTCCTCTCTGCAATACCATTGCTGGTCAAGTGAAAAAAGTTTGTTTGTCATGGAATTTTCAGCCCCAGCAGAAATTAGCAGTCAATAAATGGTATAAGCGGTCCAAGTATATGAAACTGCTTAACGAACTTCGCAGGATGTATCCAGAATATCTGGTAGTACCTATTGTCGGCGTTTTAGGAGGTGTTATGCTTTTTGAACTAATGAGAACACCAGAAGTGTGACGACGTCTCACGCCTGAATCTTTGTGTTATTATTCATTATATCTATAAATTTTAGAGATGGAGTTTTTCAAACTACAACAGCTATCATATCACCATATCCTTTTTTGCAATATATTATGTTCTTTTCTGCATTATCATTATATTATCATTATATCACCTCTTGTCCATGGATTTTTTGTTAGGTATTTTTAAAAACAACACATAGTATGCATGGTAAAATACCCCTAAGCTGCTATCTTCCATAGTGATGAGAAATGTGTGCCAGTCTTTCTAGCTTATCGCAGCACTCGAAAAGAAAGCATTAAGTATATAAAACGTATTGTAATTAAATTATAATAAATAAAACCACTTTGATTAATAAAAATTTTATTATCGGTCAAGGTAAAAAATATTTTCTTTTTACCAACTTTCTTTATTTTTTTGTGATTTTAGGCATTTAATTTCCATCCTTTTAACAAAGCTTCCAATTGAAGTAAAGATTTAACTCTTAAATTCGCGTTTCCCAATTTCAAAAGATTTACGTTTGGCACCCGTCCCATTCAATCCATATTATTTTTAAATCATTTTAATTATCTTTTAAATTCGTATAATAAAAACGAACCTCTTTAACAAAAGGCTTCCCTGGGCGTGTTAATTGTTTGTGGTCTACAATGGCAAACATTTAAGGTATACCTATGGAAAGAAAGTTTTGCAGATGTATCGGTAATCGTCAAAATCATAGCAATGATCTTTTTTATAAGGAAAAAATCGGTAAATTTCCTTCACCCGGCACATCACTCTTTATGTGTGACCCAATTTAGTTCCGTATGTAGTCACATGTTATATATTGTCTTTTCAAACATTTTTATTGGGCGCCATTTTTTTCCCCCATATTGGATTCCTACAAATATTTTACCAGTTTCTACCTATGCCACACTTGATTTAAAGCATCTAGAATCGTTTAAATTTCTTTAGTTTTACTTGTTGACAGAAAATCAAAATACAAGAGTTCTAACCACACTACACCACAACTTGTTACGTTCTGGACGCGCGTTTCGCTAACCAAGTTAGCATCATCAGCAGATGATATAAACTCTTTTACTCAATTTATATCATCTGCTGATGATGCTAACTTGGTTAGCGAAACGCGCGTCCTGAACGTAACAAGTTGTGGTCTAGTGTGGTTAGAACTCTTGTATTTTGATCTATCTTCCACCACAGGTTCCAGTGTTAGGACTTGACAGAAAATGATTTTGCTTTGAAATTTGAATGTTCATATTATATTTTTGTTTGATACCTTATCACTCTTCGTGATTGACAGATTTATGGACTGAATATTTTCTTGCTTAATCCTAATTTGTATGAATTAATTGTTATTTGTCTTCAGGTGTAATGAGACGGCCAATACTATCTTTAATATTTTTGTACCACAAAGAGAATATTATTGATAATTTATTTTTAAAGTATAGTCTCATCATACTATACACAGCGATATGAAAAAAATATGTTTAACCTTTTTTTTACTTGTATATCATGGTACAATAATAGAGTGATATACTCACAAAAATAAAATGCTTCTGAAGAAATTATCAACACTGCTATTACTTTATCAACCGTGATTTCCATGGCAAGCATATTTCAGAAAGAAGTAGTTTTTGCAACTTGAAATCGACCTACTTTAACGAAACTACATATCTTTAGTTTTTATAACTTTTTATTTCTGGGACAAATTTTGACTATTGATTACAAAAAGGTTAGTTTTTTGCCATTTGCGGATTTCCTCTACAATTTTTAACTGAATAATATTTTATTGTTTTGCAGTACTAATTACTGCACATGGTCTATTCTCTTGTATATCTAATAATCGATCAAATAAGCGAGTTTTAAAAAACGTGACGTGAAGCTAGTGTATTTTTTTTCACTCGACAGTTGTAAAGCAATGCTTTCTATTTGTCTACAACTTTAACCAAACGAGAACTGAACCAAATATGCTCTAGAACAAAGAAAATACAACTGTTTCGTCCTTTCAGCCTTCATGCGACCGTAGTAATGTCCCTTAAAATATAAATCTCGAATCACTTTTTGCGCATGGGTTATTTATTTAAGTAATAGCATTTTCTCATTGGGGACGTTAGACGTGTTAAACGTTAAAAGTCAAAAAACGTGTGTCCCGAATTTTCAACTTTTAAACCGAGTCAAATACTTTTCACATTACTTTATTAAAGTTATATAATATGTACACAGTATCGTTTGTCTTCTTTCATATTTAATTTTAAAAATGTTCTTTAATTTTTTCACCACGTAACATTTTAAATATGCGTCTGTACTTTATTTATTGGCAAATAATATTTATATGTATATGGCGAATAATATTTATAGAAATGTATATCTGCGGTTAGTTAACTCAAAATAATTTCTTTCTAGCCCTACCATTTATTTGTCTACAAAAGTTGCTCTTTCATTTTCTAAAATTAAAAACCCTAAACTATTATACTGAAAATATCTAACAACAAAAGTGATTAAAAAATATATACCTTCTTAGTTTTGGTATCAGAACTAAGAATATTCTAATTACTTATTTTCCAAATTATTAGCATCTGCTGCTTTAAAAACTGAATAAAATAAAACCAGAATCTTGGCGTTTCGAGCCATGTAATAGCTTTTGGACAGCCAATAAATATATAATTGCTGGTTTTGAGAGTCAATTCATTAACAAAAACATTTTACAGCTAATAATATTATGTTTTCTCTTTCTACTAAAAGTCTTTGATCAGTGTTATTTTTCAAAATGACAATAGCACATACCAACCTTTCAATCTAGGCGCTGATAAATGGCCTAATATATGTATCCAAATAAGCATTAAATTTAGCTACTCAAATAAAATGGAAAAAATTAAAACCTATATTTTATACTTCTAAGCTATAAATAATAATGAAAAAGCTTATTTATTTCTTGAATGCAGAAATTGCAATTCGCATTTCCATAATATTCGGAATATCCGGGTTCTGGCACGGAAAGCTTGGCATATTTTCCTAATACCTGAATTTTCACTGTTTTCACGCTATGCGCTTTGAGAACTTCAGGAGTTCTTTGTTTATTAAATTACATTAAGTTTTTTGCACTGAATATTTTTCTCCCAAGGATCTGACGAAAATATTTGAATGTAGTATAATTAAGTTTTTTTTTTAATTTAATGCAGACTTATGGTTCTAAAATGTAAAAGAATACAACTCAAATATTAATTTGCAATTTTTGCTATAGTTAGTCTACGATACCAGCATGTGATTTATAATTTAATCAGCTTTTTATTTAGATGCGATTTTAAAGGGACATCGGGCTAACTCCAAAACGCACAAACTTAGCATCTTATTATTCGACGAAGAAAAAATGTTCCCAGTAAAAGTTTTTACTTCCCTCATAAAAAAGAAGTATTGTAATCATGAAAAAATCACCCTCCCAGGTGTTACATACCTTCACGTTTGGTGCTGCCCATAAATGCGAAAAAACATGTTTGTTTTCACAATTCCGTAGGTCTGCCTGTGTGTCTGTTCGTTCGCGGTGTGGTTAAAAACTACTTATTCGATTGACTTTAAATTTTGGTAAAAAATTACAGTTCATATGGGAATGACCAGGTAACATTTTGGTACGAACACAAGATGGCAGTCTAATAAAATATTTAAAAAATCGGCATGAAAAAAGTACTTATTAGATTAATTTCAAATTTGGTGTAAGCATTAAGTGTGATATAGAAATAAAATAGTATAATAAAATAGTAAATTGTAGCAATTCAAGAGGGCGGAACAAAATGGTGGCCAAATAAAATGTTTAGAAAATCGACGTAAACAGTCATCATCATCGCTCACAAAATTGAGTCAGACACTTCAAACTCGATTATAAAGTTTTTGCTTGGCACATATAGTAAATTTGTATATGTCGGTTAATATATGGATCTATATAGATTCATATATTAACCATATATTATAATTTAAAGTGGCTATATGCCACTTTAAATCAAGAGTTAAAGACAAATCGTTAATTTTATATGTAGGAATGGACAGACTTTTTCTATTTGGAGCAGACATTTTATAGAAAAACACTTTCGACTTTCGCCATCATCAGCGCTACCTGCAAGAAACGAAATAACGTTTCTTAATTGAAAACGAGAAATGATATCATGTTGTGAGGTGGCATTATTGTGATTATATTCTATTTTAATTCAAAACTGATTTTTAAGAGCCAATTTTAAATGTATAAAATTTATTTGGAAAAATATATGTAAAGTTTATTGCAAACTTAAATTTGAATTAAAAAAATAAACAAAATATATTATAGTATGAAGGAAATTTCTAGTTAGAGTGGAAAACATTTTTATATATCATTTACTTATTCGTCAGGTATTGCAAAGATGATGTATCGAAAGCTATAATGGGCAGATTAGACCACATGTTTACTGAGATACTTAATTTTCGTAAATATTTGCTTCAGTCTTTAAAATAAATTTATATTCTCAATATTATTTTGAAAACTAAATTTATATTCTCAAATATTATTTTGAAAACGATCAAATCGGTTCGATTTTAAGTAGTCGTGATCATTGTCTCACGGGGTTTATATGTTGGGTGTCATGGATATATGGATATAATATCTTCGATATTTTTAAGTGGCATGAAAATGTAAAAAAATCATTTTCAGTGTGCACATACTGATAAAAGTCAAACCAAAAACAGAATTTGGGGTAAATCATCATATCATTGAAAACGTCATTGGGGTAGATATTGTTTTTATTTTTCGATTATATATATATATATATATATATATATATATATATATATATATATATATATATATATATCTATATATTATATATATATATATACGTATATATGAATATATATATATATATATATATATATATATATATATATATAAACATATATATATTTATATATATATATATATATATATATATATATATATATATATATAGACGTAATTTCGTTTCTATTTCGAGCAAAAACTTTATAGAAAAACACTTTCGACTTTCGCCAATCCTCAGCGCTACCTGCAAGAAACGAAATAATATTTCTTAATCGAAAATGCGTAAAGATATCATGTTGTGAGGTGGCATTATGTGATTATATTCTTTTGTAATTCAAAGATGTTTTTTAAGAATCCGTTTTAAATGTATAAAATTTATCTGAGGGTGTAAAACCCAAAATTTTAATTAACTAATGATATTTTAAAAAGACGACAAAATACGTTAACTTTATTATATTTTTTACATATAAATATAAACCGAGATATAAACCTCAACTTAAGAAACCATCGACGTACATTCATTATCGGGAAATATTAGTAATTTTTTTAGTAGTTATTTATGGAATCTTCTATAAACTGAACATATCAGTCAGCAGTTATTTTTTATAAGTATATTAACTGGCAATTTGTCCTTTAACAAAATGCCTAGCGGTAAATGGAGGGAGAAATATAGAGACCTAATACTTGAGTTTCTAGATATTAATTTATTCGATTGAATCGAAAATAGCCTGCATCGGTCTATCTTTAATGAGTTTCTTTTCCAAATCGCATAATTTAAAATGTCGACAATAATTTTGTTAATCTAAACGTAAGCTTGGCAGGGAGCACAGTTATGCCCAGGGGTTTAGAGGCGCCCCGATAGTCGCCAAGTGCACCCCAAGAAGTTAGCACGGCCCCCCGTGGCTTGATGAAAGGCGCTTTAAACAGGGGACGGTGCATTCGGGTTTAATTTTTATGGAAATTAATTTAATTCGGAACGAGAGGGCCTTTGCCTTATTAGAAACCCAAGAACAAATGTTCCTAGTTGCAGATTATTTATTGGGGTATAGACATCTGCCCGTTGAAATATTTATACTCAAATTTAATCTAAGAAAATAATATGTTCATTTGGTTTTGGATTCTTATATACTAGCGGATCATTTAATATTTTCATGTGAAAAAAAACAGATCATTCTGCATTATTCATGACCATGATACCTCTTGGTCTTGCTATCACACTTGAAGCTTTGGTATTGGTCTCGCCAATCAGTTGTAACCTTATCTTGGTATTGCATACTCGAGTCATGTTTGCAAACATGCAAGATCGAAACATAAGTGTGTTTTGGTGCAAGAGTTTTGCAGCCTTGCTTTTTTGCACCAACCAAGGTTTTATTTATATGCGTGAAAGCTGGTGTAAGTAACGAAAATCTTGTTTAGCTAATTTTAACAAAGTACGAAATTAAAATATCTACGCCAATGACTTCCACATTTTTTCAATGTCAGAACATTTACCCCAACAATTTCTGTTTTTGCTTTGACTGTTATCAGTATTTTCAAAATATGATTTTTTTACATTTTCATGGCACCTAAAAAATCGGAGATCTATATCCATGATACCCAATATCTAAACCCCGCGAGACACTGACCTAGACTATTTACAACGAATTGGTTTAATCGTTTTCAAAATAATATTTGAGAACAGATATAAGTTTATTTTAAATACCTTTTTTGGTTTTTTCACAACCCACAAAAACACCTAACTTAAATTGACTGAGGGAAATATTAATCAAAATTACGTATCTCAATCAACATGTGGTTTAATCTGCTCATTATAGCTTTCGATACATAATCTTTGCGAAACCTGACGATCTAAATGGCCTTCATAAAAAAAGAAAAAGCGCCACAGGCTGTATTTGTCCATTGTCTTGCTGCTATGAAGGATAGAAGAATTGATTTAGTATACAAAATTTAGGTAAGTCGTAAAAAAATATTCTACCCCTTCCACATAAAAAAAAATTATTGCGATATTTTCTTGCTTCATTTGCACTTTACTTACTTTTTCACCTGCGAGCCGCAACTGGCTTTGATTGAAATTATATAATCTATTTCTTGACTGTTCTATTTTAATTTTCAGTTTTTGATATTTAGGAATCCATTACCGATCTGGAATACATAAAATTGAGGTTCTTATTTTATTATAGTTGGGTGTTATTATTCATTATATCTATAAATTTTAGAGATGGAGTTTTTCAAACTACAACAGCTATCATATCACCATATCCTTTTTTGCAATATATTATGTTCTTTTCTGCATTATCATTATATCACATCTTGTCCATGGATTTTTTGTTAGGTATTTTTAAAAACAACACATAGTATGCATGGTAAAATACCCCTAAGCTGCTATCTTCCATAGTGATGAGAAATGTGTGCCAGTCTTTCTAGCTTATCGCAGCACTCGAAAAGAAAGCATTAAGTATATAAAACGTATTGTAATTAAATTATAATAAATAAAACCACTTTGATTAATAAAAATTTTATTATCGGTCAAGGTAAAAAATATTTTCTTTTTACCAACTTTCTTTATTTTTTTGTGATCTTAGGCATTTAATTTCCATCCTTTTAACAAAGCTTCCAATTGAAGTAAAGATTTAACTCTTAAATTCGCGTTTCCCAATTTCAAAAGATTTACGTTTGGCACCCGTCCCATTCAGTCCATATTATTTTTAAATCATTTTAATTATCTTTTAAATTCGTATAATAAAAACGAACCTCTTTAACAAAAGGCTTCCCTGGGCGTGTTAATTGTTTGTGGTCTACAATGGCAAACATTTAAGGTATACCTATGGAAAGAAAGTTTTGCAGATGTATGGGTAATCGTCAAAATCATAGCAATGATCTTTTTTATAAGGAAAAAATCGGTAAATTTCCTTCACCCGGCACATCACTCTTTATGTGTGACCCAATTTAGTTCCGTATGTAGTCACATATTATATATTGTCTTTTCAAACATTTTTATTGGGCGCCATTTTTTTCCCCCATATTGGATTCCTACAAATATTTTACCAGTTTCTACCTATGCCACACTTGATTTAAAGCATCTACAATCGTTTAAATTTCTTTAGTTTTACTTGTTGACAGAAAATCAAAATACAACAGTTCTAACCACACTACACCACAACTTGTTACGTTCTGGACGCGCGTTTCGCTAACCAAGTTAGCATCATCAGCAGATGATATAAACTCTTTTACTCAGTTTATATCATCTGCTGATGATGCTAACTTGGTTAGCGAAACGCGCGTCCAGAACGTAACAAGTTGTGGTGTAGTGTGGTTAGAACTCTTGTATTTTGATCTATCTTCCACCACAGGTTCCAGTGTTAGGACTTGACAGAAAATGATTTTGCTTTGAAATTTGAATGTTCATATTTTATTTTTGTTTGATACCTTATCACTCTTCGTGATTGACAGATTTATGGACTGAATATTTTCTTGCTTAATCCTAATTTGTATGAATTAATTGTTATTTGTCTTCAGGTGTAATGAGACGGCCAATACTATCTTTAATATTTTTGTACCACATAGAGAATATTATTGATAATTTATTTTTAAAGTATACTCTCATCATACTATACACAGCGATATGAAAAAAATATGTTTAACCTTTTTTTTACTTGTATATCATGGTACAATAATAGAGTGATATACTCACAAAAATAAAATGCTTCTGAAGAAATTATCAACACTGCTATTACTTTATCAACCGTGATTTCCATGGCAAGCATATTTCAGAAAGAAGTAGTTTTTGCAACTTGAAATCGACCTACTTTAACGAAACTACATCTCTTTAGTTTTTATAACTTTTTATTTCTGGGACAAATTTTGACTATTGATTACAAAAAGGTTAGTTTTTTGCCATTTGCGGATTTCCTCTACAATTTTTAACTGAATAATATTTTATTGTTTTGCAGTACTAATTACTGCACATGGTCTATTCTCTTGTATATCTAATAATCGATCAAATAAGCGAGTTTTAAAAAACGTGACGTGAAGCTAGTGTATTTTTTTTCACTCGACAGTTGTAAAGCAATGCTTTCTATTTGTCTACAACTTTAACCAAACGAGAACTGAACCAAATATGCTCTAGAACAAAGAAAATACAACTGTTTCGTCCTTTCAGCCTTCATGCGACCGTAGTAATGTCCCTTAAAATATAAATCTCGAATCACTTTTTGCGCATGGGTTATTTATTTAAGTAATAGCATTTTCTCATTGGGGACGTTAGACGTGTTAAACGTTAAAAGTCAAAAAACGTGTGTCCCGAATTTTCAACTTTTAAACCGAGTCAAATACTTTTCACATTACTTTATTAAAGTTATATAATATGTACACAGTATCGTTTGTCTTCTTTCATATTTAATTTTAAAAATGTTCTTTAATTTTTTCACCACGAAACATTTTAAATATGCGTCTGTACTTTATTTATTGGCAAATAATATTTATATGTATATGGCGAATAATATTTATAGAAATGTATATCTGCGGTTAGTTAACTCAAAATAATTTCTTTCTAGCCCTACCATTTATTTGTCTACAAAAGTTGCTCTTTCATTTTCTAAAATTAAAAACCCTAAACTATTATACTTAAAATATCTAACAACAAAAGTGATTAAAAAATATATACCTTCTTAGTTTTGGTATCAGAACTAAGAATATTCTAATTACTTATTTTCCAAATTATTAGCATCTGCTGCTTTAAAAACTGAATAAAATAAAACCAGAATCTTGGCGTTTCGAGCCATGTATTAGCTTTTGGACAGCCAATAAATATATAATTGCTGGTTTTGGGAGTCAATTCATTAACAAAAACATTTTACAGCTAATAATATTATGTTTTCTCTTTCTACTAAAAGTCTTTGATCAGTGTTATTTTTCAAAATGACAATAGCACATACCAACCTTTCAATCTAGGCGCTGATAAATGGCCTAATATATGTATCCAAATAAGCATTAAATTTAGCTACTCAAATAAAATGGAAAAAATTAAAACCTATATTTTATACTTCTAAGCTATAAATAATAATGAAAAAGCTTATTTATTTCTTGAATGCAGAAATTGCAATTCGCATTTCCATAATATTCGGAATATCCGGGTTCTGGCACGGAAAGCTTGGCATATTTTCCTAATACCTGAATTTTCACTGTTTTCACGCTATGCGCTTTGAGAACTTCAGGAGTTCTTTGTTTATTAAATTATATTAAGTTTTTTGCACTGAATATTTTTCTCCCAAGGATCTGACGAAAATATTTGAATGTAGTATAATTAAGTTTTTTTTTAATTTAATGCAGACTTATGGTTCTAAAATGTAAAAGAATACAACTCAAATATCAATTTGCAATTTTTGCTATAGTTAGTCTACGATACCAGCATGTGATTTATAATTTAATCAGCTTTTTATTTAGATGCGATTTTAAAGGGACATCGGGCTAACTCCAAAACGCACGAACTTAGCATCTTATTATTCGACGAAGAAAAAATGTTCCCAGTAAAAGTTTTTACTTCCCTCATAAAAAAGAAGTATTGTAATCATGAAAAAATCACCCTCCCAGGTGTTACATACCTTCACGTTTGGTGCTGCCCATAAATGCGAAAAAACATGTTTGTTTTCACAATTCCGTATGGGAATGACCAGGTAACATTTTGGTACGAACACAAGATGGCAGTCTAATAAAATATTTAAAAAATCGGCATGAAAAAAGTACTTATTAGATTAATTTCAAATTTGGTGTAAGCATTAAGTGTGATATAGAAATAAAATAGTATAATAAAATAGTAAATTGTAGCAATTCAAGAGGGCGGAACAAAATGGTGGCCAAATAAAATGTTTAGAAAATCGACGTAAACAGTCATCATCATCACTCACAAAATTGAGTCAGATACTTCAAACTCGATTATAAAGTTTTTGCTTGGCACATATAGTAAATTTGTATATGTCGGTTAATATATGGATCTATATAGATTCATATATTAACCATATATTATAATTTAAAGTGGCTATATGCCTCTTTAAATCAAGAGTTAAAGACAAATCGTTAATTTTATATTTAGGAATGGACAGACTTTTTCTATTTGGAGCAGACATTTTATAGAAAAACGCTTTCGACTTTCGCCATCATCAGTGTTACCTGCAAGAAACGAAATAACGTTTCTTAATTGAAAACGAGAAATGATATCATGTTGTGAAGTGGCATTATTGTGATTATATTCTATTTTAATTCAAAACTGATTTTTAAGAGCCAATTTTAAATGTATAAAATTTATTTGGAAAAATATATGTAAAGTTTATTGCAAACTTAAATTTGAATTAAAAAAATAAACAAAATATATTATAGTATGAAGGAAATTTCTAGTTAGAGTGGAAAACATTTTTATATATCATCTACTTATTCGTCAGGTATCGCAAAGATGATGTATCGAAAGCTATAATGGGCAGATTAGACCACATGTTTACTGAGATACTTAATTTTCGTAAATATTTGCTTCAGTCGATTTAAAGTTAGGTGTTTTTCTTGGATTGTAAAAAGACCAAAAATTTCTTTAAAATAAATTTATATTCTCAATATTATTTTGAAAACTAAATTTATATTCTCAAATATTATTTTGAAAACGATCAAATCGGTTCGATTTTAAGTAGTCGTGATCAGTGTCTCACGGGGTTTATATGTTGGGTGTCATGGATATATGGATATAATATCTTCGATATTTTTAAGTGGCATGAAAATGTAAAAAAATCATTTTCAGTGTGCACATACTGATAAAAGTCAAACCAAAAACAGAATTTGGGGTAAATCATCATATCATTGAAAACGTCATTGGGGTAGATATTGTTTTTATTTTTCGATTATATATATATATATATATATATATATATATATATATATATATATATATATATATATATATATATATATATATATATATATATATATATATATATATATATATATATATATATATATATATATATATATATATATATATATATATATATATATATATATATATATATATATATATATATATATACGTATATATGTATATATATATATATATATATATATATATAGACGTAAATTCGTTTATGTCAATTACTATATGAATCTATATAACCACTTTAATCCAAGAATTAAAGACAAATGGTTTATCTTATATGTAGGAAAGGAGAGACTTTATCTATTTCGAGCAAAAACTTTATAGAAAAACACTTTCGACTTTCGCCAATCCTCAGCGCTACCTGCAAGAAACGAAATAATATTTCTTAATCGAAAAAGCGTAAAGATATCATGTTGTGAGGTGGCATTATGTGATTATATTCTTTTGTAATTCAAAGATGTTTTTTAAGAATCCCTTTTAAATGTATAAAATTTATCTGAGGGTGTAAAAAAAATTTTAATTAACTAATGATATTTTAAAAAGACGACAAAATACGTTAACTTTATTATATTTTTTACATATAAATATAAGCCGAGATATAAACCTCAACTTGAGAAACCATCGACGTACATTCATTATCGGGAAATATTAGTAATTTTTTTAGTAGTTATTTATGGAATCTTCTATAAACTGAACCTATCAGTCAGCAGTTATTTTTTATAAGTATATTAACTGGCAATTTGCCCTTTAACAAAATGCCTAGCGGTAAATGGAGGGAGAAATATAGAGACCTAATACTTGAGTTTCTAGATATTAATTTATTCGATTGAATCGAAAATAGCCTGCATCGGTCTATCTTTAATGAGTTTCTTTTCCAGATCGCATAATTTAAAATGTCGACAATAATTTTGTTAATCTAAACGTAAGCTTGGCAGGGAGCACAGTTATGCCCAGGGGTTTAGAGGCGCCCCGATAGTCGCCAAGTGCACCCCAAGAAGTTAGCACGGCCCCCCGTGGCTTGATGAAAGGCGCTTTAAACAGGGGACGGTGCATTCGGGTTTAATTTTTATGGAAATTAAATCTAAGAAAATAATATGTTCATTTGGTTTTGGATTCTTATATACTAGCGGATCATTTAATATTTTCATGTGAAAAAAAAACAGATCATTCTGCATTATTCATGACCATGATACCTCTTGGCCTTGCTATCACACTTGAAGCTTTGGTATTGGTCTCGCCAATCAGTTGTAACCTTATCTTGGTATTGCATACTCGAGTCATGTTTGCAAACATGCAAGATCAAAACATAAGTGTGTTTTGGTGCAAGAGTTTTGCAGCCTTGCTTTTTTGCACCAACCAAGGTTTTATTTATATGCGTGAAAGCTGGTGTAAGTAGCGAAAATCTTGTTTAGCTAACTTTAACAAAGTACGAAATTAAAATATCTACGCCAATGACTTCCACATTTTTTCAATGTCAGAATATTTACCCCAACAATTTCTGTTTTTGCTTTGACTGTTATCAGTATTTTCAAAATATGATTTTTTTATATTTTCATGGCACCTAAAAAATCGGAGATCTATATCCATGATACCCAATATCTAAACCCCGCGAGACACTGACCTAGACTATTTACAACGAATTGGTTTAATCGTTTTCAAAATAATATTTGAGAACAGATATAAGTTTATTTTAAATACCTTTTTTGGTTTTTTCACAACCCACAAAAACACCTAACTTAAATTGACTGAGGGAAATATTAATCAAAATTACGTATCTCAATCAACATGTGGTTTAATCTGCTCATTATAGCTTTCGATACATAATCTTTGCGAAACCTGACGAGGACGTAAATGACATAGAAAATGTTTTCCACTCCAACTAGAAATTTCGTTCATACTGTAATATTACTTTGTTTATTTTCTTAATTCAAATTTAAATTTGCAATAAACTTTACATATATTTTTCCAGATAAATTTTATACATTTAAAATCGGTTCTTAAAAAACAGCTTTGAATTACAATAGAATATAATCACATAATGCCACCTCACAATATGATATCTTAACGCATTTTCCATTAAGAAACGTTATTTCGTTTCTTGCAGGTAGCGCTGATGATGGCGAAAGTTGAAAGCGTTTTTCTATAACAATCTTGCTCGAAATAGAAAGTCTCTCCTGATTTGTCTTTAATTCTTGCTTTAAAGTGGTTATATAGATTCATATATTAACTGACATAAACGAATTTACTAGTTGTGCCAAGCAAGAACTTTATAATCGAGTTTGAACTGTCTGACTCAATTTTTGTGAGCGATGACCTTCTGCTTTCGAATATAATCTCGCTTACAACTCGTGGATTTTTCCTTCTAATAGAATAATCCTGCAAAAACGATGTTGAACGATGCATTATGCGGAAAATGCAGACAAGAAGGAAAATTTGCAGGAAAATTTTTGAAATATGAGCGAAAAACTCTGCGCTTTAGGCGATAAATCATATTTCTTTGGCAGGCCGCGAGGGAGATTCCCTGCTTCCGTATAGTAATTTAAAGCGTATATTGGTTTATACGAGCATTTTAAAAGTCCATTTTTACACTTTCGGAATGTTCATATAAGTTTTTATTACATACCTGTTTTTGATAATGTAGAAAGATGCGTATGCAACAAATTTTTGTTAAAGTTTTTAAATTCGTTGGGGTTCTAACCCATATAAACGGGTGAAAAAAATTCGTTAATAAAATGTTATTAGGTTTCAAAGGGAATTTTAGTCATTTTATGAATTTTTAAAGAAAGCCCTTTCAGTTCAGCGAAAAAACTGTGATTTTTGGGTATTAAGATGTCGCATATTTGTAAATTATGTGAAGTACAATATTTGAGAAACAGTATTAATGAATTATTTAATAAAAAAAATTAAACCCCGCTTTTGTAAAGTGAACTAAAAAGTAAGAAATTTGGATACAGATACAGAAACATAAGACAATACGTTTTTGGCCTCAGCTATACAAAGGTTTTCACGAAATAAGCGTGGAGTGCCAGTTATAAATAGTAGTTGTGAGAGGAAGTACCTTCTGTACTTTTCACTTATTGACAACTTACGCTTTTTTTTCGTGTATTAAATTTATATATCTGTGTCCCAAAATATCTGTGCTCTAATTTTATTTTTTTACTTTTTAGATTATAGTTTTATTATATATGAAAATTAAATATTCAACTTGAACTCTTAAATATTTCCAGATATTGTTTTTCAGTCGAATCAATTTCATAATTTCTTGTCATCTTGGTGCCGCCTTTTTGATTTCTTAAATGTTGATGAAAAATCATAAGTTGCATTCTTAAAAGCATATGTATTGCGGTCATGATTTCTGGGCCTCTTCCCTCATCAAGCAGGCTTGTACTAAGGGCGATCTGAAATAACAGATTGTTCTATATGATAAAATCGAAAACGGAACATCTATCATACTGGAATAGTACTACATGATAAGTGTAACACTTAGCGCCACCTATTGGAGCTCCGGTGGTTTCCGGCTGCAGTTCCATAGGTATTTTGGCAAAGTATGCACTAGCACCATCATGCGGAGAGTAGATACTAAAATCGATAAAAATGCGTTTTGATGTGTGAAAGCGCATTTTTATCGATTTTAGTGTATATATATATATATATATATATATATATATATATATATATATATATATATATATATATATATATATATATATATATATATATATATATATATATATATATATATATATATATATATATATATATATATATATATATATATATATATTATATATATATATATATATATATATATATATATATATATATATATATATATATATATATATATATATATATATATATATATATATATATATATTATATATATATTATATATATATATATATATATATATATATATATATATATATATATATATATATATATATATATATATATATATATATATATATATATATATATATATATATATATATATATACCAAGCATTTTAAACAAGAAAGTTTAACATCCGTTTAAAAACTCAGAAAAAGCTTTACAATCAATTCTATATTATCAGGTCTACCCAATTATAATAACATTATAATAACAAGTTTGTTATTTGCACAAGTTATGAATAATATCTTTGATACTCTTTTTAAACTGAAATGCGTTTAGATTTTAGGTGTCGATAACACGCTGGCATGTATTTACGCAAGCAAGAACCTTAAGTGGGAATGCCCTCTGTATATATATATATATATATACTGATAAATCAGTAAACCTTAAATTATTATTCAGTATGGAGCCTAATTTTTTGGCCATTTTACTAATGACAGAATTTGGATGTTCAAATTTCTTTTACTGAATTATTTTCAAGGCTGTGCTTTTAAGAAAATTGAATTAATCTAATTAATATAATGGGGAAGTTCAGGATTCGTTTTTTTAAGATAGATGCATTTGTGTATCAGCAGCACATAGATGCAGAAGTTCAAAACCGTCATACATTTTGCTTGATAAAAATTATCACTTCTCATATTTATTCTCTGAGTTATAATATACCAATGACATTTGTTTTTTTTTTTCGTAGTAAGTGTTCAGGATAGTATTTTATATTATAAAACGCGTTGAAAGCAGACGTTCTCAAACGAGGAGACCCGCTAGGATCATTCGGTAATATTTCGAGTTACAAAACGATCACACGAGTAATGTACAGTATTTTTTCTGCGATCACAAAGAATTTTTAGTAGAACTTTATTTTGGTTTAGATTTAAACAATAGTGTTAAAAAACTAATTAACTTCTTCACTTATAAATAAAATAACTTAAAAGTAGGCAAAAGGTGTCGTACTAGGACTTTTTTCGACACTAGTTTTTTTCTCTACAAAGTTGGCAATGCTAAGTCAATCTCACCTCGAATTTTAAAGTTAACAATATTTCAGAGTAAATATGTTTTTTAAAGATATTGCTTTTTTAAAATAAAGTGTTCTTTTCGTTTTCTGACCTAGTGCTCGAGTTATAAAATCATGTCTTATGAAACTATTGTTACAATATACTATTTCAACACACAAGTGTGCAACAAGTGCCGAAACACGCACATTTCATACGAGTGTGGAAGTTTGGTGTCACTAGCCCAAGACTGGTATAAAATGTGCTTTTCGCTCATGCTTCACACTATACCTTTTCTATGACTGCATATGTCACTTTTGAAAATTAATTATAAAATTATGCTTGCATGAAAATTCCTCATTTCTCACGATGTGATCTCCATGTAATATTTCTCACAGTCTATCGGGGCGTCACACTGTAGACAACAGCTGAACTAGTCATGATATGTGAGTAGTTCATGATAGACTGTGACAAATATTATTTCTTATAGTGTGACGACACATCGTATGAAATGGGGAATTTTCAATGCGAGGATGCTATGCGGATTATATACAGTTTCATACGAATCGTAAAAAAGTATTTTTGACGCGTGTTGAAACTTTTTTTCAACACCCGTATTATAAAAGGCACTTCCTAAGTAAGTCAATGCTGTTTTGTCAATTTTATAACTGGTGGTAGGAAAAAATAAATTAATGCTTTAAATCCTACATAAAATGTGTAATAAATTCGCAAATAATAATTTGGTATGTTGCACTTAACATTTTGCAAGCCATGTTAATGTTATTCACAATATTCTGTAAAAGGCTTGCAGCGTTATATTATGCTAGACTGTAATAAAACCCATAATTGATCATGTAAAATACCTATAAACAAAGGGTATTTTATATACTTTATGCCAGACAGACGCATCAAAAGATATAGGGCACATAAAAGCTCAGCCCATAACTTTAAATCAGCTTTAATTTTATTAGGTACCTAACGTATAATAGTAATTTAATAAAACATGAAAAAAAACGACGTTAACTTGTAAGTAACCCCGTTGTATAAAAACCATATAACCTGTGGCTTTAATACCATATTTTAAAATTACTGCAGACAGTTTTATAAGCATTTCTTCATAAAACTTTTAGATATGTGCTGAACAGGCGGGATTTTGGGGATTTTACTACTAAATCCTATTAAGATCTGTAGTAAATCCTCACGTAAAGGAACCGATGTTACATAGTTGCTACGGCCTGTCCAAATTCCATAGAGTATTTCGAAGTATTTTATGAAAAAAACAGTAGATTGGCCTTCAGCCGGCATTCCCTCGTAATGAATACCTACACAAATAGACTTTTGTATATGCAGATATAGCTATTTAATAATAACTTTATGTGTAATACACAGGGAAAAAGAAATGACTGCAAATATTTTAACAGGTAAATTTAGAGCAAAGAAAAATCTTATATAACAGGGAGTCAATACTCGAGGGCTGCTTTGACGTTACAGAAATTAAGAGTTTTTTTGAAAGGGTGGAAATATTGCAATTTTACTCAATGAATGCTGTACAGATAGTCATTTTGAATGCTAGTAACATTTTTGTCGTCGTTTTATCTATTTTTTTTAATTAGAAAACCAATGATTTTGGATAAATAAATGATAACAAATTGATTAAAACCACTTACAAGTTTTTAAATATTACACCATTTAGACACTAACGAAAACTAAATGCAGGACAACGACGAATCAAGTTTTTCACAAACCATGACGGGACAAAGAAAAATTTAAGAAAATGACTTCGCTGGAAGTATGCTTCCTGTTTCTCGCATCTGTGCGCATTGATGGTAATACAAATGTACTAAATACAGTATAACACAAATCTCAGCGCTCGAATAAATAGGTATAACTAACATAGTTTTTTTTGTGTTTAACAACGTACTGTTTGTGTCCGTTTACAGTAGCAAAATCAATTTGTACGGCAAGCAAGATTTATTCCGTGTTTCCGGATTGTACGTTTTGAATAAGGGTCCTTCATTGTTTTAAAATATTGCGACTATTTTATAAAATAATTTTAATTATTGAATTAGTAATGATGTAATTACTAGTTTTCGATAATAAAATGTGAGTACTTCTCCTCGTTAAAACATTTTTAGTCTTTTCCCTTGTAATATATTTTACTTTGCTTAACATAGAAACATTTTCATTACCAGGAAAGTTCTGTTAAAAGGGTTTTAACTATCTTTTCCTTAAGTACCCGGAACTTAACTTATATTAAACCGTTTTCTGAAGGAAAAAGAACGACATATCAAGGTATATAAGTACTTATTATGACAATACATCTATGATTCATATATCTAACGTTTAGATTGGGACGATTAAATATTTTTTAACTCCTCACCTTTTATTTGTAAATATTTTTAAATCCAGATCGAAGATACATACATACACACATTTTTACATATTATAACTACACAAATAAAGTCACTGCTTATATTCTACTACACCTACCATATTTTATTTTGCTCTTATTTGCTTTTCTATTTTTAATTTTATTTTTACTTTTCATAACGATAATAGCCTAGTCTTTTAAAAAACAAATTATGTCGTTTTATTATTTTCTTCCATAAAAGAGTTTTATTCCAGAAAATGGATTTTACAGAATTTTTAAACAGTTTATTGGGCCGTAAAAATCCAATATGGCGAAACCAAATGGCGGCCTATTGAAATGTTAAAAAAAATATTACAAAAAACTACTTATCAAGTGTATCTCAAATACAAAAATCAAGTATTATGTAGGAATTAATTTTGGTACGAATCCAATTTGGCTAAACAAAATAGCGGCTTAATAAAATATTTGAAAATTCAGCCTGAAAAATCTTCTAACTACAAAAATTAGGGGTTACCTGGGGATGACCTGATTTTACCTCAAACTTTGCACGAAAATCAAGTGTTACATAGGAATGAACTTGTAATATTTTAGTATGAATTCAAGAAAGCGAAGCAAAATGGCGGCCTAATAAATCATTAAAAAAATAAGATATAGAGATAAACTCGTAAAGTTGTGGTACGAATTCAAGATGGCGGCAAAATAAAATTTTTTAAAAATCAACAAAAAAATCTTATTCAATTGACTTTAGATTTTGCAGAAAAATTAAATGTCGTATAGAGCTAAACTGGTACAAATTCAATATGAAGTAACAAAATGGCGGTGTGTGTCAATGTAAAAACTATTTATTGAATTAAAATTGATAGGTTGGTAGGAATCCGATATGATGGCACAAAATAGCGCCAAAAAAAATGTTTAAAAAGACAGTAACTAAATAGGGTCACACTTCACTATTCCTAATAAAAATAAGGATTCATAACAAGGAATGTTTCGAGTAAAGGGAATCTACCGATTTTTTTAATTGTACCTCTAACAGTTCTTTTGAAGTAGCCACACAGTTTACATTGCTAGATAATCCGCAAGTTCACGAAAAATTGCCAGAAATTTGCCAATCAAAAATGGTCAATATGTGCTAAAATATTGTAGGTTTAGCAATTATGTAAATATAAAATATAAATATTCCGGACAAGTTCAAGGAAAATTGCAAAAAATTTGCATTCATATTGTTATATCAATCATGACTGTAAAAAATGAAGCTGAGGATATCCCGAACAAAAATGGTCGTTATGATTTTTTTTGAATATCGGTATTTTTTTTGAATATTGGTAATTATAGTTAAATTTCTTTTGTTGTCAAGACAAAAATCCGAAAATTGTGAGCTCGGAGATTAAATGTAAAATGACTCCACTATTCTATTTTGATTGATTTAGGAAATTATTTTTATCGTGATAGTTTTTACCTGTAAACTTTCCAAAATATGTAATAATGTTTTTGTTTTTTTTTCTTAATATTTTTACAGTTTTACAGATTGAAATTATTATATCGCTTCACATTTAGTAGTATTAGAAAGTTTTTTGCTTGGTCTTAGAAGTGTTTCAGCTTTTGAGAATTTTAAATATCTCTCTCAATTGTCAGAATCTAATTTTTTCTTTAAATCACATCTTTTTTTTTGAGATTTATATATGAAATCAATGAGGAATTTACGATCTTCCATTTATTATATTGAAAGTCGTCTTTTGTGTACGTGGACAAAAAAAATCAACTTCTAACTTGAAAATGGATTATGCTGAGAACGCTTCAGTGTGCATGTGCAAAATAATTACTTCATGTTATATCTACGGATTTCCCTTTCAAATTAATTTTTAAAATATCAAAAAATATTAATTTCCATATTCACGGGAGTTATCAGTGGGAGATAATTAACTATAATTTCCGATCGATTTATCATACAAACTATGATATTTGCGAAAAAATCATATGAACCATATTCGCGCAGGATATCATGGCTTTCCTAACATAATTGCCCTGTCTACAATACTTTATCAGATATTGGCAAAAAAAATTAACTTGTTTTGAAATTTCTTTTTGTGTGTGCTTAGGGTTTAGTAATGTAAACTTCAACTAGTTCAAAAGAGCTTTCAAAGCTACAATTTTCTCGAGGTCCGGCCTGAAAAATGGCTTTTCTTCCTGGACTATATATAAAATTTGATATGTTTGGTAATAAAATAATTTTGAGTTAAAATATTTGCACAGGAAGCGACAGCGATAAATTAATTCATCAAAACGATGTCTTTCGTATGTACAACTTTTATGTACCTACATATGTTTTAAAAGTTTTTATGTCGATTTTTAGCGATTGCAAGTTAAAATTCTAGAATTTGTTTCGTCTTTAAAAAGTAGTTAAATACGCGACATTTTATTATGTGTTAATCAAAACAAAAAAATACTTATTTTATAATATGTCGTATTGTCTTCTCTTCTACTAAATAAAAAATATTTCCAAATTAAACCAATGCATAACTTTTAACGCCGCCGCGCGCCGGGCCATAGTTCTTCGTTATCAGGTCTGGGGAGGATCTTAAGTTTCATCTTTATATAAATCAATTTTTAGGAAGAATGTTTATGGCCATCTTAAATCTGTTTAACAGGTAGCATGTTTTTAGAGATTTATAAAATGGGTTCATTATGAGACTGAACAATATGTTTTTACAATGTCAGTACATCCGACATGTAATTATGTAGTGGATAATATGATACAGGCCATTTCGTTTTTGTTAAACAATTAGTAAATTAGACAAATTATGTACAAATATAATTATTACATTATTGGAAGCCTTTGGAGTCATCGCGTCAAGATTTCCAATATTTCATACACAAATTAACTTGACTCCAAAAACATCTTTTGTAATGGCATGTTGTGTATTGCAGAATTTTTTAATAAAATCCAGATACCTATTATCTTTTCAAATAGTTCCGATCAGGAAAATTTGGAAAATGAAACTAACGCATAAATCGCTTGTACAAGGGACTCTAATATTGAAAATCTGGTTAGACGATCTGGGGAAAAACTTTCATTAGCTCCAAAAATGTTAGAGAAAAGGTGATGAATTATTTTAATAGTTCATGGCAAAACAACTTTATATGTAAATATTTTAAATACACTCAGTTTATAGGTTTGTCATAGCATTACTTATTAATAAATAAATAAAAGTATCAAAAGCCATGGATATATATGTTTTAGAACATAGGGAATATGGAGTTTGAAATGGTGTTTTGCAGCCGTTTAAAAAACGGTTATTTTTAACTGTAATCTGAATTTGATCATTTGAGACGGGAGAAAACTTAATAAAGGAAATCCCAGTCAAGAAATTTAATAAAGGAAACCGTACACATTTTTTGTATAGCTACATACACCTTAAATTTTAGGACTACTAATCTGACTACGACTTCAACTAACTTCAAAAATGTCGCTTTATTTAGCAGCCTTTACTATATCAAAATACACTTGCAGTGAAGGTGTATTAGAGAGTAAGTGAGAAAGAAATGTAAAATAAAATTATCATTCATTTATGAATCATTTTATTATATTTTTTTACATATTTTAGGGATTTTTTCAATTCACACACAGCTTAGCAATATAGCAGTCGTTAAGCAAATTATATCGACTTTTTTTGTAATATATAAAAATTTTTTTTACAAATAACTTAAATTTAAACAATTATTTAGTTAGACCTGAAAAAGAAAATATGTAGTTAAAATATGTAAAGTAGTTAAAGTTTACTAGTTGTTGCATAAAAGAATTCATTTTTATTTCGAGGTGCTATTCATTCCACTTCAATTTGCATTAGTCCTCATATGTTCTCAATTGAACTAATATCCGGCGAAGTTGCTGACCATGGAATTACGTCCATTTGCAGCTCTTGAATCCAAGTTCTTCTATGCACAGAAGTACGGCATCTGGCGTTATCCTGTTGAAGTTGCCATCCATCAGGATAAAAAGCATTATCTGTCTCAAAAAGAAATAAAAATTTTTAAATTTGACCATATTTTGAGCTATCTACAGTTTCTTGGATAATACAGAGAGGTGTTGCACCAGGCATAGACATTTCTCCCCAAACCATTACTTTCACGGGAAATCTTGAAATCTGTTGGTAAGGTGTTCTCTTGATAAAATCGGTAAGCAGTTACTTCCTAAATTGAAATAAAACTGTGATAAAATTCCATTCTTGTTTGAATATGTGCGGCAGTCATTGCTGAAACCTTTTTTAGTTTTCTGGGAATATAACCTTATCTTTTGCGCGACTTACGTACAGTTTCTGGACATACAGGTATTCCTCGTTGATTTCTGAACCTATTGGCTAATTTCCGAAAACCAAGACGAGGATTTTGCCTTCCCAGGGCAACCAAGGCATTTATTTAAATTATAACTGGTCTATGACCATTCCATGTATATATATATATATATATATATATATATATATATATATATATATATATATATATATATATATATATATATATATATATATATATATATATATATATATATATATATATATATATGTATAATAATGAAGTGTTGACTGCCAAAAACCGCCCAAAAAAAACATCAACAGATTACAGGCGACTTAAACGTTATGATGTGCTTACAGTGGGTGACAGCAAGAAATTGATTTTACCTATGTGCAAATCAGGTGAGAATAACGTAAAATATTACGTTCATAATTTGGAATTGTTTAATATAATTAAAAACGCTCATATTATATATATATATATATATATATATATATATATATATATATATATATATATATATGTTACGAACAAAGCCCGAAATTATACAAAGTTGACAATGCACAGATATTTTTACAAAGTCGGTATTGCACACCTCATTCATACAAATTCCCAAATTTATTCATTTTAACGCACTTTGTTCGGTGTTAAGTGTACAATGTTAACATTGTACAAATGCATTCGTACAAAGCTCGATTTAATAGTAAATTGGTATTGATTGGGATATACAAAACGCCGTATTATCCTTTAATACAGTTTATTTTTATTTATTGGTACAATCCAAAGCTTTATGACATTTTGAATTGCATTTTAATTTTTTCTTCGGCAATGACATTTTCTATCAGTACATTTCCTGGCACAGTTACATCGTGTGAATCCTTGTCTTCCGAATTTAGATTGACTATTACTAGCTGTTCGTAAAGTGCATCTATCTTCTGGAACTTCTTCAATGGAAATTACATGATTTGATTTGCATGCTGCAATTTGGTTTCTAGAATATAATTGAGGGAAGACTCCCCTAGATGTTCCAATTTTGTAGTAACCATCTCTAGTGACTTTTATAACCACGCCAATTAGATTTCTTGAATCACCCTTACCTTAAACAAATAAAACGAAAATTAAAGCTAAGTAATGATATATTATGTAACAAGTTTTCAGCTAGTTCATACTCGTACGACTTGTGGAATTCGCATTCGGCTCGGTCCACAGTCATATCAGTGTGAAAGAAGCCATTTTCAGACGTGCTGCACACTATATTTTTTCTACAGCTGTATAACGTAAAATAATAATGAACTTATATTTCTATTATACCAAAACAAAACTTCAAGGTCAAAATTGCTCGCGATATGTGCAATGGAAGTTTTTCAAGGTGTGCTAACTGTGCCATATTGGCATCTTTCAAAACAACTCTAGAAAACATTAAATATTTACCTACCTCTATCTAAAGCTGGAATCGGTACAGTAACATTTGAACCTTTTCTATAGGTGGGTATCTTTTTTCGCTTCCCATTTTCATTCGTTTCGCTTGCTCATGTAATCCAGCTATAGCTAATTTTTGGTTTTCTAAAATACTATTTTTCATGTCAAAAATCGTGCCGTCGATTTCAGTCGCAGAAACATTTTCTAGATTTTCTTGGTCAATTGTTATAACTAACTCTTCATTTGGCTGGTGATCTGTTTCCATAATCTCAAAACTAACGTTATCTAATTGTTCATAGGCGTGCACTACAATTACTGGATTATTTTCATTTAAATCGTCTGGTTGACGATTTTCAAGTACAATATCATTTTCTTTCTCGTTGTCAGTACCATTATTCTCGACAGTATTCTCTTGAGTTTTGTGTACAATTTCTAACGAACCAAAAACTGTTTCCATTTCTTCTTCCGTAGTTAAATTTTCAACAACTGATTTAGGTAGGCTGCTTGATGCTAAGCCTAGTTTAGCTTTTCTTCCAAACACAACTTCAAACGGTGTTTGTTTAATGCCGGAGTGGAAACTGTTGTTTTTTTGAAATTGACAGAAGCTCAACCCTTCGCTCCAAATAGACAGAATATGTCCACAAGATGGTATGTCACCTCAGCAGCTCTTTTACTTTTTAATGGACGAAGAGTTACGAATTTGCTTAAGTGGTCTTGATAGTTTAATATAAATTTGTATTCCCGTCTGGACACGTTTGAAAATCAATTAAGTCAACCTGTGCTCGTAAGTTTACCTTATTAAAAACCATAGGTTTGACAACTATGCCCTTTTTGGGATGCACTCGCTTCTTTAAACATGATTGACAATTATCCAGCAAAATTTTAATAATATCTCTTGTTATGTTGACATATTTTTGTTTTAAATTATGTTCTAGTTTATGAATTCCACCGTGCCCAGTTTCCACATGAGCGTTTTTAATTATATTAAACAATTCCAAATTATGAACGTAATATTTTACGTTATTCTCACCTGATTTGCACATAGGTAAAATCAATTTCTTGCTGTCACCCACTGTAAACACATCATAACGTTTAAGTCGCCTGTAATCTGTTGATGTTTTTTTTGGGCGGTTTTTGGCAGTCAACACTTCATTAGTTAGCCTATTATAATGTTGCTCTGTTTTAATAATAAAACTATTTACACCAACATGTAATTCATTAATTTTTAAGTTAAATAACTCTTCATTCATTTTGAAACGTAGAGCGACGTTTTATTTAAACTGAGAAAGCAGCAAAACTATAACCTCACTTCTTCAGTTGTTGATAAAAACAACTTTGCACAGATAGACCTGTACAATGATGACTTTGTACAGGCAACGTCGGACAAAGTACGTCAAAACAAATAACTTTCGTACTTTGTATGGTTGAGGTGTGCAATGCTTTGTACAAAAATGTCTGTACATTGTCAACTTTGTACAATTTCGGGCTTTGTTCGTAACATATATAAATGTATAAAAAATAAAATTTGATGTATTAGGATAATCAACGGATTGCACTTAAAATTTCAGATAAAGTTTGAAACAACGACCTGTAAAAATGAAAATCTATACCACCATTTAATCGATCTAGGAAACTTCCTCACCCACGATTCATTGCTAGCAAATAATTCTTCTAGATGTTTCGGTGACAATAAAAATCAAGAGTAATGTAGGTTGTTTATGTTATAGTGTTAGTAATCAACAAGTCAATTCAACATTATAAATACTATTTATGACATATGGTATATTATAAAGCTATTTCTCTTGTATAATCGGTTATATGGGATCAAATTAAATATTTCCGGCACATGATGTGTAGCTTCGTATTTTTTTTAGGTTGGTTGTTGCGAGTCAAGGCCACTTTAAGATACCAGCGCACAATATACTACAGTCTACACCCTACAGTTAGACGTTAACTCATATTTGAAATATTTGTATAATTGTAAAAATAAAATGTATGGAAGACAAGAAAATTTAAAAATTTAAGTCATTTACAGATATCTCTGCGAGGCCTCCTAATGATATTTCAAAATGTGAAAATGTGTTCCAAAATGCCCAACGTTTTTCTGAATTAACTAATTAACTTATCGGTTTTTTTTGGGCTTAACGGTTCTAACCCCCAAACCTCCTCTTAAATACGCCACCGGTATGAAAGTCCGAACCCTGTAAAATAACTATTTTGTCGATCTTAAAATACCGAGCTCGAGACAATGAACGTTTTTTAGAAGATACTATCGTTTTTCGCTCTGGCGGACACCAGGCCAGAAAAGACGTTCTTCCAATATTCTAAAACCAAAAAATTGCATTTGACTCAAAATTAAATTTATATATTTTATGCATGCAGATTAAAATAAAATCATTATTTGGAATTAAAAACAAATAACTAACTAAAGGGAGCATATCATATATCCATCATGCCCTACTTTATCTCCATACTCCGAGAACTAATATTCTTAAGTTTTCTCCTCTATATTTAATGTGCAATGTGCAAAATACTAAAAGAGATATTGATTAATTTAATATTTCTACGAGAACCCTTTCTCGCATGCTCAAACCTTGAAAAACTTTGTCAGAATAGTCTTATTTAGGTTGTCAATTTTTTTACTAGATAGGTAATCTTTTTTAATTTTAGTATATTCATATATTTTGTTTTTTTTTTAAGTCATCTTAAATTCTTATATAGTTTAGTTTTAGTGTCATGTAATCTGCAATTGCTTTGTAGTTGGGTAGTAAACCTGTAAGGCACGCTATGTAAATAAATAAATAAATAAATAGATAAATAAATATCCAATAGGCTGATAAAACTTTTAATGCGACTTTAGTTTAAAAAAGTATCTGCAGTTATTGAGTATATATAGTGTCCTACAAATTTTCATGTTTGTATAAGAATTAAGAAAATAAACTGGCAATAGTATGTAACATTTCATCAATAAATTTTTCCCAGAAATAAAAAAATAAATCTTCATTATTTTGTACTGAACCATTCTGATAAATACATTCATTCTCTTCTAAAACAAGAAAAAACGACTGAAGCCAATCGTTAATATAGGGAAAATTATACCTCTCACGTGGATGACGCAGAAACTGAGAATATTTCGCCCGGAACTATGATTATAATAATTAGCGAAGCTGAATCGCGTATAATCACTAAATATGTTTACCAGCTTTTATTAGCTCCTAACTAGCTCTTAATGCGCTCCCGCTCGGGGTTAGTTAGCTCGGTGTCTCTGTCAACTCTAATTTGGTTAATTTGCGCTAATTGGCTTGTAGCAAAAACAACGAATGTTTGGGAACTATGCTTCCTTAAAAATTGCCTTGACGTGGAAAATGAATGTGTTGTACTGCTTCTTTTATATTTTGTAAGCTTGAGTATACAGGGTAATTGTTTTATTTATTGCTGATACGAGACAGGCCTCGTCTTTTTTATTTATTTTAAATTTGGTTTTCTTCTTTATTCTTAAGATCTGACTTTTTAAATGTAACAAATCTTTTATTTCGCATAAAAAAAATTTGTTACAGTTTTTAAGGTAATCCACATGCACTGGACAACTTGATGAAAACCAAGACTTAAATCATTCATTCAATAAATAAATTACTAAAAAAAATAACAATTCATGTCTTTGAAAAAGTTCGCATGGGGTTTTTAATTTTTTTTTTAATGAGAAACTTAGCTGAGGTGTATCTCCTTTTAAAGACCGATTATACTCCGAATAGACAATCCAGTTTAATAGTAATAGTAAAATAATAGCAAGATTTGGTGCGATTATGCCAAAGCCTGATTTATGTCTTGTTTAGCAATATCTTATTGTGTAATTTCAGATTGTTGCAAATTCAAACTCCAAACCAAATTAATAGGCCGGAGGTCACCACATTTTGGTAAAACTGACCGATAAATTAAGTTGGGCTCCGCGAAAATCTCTCGATGGATCTCAACTATACTGAACTATTAGAAATATAATCTGTCTTTGTTTCTACTTAATTTTTACATTTAAGTAAAGCTATTGATACATTTCTCTTTATGTTTTTTTTTGTGATATTGTACCTTCATTTTTTCTAACAATGTATTTATTATTTTCAGGTAAGTGCAACTTCAGTATTATCAGTAACTAGTAAGTAAATCGATGCTTGTTGTTAATAAGATTAACAGTACACAGGCCGTTTAGAAGTAACACGAACAAAATGAAAAATATCCAGCTTTATATAGTTTTTGGATTCTTTTTTTTTTGGATGACGAAGTTTAATTTTACTAATTATTTTAATTTTTGACCATATACTATTGCTGATTTTTCTATGCAAATGGAACCCTTATATAAGATTAGTTATCAAGGTTATATCTATAGGGTCTTTCCTCATAGTTCGCCGGCCCACACCTACTGGCTTAAATTCAAGAGATACAAAAAAATACTAGATATAAAAGTTATAGCAATTGTTACATAGATTATAGAAAATTTTTATTTATATATACATTACTTTATTTAATTATTTATATATACAATTATTCATCAACTTCAAAAGAGAACGAAGTAAAATGGTAAGGAAGGCGAAAAATAAAAAATGAAATCCCACCAGCAACGCAGAGGCCTCCCAGAGTGACATTGACAAACGTGTAAAAACACAGCTAATGACTAACCTTGTACTCAGCGAAGGTGTATATATAAATGGCACCCAGATCGAGGAGAGTACTTCGTATAAGTATCTCGGCCATAAAATATGTATAAGTAGAGATAATCAAACGCATGAACTATTTAGACAGACCGGATTGACATGGGCCGCATATGACACATCTGTTCAAATCAGACGTACCGATATGTTTAAAAAGAAAGGTATTTAATCTCTCTGATTTAACTTGCAGCGCTGAAACGTTAACACTAACCAAAAAGGTTATGCAGAAAATCAGAGTGACACCGCGAGAAATGGTAAGGTCAATGCTGAAATTAACGTGCAGAGATCGCATCACTAACGTCGAGCTGCGTAGAAGGACGGGCTTAATTGATGCAGTAGAAAGAATCACAACCTTGTAATGGAATTGAGCAGGGCACGTTGCGAGAATATGTGACAACAGATGGACCAAGTGGATCGTGGAGTGGAGGCCTAGGAAGGACGCATTCAGCAACAGGGGACGACCACCAACCAGATGGTAACGATTTAAAACGTGTCCATACAAATTGGATACAAGAAGTACAAGATAGGGAGATGTGGAAGCAATCACGGGAGGCTTATGTCCAGCAGCAGATGAGTATGGGCTGACTCATGATGATGATATACAATTATTATTATTTGTATCATTTCAAAAATGTGTAGCAGACCCAACATACATTTTTTCAAATGAAAGACGTTGTATATTATATATGTATGGGCTTTTCTTGCTGATTATAAATATACCAGGTTTGATACCTTTATGTTTAAATCCATGCAAGAAATTTAATAAAAACTGTGTGAAAATAAGCAATGTATTCCTATTGAGCATACTATGTAGCTGATTTTTTTTTCTTTTATGGTAGGGGTCAAATTTTTCAGATGTCTTTATAGACTAAGGTATCAAACTTTGTCTATAAAGACAATTTATAACCAGCAAGAAGAGGCCAATTTATAAACATATAATATGCCTACAGGGTGTTCTATTTAAAAAAAATATGCTGGGTCTACTGCACATTCTTGAGATATCCTGTATACATAAATATAATTGTCTATAAACTACGTAATGTTTAACATTTTATTCTATCTCTTAAAATTAGACCAATAGTGGATGTGGCGAAACAAGGCGAAAAAGCCGATACACTGTGCTCTCAGAAGATTTGACCAACTTGGATGATTTTTTCATGCAGTATTTAGTAAAGTGTCGGGATCATACCATAGCGAGCATATTTAAAAAGATAAAATTGGCGCCATTTTGAATCTTGTTTAAAATTTTGTGTTTGAATTGTAATTAACCAAAAAAATAATAATTTGGGCAT
Source organism: Kuschelorhynchus macadamiae (assembly GCA_030620095.1). Classification (NCBI taxonomy): domain Eukaryota; kingdom Metazoa; phylum Arthropoda; class Insecta; order Coleoptera; family Curculionidae; genus Kuschelorhynchus; species Kuschelorhynchus macadamiae. The sequence continues at coordinate 121,400 of JAUTXW010000338.1, forward strand.
GTCTAGAGGTACACCTCTGGCCTTGAGGAAGAGGGGTACCATTGGGGTAGGTTATTAATCCTGATGAATGTTAATACTCTGACATTTCTTGGGTCAGTAACTGAGGGGTGAAAATTAAAGAAAGATGGTCCAAATGTATTACAGCTGACGTAAGGCGCTAAGACACTCAATAAATTAATATCTATTTTGTTATGCACTTAGTAATTAGGTCTTAGTAGGACTTCATAAAGTCAAATTTCCAAGATGGAATAAAATATGTTTTACTTTTTTGTCCTTTTTTGTAAGTCGGTTTTATTTTTCTATAAACATTTTTTCAAGGGGCAACGATCTTGAAATTCTTCCGCTAAACTGACACTAAATTCCAATCACTGTAATTAAATTGTGCAATATTTATTCTAAAGAGTTCTCAATTTTTTTTTCTCGTCACTAAAATGCTTCTCGGTTAGCTGTCAAAAAACCTCAGATGATCTTTTTTCGAATATTTCGGGAACTAAAGTTCTCAATTTTTTTCTTTTATGAATAGAAACATATTTTCACTTTCTTCCTTCTTTTCCAATAGTTGATATGGCGACATATCTTAGTTAAGTGTTGACAGTAATATTCACTTTCTAGAATATTAATATTACTTATATGAACCATTTAAGTTTTTTTTCTAGACAAACAAGAGTACTGAGACTGGTAATAAATGAAACAAATTGTTTTCTTCCCAACAACAAAAAATGTCTATCATACCTCATTCATTCGTTCATATTTGCATAAAAAGTCTGTAATTTAAATTTTGTGTGTTACCGGAAGGGAGGCAAAAATAAAGCGATTAATTTAAGTAGTTATACTAGTTAATGGGGTGACTCAGAGCTCGGTAAGCAAACCAACATCGTTTTTTGTTCCTTTCAAATTTCATTCCAATAACCCTAACTACCCGCGATAATAATCCTGACAATAAACCACAGGAGGCCTAGAGGGGTGTGAACGTCAATTTTGTCATTTTATTCCAATATATCCCCCAGGTATCCCAAGCACGAGTGACATAAATTCCACATGGGGTATTCTCCATGTTGATCAGCACGTTTTCAGTTTGCGTGTCTCGTTGTAACCCGCTTGAAAGGGGTCAGTACCCGCCGACTTCTCCTTGGTAGACATTCAACCGTTGCGCACCTTTCTGTAACCAACCTAATTTGTTGCTCTGATAATCCTGTCTGACTTCTTATTGCTGCAAATAATTTGATGAACAGACACCAGACTCGGCTGCTTAGGGAGGGCTGCTCTAGGACATCTTGACACGGAGATTGCGATCATATCATATTCATATTTAAGGTAACTTAACTGTACACCTCTTGACACACTGTCTCCTGGTCATAATTTTTTGCTGCCTTGATGAGAGTGAATCCATATAAGTTGGAAAAACTAATGTTTTCTTTTTATCCCTTAGAGATAAAAAAATTCTACAGCATTTTTTAAATGTTAAATATAATGTTTGTCTGCCTTTCCCCAATGACACATCACCCAAAGTAAAAAATGCGTGCCCCCTTCCCTTCTCTGAGTAAATTCTTGGCTACGTCTATTATAACATGGGGATTAAAACGTTTTCTATCATGATAGCAGTTTTACAAACATGCACTACTTTAGCCTACCACTAACAAAAATAGATGTTGGTCGCCGGAAATTACCGGTCGCAGGTCGCGTTTACCATCGCGAGTGGCGTTCTCTCTTTAGAAATCGCTCATTTACATGGTCAGTAAATTTAAGCGCCAGCTCCATACATTGGTACCAACGGCGCTCCTTCAATGTGTGGATAGACAAAATGGCATTGGAAATTATCCGTCTTGTGTTGGTTTCTTGGCTGAATATCAAAGTCATTGGATCTCAATATCACTTTGCCTTCCATATGTTGGCGTGTGTTGGTTACTTCTTTTGCATGGTCCATAACTCTTAAAAATCTCAGTATGACGGAAAAGTGCTAAAGTTTTTTGGAGTTTTGTCAAGAAGAGACAATTTTGTAGAGGTTAATGTTTAGAGAACACAATACTTTCTTATAGTCTATGAGGTCGTCGTCCTATTTCTATCATTATTAGTATAATTATGCATTCAGTACTTCAAAAGCGCCTACGGCAATATTGACATCAGACGTGTTTAGTTTGGTTCTGTCTAACATGAACAAAGCTTTATTCCAATGCGTGGATTATACTCAAGGTGAAACTAAATCTCGATATGAGCATCGTTTGTTCTAACGTACGTGTTCTACCAATCTGTAGATCTGATGGTAGAGTCCAGGAGTACTCCCATTTTTTTGCTGATTAAATAACGTTAACGAATACACATGTTACACATGACTCCTCACATCTCAAGTGACCTTAAAGTTCAAATAGTACAAAGATTTTTTAACGTATTGTAACTGCAAATCTGTATACCTAATTAATAATTAAAAGATGGTAACTAAAACAAATAAACATTGAACAAATCCATTTTGAAAATAAAAAAAATATTCAAAAAGTAATAAAACATGCAGTAAAGTAATTTGAATAAAAAAGAAACTCATGAATATCCGAAAAAATATAGTAACCTGCCATTTATTTCAATTATGCATCGCTTTGAACAACTGTATACGCTGTATTTAGTCTGCGAGTTTTTTCTTGAATCTTTAATTCGCTACTAAGTAGCAACACGTATTCTCGGTAAGTACCGAGATACGCAGAGATATTTATTTAGTATGTTGCATAGCAATAACCATTGGATACTTGCTTCTCGCGTGTGGTCCTTGCTTAGAGATCGATTTATTCAGGTTCGGGTTATACAGGATGATTCAATTTAAAAAGTATCTTGAATTTAACAGCATATATGATGAACAAACGGGTCTATAATATGTAGTAATAAAATGTAAACGATTGTTATAAATGTCTTATATTATAGCGATAATTTCAACAATATAATATTTTTCCCTACTAAAAGGACCCTGTACATTTGAAACGAAACATTTTTAGACACGTGTTTATAGGACCGTTTTTATATAGTGGAAAAAAGTTTGTTAGTTTACTTCTTATTTTGGTTCAGATGTTGTAAAACTTTTTCATAATAATTAGTTTTTAATGAATAATTTATTATTCGGTAATAATAACGATCGCTTTTGCATTGATTTTGCTTTATGTCATCCGCCATATAAGACAGCGGAAAACTAAAAAAAAAACAATTTCGAGTTGTTAAAAGTAAAGTTCAGTAACGAGATATCGGAAACTGTGTTTTTTTTTATTTCCAGCCGATAAAAAATTCGTCAATCTTTCTAAGAATAAGTTTATCAGCACATATTTTACAAACTAGAATCTTTAAACGCATGACCTTAAAATAATACATTTCAATAATAAAAAACAGGCCGCTATTTTTTTAGTTTCAAAAATATCAGTTTGAAATTTGAGAGATCCCTATAACTCCATAAGAGGCAAATTTTTTATGAAAAAACAATTAAAAGTTTTACCCGAAGTAAACCCTATTTCTTATTTTAAAGAAAAACCGGTATTTTTATTTATCATATTCAGCCTAAAATTTTCTTTTTTAAACGATATATCACAAGTTAACTAAGTTAACTTTCGTTTTTAAAATGGTGGCTGGAGAGCCATTTTTTGAAAATTTAACATTGCCGGTTTAAACAAAACATACGGTTACTATTTATAACATATTTGTTTTAAACATTGCAAAATAAACTTATTTCTTCACTTTTTAGAACACTTCGAATTAAAAAGTGCTTTGTGTATTAAGAAATTTTTGAAATTTTTTTCACTTTTCGTTTAATGGAAAAATCATTTTAAAAATATTGGAGTAAATTGCTCTTTCTGTAAAACAAGAAGTGAAAAAAATTTTTAAAAAAATCTATTATTAGCCAAAACGATTTTTAAATTGAAGTGCTCTAAAAAATTAAAACTTGGCAAATTTGGACTGTTTAAAACAAGGATTTTGTAAAATGGCTGCATTTTTTTCATAAAGCGGCAGTGTTGAATTTTCAAAAAATGGCTATACAGCCGCCATTTTGAAAACAAAAGTTAACTTGTGGTATATGTATCTATGAAAAGCTAATTTTAGGCTAAATATGATAGACCATAAAAATAGGTCCTATTTAAAATTAAAATGTAGGGGACACTTTCTCGATTTTTTTAATAGAAAATGTGCCTCTTATATAGTTACAAAAATATATCAAATTTCAGAATGAAATTTTTAAAACTAGAAAGAAATGGTGGCCTGTACCCTGTCTCCTGCGTCACCCGGTATAGAACGGAAGCTTGCGGCTTAGGTCAATTACAGAATCATGGTTTTTGGGATTAGACTGTGTCAAAATGGAATCACTTTCTGATATTTCGCCTTCAATTGCACGAGACATGTTCAGGGATCTTTATTTAACGAGTTCGGGACACTGACTTTAGAATTCCGATCTCGTGAAACAAAGATTCCTGAAGAACTCTCGTGCAATCGAATGCGAAACGTCAGAAAGTTTGGTATCACGAGCCGAAGGTAAGTCATCAAACACACGAATATAAAATATGCTCTTCGCAACTGTTTCATACTATAGTTTTTCTACGAGTGCATAGGAAACTTTTTGAAAATTAAATAAATAACAAAATTAGGTAGTGTCTGAGGAGCCGAATGTTCGGACCTATTTATGCGGGATATAGGTCCAATATATCTTTAAGACTTTTTAGAGGTTCAAAATTTTGTACTCTTAAAAGATATAAAGACGCAGAATTACTTGAATTACGTGTTTCAGTAATCTTTAGTCTTTTGATATTGGATCTGGACAAAAATCGAATTCAAAAATGTTTTTTAGGCATGATTTTAAATTGTGTGTTTCTGAAATAAAACTCCATAATTAACTCCTGATTAATTTATTACGGAACACAGACTTTCATTATAAAATTGAGATACCATAATTATAAAAAAAAACAGAACATCAAATTTAAGCTTCAATTTTGAGGAGCAGGGTCGCACCAAACAGAAAATATTGGGGGGGGGGGTAAGTAAGAAGAACCCAACTGCAACCCAAAAAAATATATTTATTGAATAATGTAATAATTCCAACATAAAATACGATTTTGCCAATAAAATAAAATGCTGAGGCAGACTTATTGCTGTCCTTGTTGAGCAATATATTAAACAACTATAAAGGCCTTTATTCTATATACACTGGTCAATTAAAGACTCATTTAAATTACTTGACATTTTAACTTAATAACTGTTTAATATAGTTAGATTTAATATATACCAGGACATTATACATTGAGGATGTAAAGTCCGTGCACCTCCTAAAACTTATCCACCCGAAATTTAGGTCATGTGTATACAGGGTGGCCCACCATGGGCGCCCGCAGAATCATTTCCAGGGTGGGAGGGGCAAGGGGACCGCCCTTGGGGATTACGTCGCCTCCTTCCGGGCGCCAATTTGGCCCATCACATACGACCTAATCTCTATATGCTAAATAGAAACTGCGGGATAAAAGATACAATTTAAAATGATTTCGTGATATAGTTAAAAAATGTGGTTTACAAAAGTTACATTTTTTCGAATGAAATTGCCATCATTTTATGGCATATTTAAATTTTCTATTCAAAATTAGACTAAATTTATAAATATTCCTTTTTTAAAAGTGAATGACATTGATAGTAATCAATATAATGAAACGAAAAATAAATTGAAGATTATCAGTACCAAAAGATTTTGTCATTTAATCTGTGGCAGCCATATTTTTAGTAAGTATGGTATATTATATTACTTAGATCATTATTATTTATTATTGTCTTATTAACTGTAATATATACTATAGCTCAATATTTATTTATTTTCAGTGAATGAACCTTGTTGTTATGTTGGGAAGCAAGTTTAAAAAAAATCGAGGAATACATAATACTGCTGACTGAAAGACCTATCTGCTAAAAAACTGCAAAAATTAGGTACTATACCTAGGTAAACCTAATAGAATTTGATCGATATTTAAATTTTACAAATATTAAATCATGTTTTATTAACAATAATAACACTAATTTAAAACTATTTTTTTTGGGTTTTTCCGCCTTAGAAAATTGAAAAAAATAAATAAAAAATAAAATATAGTTACCCTATAAATTGAATAGATAGTCTTGAGTATTTCTGGGTCCACTACGAAGGTACCCGAGGAGCGACACTGAAAAATGCCTGCTTTCTGGACGTTTCGAGGGAAAGTCTACCCCCGTCTTCAGCAAATCAGCAAATTGACATTTTGTCAGAGATTAGCCATTCTGGTTATATTTCTGATACGAAACATAAGACATATTCTGCTTTTAGTATTTTATTTGTAGGTTTGCTGAAGACGGGGGTAGACTTTCCCTCGAAACGTCCAGAAAGCAGGCATTTTTCAGTGTCGTTCCTCGGGTACCTTCGTAGTGGACCCAGAACTCAAGACTATCTATTCAATTTATAGGGTAACTATATTTTATTTTTTATTTATTTTTTTCAATTTTCTAAGGCGGAAAAACCCAAAAAATAGTTTTAAACCATGAATCCGCCACTACAATTTCGTAATTATTTAATAACACTAATATTTTAATTTTGCGTTAGCACTATACTTAATCAGAAATATGTACTCAGATCCCAAAAACACATTGGGAAGCCGAAATATTGGAGCTATTCGGATTTATTAAGGGTTCGAACTTTCGGCTCCCCAGACACTTCCATAAAGTTATTATGCATATAATCCACATAATCGCATTTCTCACGCTATGACGTTACACTGTGTGAAATAATATTCCTTACAGTTTATCTTAGCGTTTCACTGTAGCCAACAACGGAACTAGTCACAGACCCGTGTTGTACACTCAAAATACAAACAGCACCGCTCGAGGTAAATCAAAAGTATATAATAATTTTGGCTTTCAATTGGAATCACGATTCTGTCAACATAGCTCGACTTGCCGATGATTTTCCTTTTATAAAGTTGTGAAATCGACAAAGGAAGTTTGGTTTTTTCTACATTTAAGACATGTCCAGTTGATTGTTGGCGTTCGGCTTACCTCTGGTTGAACAATTTCTTTCTAATATACCGTTCATGTTTCTTACAGAAAGGCAGTCTACCAATTGGACCAGATGTTAGTGCAATAGGCTAACTCTCTTTCAAAATTAGTAAATATCTGTCAAATATTCTTAATACAGCTGTTTACGAGAAAAATCAATAATAAATTTACATAATAAAAGGTCTACACATGTTGTAGAAAAAATGAAATCCCAAACACATTCTACTCACTTTGAATGATATCTAACATATTTCGTCATAATAATCTGGATAATATATAAGGATCTTTTGATTACAAAGAAACAAATTGTACAAACTGCTGTAGCTGAACACTAGTATTGCATGAACAAGTCTTGAAGGTTAAATAATCTATTGAAATTACGTAAAAAACACAAGTGAAACAGCATGGTAAGGACAGAACTTAGGGTCGTTCAAGGAGAAACCTTAGACTTCTTTTCAGAAACATTTTTTATTTCTTGTATCGTACTTACTTACATCTTTACGATTGAAAATGTATATTGAGTTTTATATTTCTATAACTTTAATGTACATTTGTGTGTATGTATCTATTTTATAATATTTATTTTAATTAATACCTTACTTCCAGTTGAAATACTGGTTGATTTATATGTAAATATAGCAATCAGTTATATGTCGACTAAAAGTACGCATAAAACCCATATTTAAAATGTTAATTTCAAAATCAAACTTTACTCCGTATATATTCAACCTGTTGACGACGAGATTCGTAAAAAAAAGTAACGCAGTATGGTTCGATTTCAATGAATATTCATTAAAAGCCATCCAGAGAATTTTAATTTCGTGAAAAGCAAGCAAAGCGGGCGCTAATTATGCGCGGAAATCGGCATTTTAAATTTTAATTTCGGCCGGAGGTATAACCCGCTAATCTGCGGGCTTTAATCGAAAAAAAGTCGGATGAATAGAGAACCTCTCTTTTCGAACTTATATTCCAAGAATACAGTTGCCTTTTTTACTTTTTTCCTGTTAATTTTTTTATATACGCATAAATAACTCCAGCAACAACAAATATTTTCGGTTATTCCAGGAATACTAAATTTTTGTTTAATGTTCCCAGAAGTATTTAAATTTGTTACTTTCTCATTGATTTATAATTTTGCGGGTATACAGACAAGGAGATTTGGCAAATATGATTAATAAATGAATAAACAATTAAGTGTGCGGAAATATTTCATATTAGTTGATATTACGGACGGGATACAAAAATGAACTAAAAATCAATATTTTTTGCATATTTTGGGAAGTTTACAGGTAAAAACTAATTATCGCATTGTAGCCACGGATCTCCGCTTTTAAAGTCATTTGTTAAATCTCAAAAAAATAAAAATTCATTTTAAGAGTTATTGATAAAAACTTTCTTTTTTAATTTGGGGATGGGCTAGCAATGGCCAGAACAGTTGTCACAGAGCTACAATTAAACAAAGTTGGCCAGCATTCTAATTTTCCTGAGGTTTAACTCCCAGATTCTGAACTGGTGCGGATATATTGGATTTTTTAAACATTAAGTCTATGTAAAATTGGCCACCAGTTTTGTATTAAATTAGGGCGAACATAATGTAATCAAGTATGAACAACGTCAGCGTCGCAAGGAATATTCCTTGAACTTTATAATTTTTTAAGTTAATTTTCAAATTTGTAATTTTACGCACTATTTTTTTATGTAGCACTGTCTTAACAGCTGTTCTTTGATTATAATAGACCGGATATGTAGTAAGTCGCAAAGAAAGGTATTTGAAGTTTAAGTTTGTTGTCTTTTTATTTTTCTAAGTTAGTTTTCAAATTTGAAGTCATACACACTATTTTTGTGGGTAACATAGATATGTCAAATTCATTAAAATCTTGGTTTTATCAGATCATCTCGTAATAGAAAACGCAATACGAATTAATGTCAATATTATTGTAGTCAAAAGACACTCCAAAATATTCTGAAATGTATCGTAAGGTAATTACTCTAAACAACCAGAAATTACATAATTTTTAGTACACGTAACAGAATATGTATTTTTAACAAAGCAACTCGCTCTTACACCATATACACCACATATAATGATGGTGGTGTACATCGAATAAAAATATATTAACATTATTGCTTCTAACGAAAGCCAGGAGTCAACAGTATGATTCAATATAGAACACGACACACGACTGTGGTCAATTAAGAAATCATTGTTCTTGGGATTAGACCATTTCGATGGCACGAGGCATCTTCAGGGATCTTTACTTCACGAGATCGAAACACTGAATGAGCTCACAGAGATCTAGGCCGGCTATTTATAGGTGACCTGTGACTCGGTGTAATGACCGGTTTCCACGTATGATGTTGACTGAAGTACGTATCTCTATTAAAATTGCTAGGATGGTTATAAATTTCTTTATAAATATCTAATTCTCCGTTTATATACTCATATATTAGAAACTCATTTTGTAGAGAAATTAAAAGCAATCTAATTAGACCCAAAATATATCTAGTCAGTTTCGCTGCAGATCCGCTATATATACGAATGTGCCTACTAATGATTCAATTTCCATAATATCAGGCTTATTTGACCATAATAATATTGAGAACTCACTTCTAGATCTGATTGAAGCATGTCCCACATCAGATTATTTTGTTTTTCAAGGAACTTTTTATGAACACGTCGGTGTCACCCGTGGTAGCCAATATCTTCGATGGAAGCTTTTGAGAAGGAAGCCTTAGAATCGTCTCCATTAAAGCCAAAAACGTGGTTCAGATAATTAGACGATACTTTTGCATTATGGCCGCATGGTCCAGAAAACCTCCCCGTCTTTCTTGATTATCTGAATCAGCAACATTCTGATATAAAATTTACAATGGAAATAGAATCAGCAGGCACAATTTCCTTTCTAGATGTCCTTGTACAAAGGAGAGGGGATGGTTCCTTAGGTCACCCTGTATACAGAAAACCAACACATACGAACAGACTCCTAAAGACAAATTCACATCATCATCCGGTACAAAAGCAATTAGATATTAATTCTTTGGTTTACAGAGTCCTCGCGATTTGTGACCCAAATTCTTTACAATCGGAAGCTTTGAGAGGGAATGGATAGATATTGCAATGAGGATATTAACAATCATTAGAAAATATAACAATCTTACTCCACGAAATGAAACTTATAAGGAGTTACCGATGGGAAGTGTACTTCTTCCATATATACACAGAACTACAAATAAAATTGCAAGGTTACTTTGCCGGTCCAACATACGGACAATCTTCAATCCACACAAGAAAATTGGACAATGTTTGCGATCGCCAAAGAACATTATTCCTTTCCAAACCTTAAGGAGTGTATGCAATTCCTGGTTCCTATGGCGATGTCTATATTGGAGAAACTGGACGATCCATATCGACTCGGCTTAAGTAAATCCTGATCGTGGTTTGACCAAAGTGAATCATTGTGTCTGCTGCGATGCGGAACATGTTCCAGACAGGGATCATAGCATCCTTGTTGTGACGTGGGTATACGCGAATGAAAAGAAGAAGTCAACCGTATAATCCCCAATGCCGATTGTGGTATTTGCCAGCGGGGTAGTTGTTTCTGTATCCATTTTGCGCCTTTGACCCGCACGAGGCTGGTTAGTGTATGGCGACCCGATGAACTTTAAAAGGAGCGAACTCGAGGAACGTTGTTTGACCAAAATGGATCACTTTTTTTTTTCAAAAATTGGCACAAAAGTTTAAAAACCTATCTACAACCTAATAAATTTAGATTGTGAGCTATCTATTAGCACTTTGCACTAATAATCATGTTCGAAGTTATACAATCAACCATGAAATAAAACTTCGCGAAAGTTTTTTAAATAAAAAATTAATGCTAGTTTAGTCTTCATGCTTGCCTTTTATTTGCAAAGAATAGAAAAAAAAATAATTTTTTATATCATGAAATTATAATGCAAACGTCTTTTCCAGTACTTTTTTTTGACATCCGCTTAAAAATACAATTTAATTTTGGTAGATAAGGTTGGGTCGCGGTTATCCCCGTTATTAACTTAAAACAGAACCTAGTTAAATGTTACCTAGATCTAAAAGTAAAAAAATACCGTATGCTGCGAACTTTCGATTTCTAGTGGCTAGATATTTGTTTCCATCCCCGTTATTTTTTTTTCGAAATGGCTTTACTTTAATTCTTTATAATGATGATGATGATAGTACTTTTTATGACTAAAACATTGAAATATAAAAATATTGCACTAAATCGGGACGAAAATAAATAATATGCCCTCGCGTCGTCAAAATGACTGCACTGGCTTGGTAGATCATTTTTATAAAATAATTGGAATAATAAGCAGGTCACATGTATGTACAGACATTGGTCAGAATCCTAAAATGAGTTTATGTCGGGATGGCTTGTGGTGTAATTTGCTTAAGAAAATGTAGTGACTATTTAAATTTTCGGATACCCTTTTGTATGAAATATGATTAATACAATTAACTAAAATAACTTCAAAATATAAAACTTCATATTTCATCAGGGTCTCTATTTCAATTAAAAATACAATGTTCGTTTGCTATACACTGCTATCCTGCTGTTAGATCACCTCAGGCACCGCTTTAAAATAAATCGGCTTCTAGAGATTATTGACACCTCTCCATTTATAGGATACAACGCAACACACCCTAAGCTCAAGAGGTGTCCGCTTCAAATATATCAATTGAGACGTCAACTTTGAATATAGAAACTATCAATTACTCTTGTCTGATGCGTCTGTTTCTAACTTCCTTTAATGATTCAGAAACAATGGGGTTCATCTGTATGATTTTTCTATCGTGATTTTTCAGGTGAATAATAATTGGCTTGTTTGACGAAATATATATACGAAGTGATCAGTTGTGCTGTGTGTTTTTTGAACTTATTTGAAGCTATTTGTTACGTATTGTTGAAAAACGAATGGTTGTGCCAAAATATTTATTAGGTTGTTACTACTTGCATTTTTTCTTTGATCAATATTAGCTTGTTATGTTGTTATGTTACTGATATAGAAAGCCTAAAAAGTGTTTGGAAAATTTACTGGTACTGGGCTATACTTCATAGAAGAGAACATTGCCTTACAGCTTGCATACAACCTTTCGTCACATCGTATTAGTATTTTGTTAAAATACCCGTTACCGCCTTGATTTTTTTTTACCAAAATAGTTATTGTCGATTTTAAGTTTGAGCTGTAAGATTTATTTGAGGCAGTTGCACGAATATTTGAAATAACTTTTTTTAGCCTTTATTATTTATTCTGGAACTATCATTTAGCGAGTTTCGGCGCAATATTTTTGATCAAATTTAGAAATCCTTTATTAATGCTACAGTGATAAAATATGACAGCTTGTCCACCTTCCCCTGGTGAGTTGGTTAAACATTGTGTTATTAGTCATACCTGGAATATAATGATAAGCAACAAACCACTAAATTATAGCGCCTAGTTTTTCCGGACACTGTAGTTCTAGTAGGATATAGACTCTTTCAATTTCTAACTAATTACCTCTAGGCAAAAAAGGGTTTAACTTATGTACTGCCACAGAAGTAATCATTAGTATAAATAATTTATAGTCGTTAGTAGCTTACTCTCAGTGTTCATTGAGCATACTTATTGTTCATTTATTTTAATTTATGTGACAGTGCAACAAATGCTACTGTCAATACGCGGAAAATCTTGTTGCATGAGAGCTGCATATATTACGACGTAACTGCATCGAGAGCGATTGGTGCAGCGATTTTATGAAACTGCCTGATGTCTTTGGAGTATAATCGGTCTTTAGTATCATTTATTTAGAGATTAATATGACCAAAGAATGCTTAGTAGTTAATTCGGATTTTGAGTTCACACACGTATAAGCTATTTTTTTACGTCGTGAGCGTTAAGTAATCTTTTTATTTAATTCATTGACTTTAAGAGAGTTTTTATGTTTATCTGCTACCGCAAGATGATTGCAAGCTGTACCTCTGTCCTGTTTTATATCTGTGATAGTAAAATAAATAATATTACTATTATTATTATTACTATTATTATTACTGACTATGTATAATAATGTAGGAATGCCCTAAAGAATGTTATCATAATGGGTGATGCCTAAAGATGCCGGCAAATTTACTAAACACTTACCTACTCGTCAAACTGATGAAAAAATGGACAAGATTTATTTGATATCTGGTACCAACTGCGTATCTTTCTAAAAACCGAGCTAAGAACTTAAGTCAGTTAAATAAGGTTTTTTTTTTCGATGATTTTTTTAAAAATTTTATTGGGCCGCCATCTTGAATTCGTAACACAACTTTACCAGTTATCTTTATATCACTCTTAATGCTTGCACAGAATTTGAAATTAATCTGATAAGTAGTTTTTTTCTATCTTATATTCATACCAAAATGTTACTAGTTCATAGTTATGTAACACTTGATTTTTGTTCAAAATAAAATTGGATAATTAGTTTTTTTTGGTATTAATTTTTTTAACGTTGCATTAGACCGCCATCTTGTTCCAACATATTGTATTTTTACCAAAATATTAATAGGTCATCCTCATAATGACCCTTAATTTTTGACTAAAATTTGAAGTCAATCTGACGAGTAGTTTTTAAGCTATGCCGCGAATTGTCAGACAAAAAAACTGACGGACGGATCGATAGAATTGATAAAACATATACTTAATTTTTGTGCAAAATCTGAATAAATTGGATAAGCACTTTTTTAGCAATATTTTTTTAACATTTCCATATTGGATTTCCACAAAAATGCTACTAGGCCATCTCCATATGAACCTTAATTTTTGACTATAAAAATCTATAAAATCAGTCCAGAGACAAATTTCTTTGATTTTATTGCTTTCTATTTATAGACAGGTAAATATTGAAAAAGTATCGTACAGCGAAAGTTAAAGATTTATGAAGGGATAATTTTCCTTGCCATACAAGTATTGTGAAATGGTTTAGGTGGTTTAACTAAACTGTCGCTTAGTATTGATTGTACTACCACTTTTGTAAATATATTTATTTTTTTTATGATTCAATTACTATTTAGAAATGCACCAAATCTATTTGATATTTAGGGTTTCCACCTGTGTGCGTTATTTCTCGACAGTAACTCAAACCTAAAATTTGTGAATATTTTCTGATTTTGTGACGTTATTTTCTAATAATACGTTTAAATATATTGCAGTATCAATGTGTTTGACGATTCTACGTGCTTAAGTTTATAACTTCATCACATAAAAATGCGTCTAATAATTTTTATGTTGCGCAAAACGTAAGCCGATTTAGTCAAAATTTCTCGAGATTTTGAATTCGAATCGTCTTAAAACGTCGTTGAAATGATTAATAAACTGCCTTCAAGGGGTGAGTTTCCAATGCTAAGGTATTGGTAATTTAGATACAGAGTACGATAGTACAAGCTAAGAGAGTGATGAATTTGAAATTATCAGAAACTTTAGCCCACCAATACGACATATTTCACAACGTTTCAGAGAACTAATCATTACAAAAAAAGAAAAATCGCGACTGCTTAAAATCGACTATGGATAATATACTTACTAGCTAATCAGAAAAAAAGGAAAGAAACAAGATAAAACATTTATTACTCTATATATAAAAACCTTATACAGTATAATATTTTGTTGTACAAATATTTTATCATGGACTTAAATCTGTATCTATTAATCTCACTTTTTCTGTTGGGAGACTACATACACATACCAGTTTGTAGGTGTTATGTTTAATTTACTTGACTGTAGCTAACTTCTTACTTCGGTGTTAATCAGGGCAAATGGGGATTTTTTGGCATTGGTCTAATTCATTTTTAGTTGAGTTTTGCTCACCTCAGTGAAAGTACCGCGGGAGAGGTGGATGGGATCTGTAAATTAGTAGGTTGTAGCATTTGACATATGTTTTATTCAGTCAGTATTCAGTATAGTATTATAAATAGGTCACACCCGACTTTTTGATCGGACATTATCTCATACTTTTACTTCTCATTACCTCAGGTCCAATAAATTACTTAATAATAGCATACATTCTGTACGAAAACCACTCGTCTATAGTAAGGAAGCCGACTATAACATTTTGCAGCCAGCAAAACTAGCTTCAGACCCTATTTGTTTCTGACATTAGTAACTACAGCACACTTAGCGCTAACACTTTATGGTCTGGCTATAAAAAATAAAGAAATGAAACACTTTTGACACAGCTAATTTTCAATGTGTGTTTTTTTAGATTTAGAAAGGAACCTTTTCAACACGTCAAAAAAGCGTTCATGGTACGGTCACGCTTCTGCGAAAAACAATTTGTTTAACATAAATTGTTGGTTTAGTAAACGTCCTCTTTTTGTTCAAATTAGTTTTGTAATCGTAAGTGATCCGGCTTTGGAATGGTATTTTCCGTACCAGCTTGAAAGCAAGAACTGAACGGACTAACAGGCGCATGATAGTTGTGTACCAGCTGACCATTGATTTTTCCACTTTAACTATTAAGTTCAATTTTGATGTTTCGACTTTTCAGATTTTCATTCATATAACATATAACAATAAAATTAAACAAAAGTAATTTCCGTACCAGACTAAAAGGAAGAACTTAATGGTCTGACCGAAGTTTGACAACTGTGTTTCAGCTGACTGACCATTGATTTTTCCACTTTGGCTATTAAGCTCCATTTTGGCGTTTTGGACTTTTAAATTTCCAGTCATATATGTATTGCGTACAGTCTTTATTGAGACTATCTTAATTTAAACTATTTTAATTTATTAAAGATTTTTACCTATATCCTTTATTAAATATTATGCAAGTGAATATGCAAAAAATTTATTTAAGGATCGTATACTCTATAATTCAAGCCCTTGACTTAATACACTTAACTGCCTCATGGTATTTTGTTTATTCTTTACTGGCTTTCTGCTACAGAAAATATAAAAGACTATACGTAGCCTATATAAGCCATTCCAACTCTGGTCTACTTTTAGTATTATTTAGGGAACTGTGCGAGCCAAAACATGCGTATAAAAGAAATACCGGCAACTCCAGTGTTCTAGAATGATACCAATGTGTGGGTTCGAACGAACTTATTAATCACGTGACTTTCGTTTAACTTTTTTTAAAACTTTAACTTAATTAAAATGTATTTTCAACAAAGAGAAGCATTTATTTGATTGTAAAATAACCATCAAGTTAAGGAAACTGTCTCGCTTTTAAAATGAGTCTTTCAGTACAGAAATTAGGGGAAAAGTGTCAGACAAAAAGAGATCTGAAACCGAGAAGCAGACACCCTCTTACATGTTGTGTAGTTCAGATTTTCTGTGGTCTCGCTAAAGATAAACGTACTAACGAAGTTTGTCAAACATTCCTCATTAAATATTACTGAACTGCTGATAACGCATAAGGAATATTAAGAAAAATCAAAGCAACCCAAACAACTCGTTGCGCTGGTACCTTTACCTTAAAAATTAACATTTTCTAAATATAGTACAAGGGCACATTAATGTGTGCCGTATGGTTACGCTCCCAAGTAATAATAAAATCTCACGTTTATTACAGCGTTCATTTGAGAGACGTGCTGTTTTGTTGCTACACTATTTTTTCAGGTACCATTCAACGTATGCATAAAGTTGTGATCAAATGGAAGATCTTTTTATTATTAATCCAAAGTATTGTTTTTTTTAATAGAACTCCCTTTGTATTATTTGTGGATCACATGTTTGCTATATTAGTTTCAATATTAACTATGTCTTAAAAAGAATTCCAATACCTTAAAACTTCGAGAATAAAATATAAAAAAGTTGAATACATAAATAATTTTAAGAAAAATGTTTCTAATTTCATAATTTATCTTTAACCCCATAACTGCTAACAGCCCGGGCTTAAACCCAGATGACTAAAGTATTTTACTACGGTTGAGGAATTCAAAGCCAGAATCACAGAATGTTGACAAGAGTTTTCACAAGATACTATAGTTGCATCCATACAGCAATAGCTTAGGTGACTACAGGAAATATTAAACAATGAGAGAGGTCTTGTTAATAAGGTATTTTTGTAAATGTTTAAATATAATATATTGTTTAGTTTTTTATCTGAATCCAGTGATTAAAAATAAAAATGTTTGGGAAATATATATATCAATAAAACATTTAACTCGAGTGAAAACTAAAAAAGTTATTAAGGTGTAAAATGGGGGCCACTTTAATTTGATTCGTAGTATACATTTAATTTTTCCAAAGTCAGATTAATGGGAATTTGGTTTTCAGTATTCAAAAGCAGGGTTGGAAGAAGAGAATTTTGTTTAAAACTCTGTTATTATGATAGTTCAATTGTATCTTTCTTTCTTGCCTTGTTTGTTATTATTACCTTGCTGTGTCAGTGTATAACTATGTATTGTGATGAGTATGTTCTTCCAACTAGCTTTATATTTAACGAACTAGAAAAAAACCTTTAAGCTTTAGACATGTTTTTAATGCAGTTTTAAACAAGTAATAATGTTTTAATCATGTTTAAAACACTTGGTTTAATTTAAATAATTTAAAACAAAACTGCTGAAAACAATTAAAGGTATTTTAAACTCGTTTAAAATAATTGTTTTTAATAAAAAAAATTTAAACATAACAACTCCGTTCAAAAGTATAAATTCTGGTCTAATTATATTTTTAGTTTTAGTACATTTGACATGTATTTTGTTCATAGGACATAAATATTCAACCACACAAATTAAACCTCAACGAACATATGTGTTTAAAATTAACTACTGTTGGAAACGATCACACCAAACCGATCGATATCGATGTGCCATCCAAAACATGAGCATAAATCAAATACCGGCAACTCTAGTAACTGTTCTAGAACGGTACCAATGTGTGGGTTCGAACGAACTTAATCACGTGACTTTTGTTTGACTTTAAATTTATGCAAAAATTATTTTCAGCAAGGAGATGCATTTATTTTATTATAAAATACATTAATGAAGCTGCCTTACTTTTAAAATGTAGTGTCTCAGTACAGGGATTACGAGGAAAGTGTTAAACAAAAAGGGATCTAAATTAAAGGAGCAGACACACTCTTACATTTTGTGTAGTTCAGGTTTCAGAGAAACAACTGTGTTCAAAAGTATAAATTCTCGTCTAATTATATTTTTAGTTTTATTAACAGTCAAAATAACATTTAAATTTACTTTATCTTTTTATTTTAAATGAAATATAATTAATTATTGACGATTTCGTTAAAATACATATAAAATGCCATTTTAGGCAGTGTGTAAAAATCGAATTATTATCATTTTGTAATAACGTTTATATGCTAAACCGTGATTATTAGTTTCTTTTGCAGCTTGCATCCGATCGACAGATATGACAGACGTAAAACAAAAGAAAGTATTCCTGTTCTGTAAAAATAAACGATATACTAGAATATACTCATAGGAGTATTGTATACCCTTTGTAGAAACTTCCGGTTCCAATTAGACTCCTTTTTTTTTGTTTGACGACTACCTTCCCCTAAAATAAAAAAAAACAAGGCATATATAATACTACTCTTGTTGGTATAGTTTTTTGTGCAGGAGGTAAATACCTTTAAGGGCATGAGGTTAGGAAGACAATTAAATACTTAAAAGGATATGGGGATGTTTCCGGGGTAATTGGGGCGGCTAAATCATTGCGGTCTAGTTTAGAGGTACCAGGGCATATAGGAGACTATTCGTGTCAATTTAGTTTTTGGTGACAAGGGATACGGGGTTAAGAAAAAAATTAGTAAATAAATTAAGGGCACTCGATAAAACGTGTCAAAGGGGGTAAAGCCAGGTCTACAAGTTAGCTGTATGATATAATCCAGACTTCCTTTTCCATGTAGAGAACATTTAAAATTCTCCAAATTGCAACAATTTTGTGCTGTGGCGTAGCATCCGATAACCCAGTAACGTGAAGGTTTATTCGTAATCATATCGTAAAATTCGCCTTTAAATGCAACAATAAAATATAAAATAATATAATAATGTGTCTTATAATTTTAGTGATAAGGTAATTACGTCATTTTACGTGAGGCAACCTGTACCTATACAAAGTACAAAATACTTAAATCTATTGGACCAGTTAGCCCCCGTGTCTCTAGGTCTATAAGTAATGGACTTATTAAACTAAAAGTGTCAAAATCGTGGCCGGCTTTCCTATTTAATTTCCAAAAATAACTTTACTCTATTAAACGACACGGTCCGTTTACGTCTGTTAATACGACAAAACTAAAAATATTCATGCAGTAGTCCGTTTCTCTTTCTAAGGAAGCCAACTTTAATTATGTCTTTGTCTTCCGGTGTAAAGTACATTCCGCAAAAACGTCCGCCTAATTGCATAACTGTTTCGAGGAGCGTCTAATTGTCTACGCTGTCTGGAATTTTAAATTCTACATTTTGTGAGATAATTGGGTCTTTATTTCGTTTAGTTTTGTTGATTTTTTTTTCATTCGGGAAGAAGAACAAATCTGCAAACGGAAATTACTGTATCTTTGATGTTTTAATAGGAAAACAAGCATTCCACTCCGATGAATATCATAGGTCTGTACACCAAAAGAAATAAAGTATCTTTGAATAATATGTTTAGACGATATTACGTTAAAAAAATACGTACACTGTCAATATATCATATCAATATATATATATATATATATATATATATATATATATATATATATATATATATATATAATGTGCTATTAGACACAAATATCACACATTGGGAAATAATGTATTTTCGTAATTTAGAACGTATATATAGATTGTTTATATAGGGTATGATAGATATTCGAAATGTAGAATTAATTAAATATTTGAGATACGTTTTCACTTATAATACATGGTCATTCAAGATGAATAGTCTATTGGGAAGTCTTAGTAGTTAATCAGGATAACAAAAATCGGTTATTTCTTTTGATTCTTTCTGAATTTTTCTAATTGCTACAAATATTTTTCAATATACAGGTTGTCACAAAATGGGCGAATATGCGCTCTTATTTTTTAAATGAAACATAATATTACTTTTTCAAATATAAGATTATCCTTAAGCTGCTAAACATATTCAAAGTAGCATGTTCTAAAATGGGTAAAAATAAGCTGTCAGCCAGCAAAAGATCGTAACAAAGCACTTTAGACTAACAAGTTATCTTCGATGCTGCCTAAAAATACCTTACATCGACAAATGAACCCTTAACCTTAAGAGGGCTGAAAAAGCCGACGAGAAAACAATTTAGATTAAACACTATTCTTATTGGCAGTAAAAAAGAGGCAGACAAGATACATGGTCAAATCCGAGGTCAAATCAGTCAGTGAACTTAAAACTTTACGAATAACAAGACGAATACAAATGCTGACCAATACCAAAATCATATTAAAAAAAATCCAAATATAGGCATGATCAAACACACAGAGTACTTGTTGAAGTTTTAAAAAGAGTAAAACGACAATCAACGGGGTTAACAAATTGGCATGGAATTAGAAATGAAAAGAGCTACTTAAAGGCCTTGATATTGAGATATTTTATTTAAAATATATTGTTAACTTAAGGATTAGTTATAGCATATGAAAACAAATTAAAATGGAAACCCCAATGTGACGTCATGATTACCCTGCTTTAAGATGACTAGTTGAAACTAGAATTGGTAACATTGTAAAAAAGAGCCTGTAGTTAACAACTCGAAACACGAGAAATTATTTTTAAAAAATCAATTTTATTTCATAAGCGTACAAAGAGAACTGACTACAAAATGCATTTTAGTTATATTTATAAGTTCAGTAATGCTTATGTTGCATGAGAACGAAAAGATAAAAGTCTAAGAATTGCAAGTGCATAAATGCAGAATTGCATTTCTCACGGGAACGTAACTCCTCCCCTCTTAGTTGAAAGCACGTTCTTAAAGACGTGTTTTCAAAAATTTCCAAAAAGGTTTAAAGATTATTAATATTTTAGAAAATTCTATTATTTTCTTCAATATCTAAAGTATTAGAGTTTGCATTTAATTGTTTTTTCTTAGACTTTTTTACAAGTTTTTTGTATATGAAAAATATAAAAATTATTGAAATGAATATGTAAAGTAAAATTGTCCAAAAACTGGTCTTCTTTACATAAATCGTTGTGGTCATTTCTTCTAGGGCCTTCTTTTGGTTTTCCAATTTGGCTTCGATTTCTTTAGTAGTTTTTAGGTTTACGTAGTTTAAGTCCATACTAGGAGGGCTGTAGAATGAATCTCGGTTTTCCTTAATTAGACTTAAATTAAGGGTAGGTAGATTAATTCCATTAAATGTTAATTGGCTTGATTTATATGTTTCAAGCGTAATTGACTTTATCCGTATTTTACATCCTGGGGATGACTCAAGAAGATAGGAACCATATAAGGGTATGTTATCTTCGGATTTTTGACAATTTATGACGGCGATTACTTGTATTGGTACTGTTATTAGCCATTTGTCGTCGATTATTTTTGTTGTCTGGATCTCGTGCAGTTGAGTTTCAAATGGGTGGCAAAACGTAATATTTGGGTGATGTTTGATAAGTTGAACAGCGCGGGAGGGGCTGTCTTCGACCAACGTGGTGTGGGCTTCTTTACACAAATATTTTTGTGGTTGGATTTCGTGACATCTTTGGTCCATATGGGCATATTTTGTATTGCCTAATGCTAGGTAGGTTTATAAGGAATATTTACAAGAAATGATCGATTATTGGGAATTGGTAAAGGAAATAACTTAAAATATTGATATATCTCCGATTCCACAAGAGGAAGTTCAAATATAAATACAATATTAAAGTTTTTTAAGAAACTTTTAATTTCTATAATTTTTTCGAAATTAAGTATATTTTTATAAGTTACTTCTAAAGGGAGTTTATCTGAGCCTAGATGATCGTGTAAGTTCTTTATTTCTATAAATAGTTCATTTGGTTCTATTATTGAATTATAAAGTACATTAATTTTTGCAAAAGTGATACCTATTTCAATCTTATTCAGAATATCGTAGATTGATTGATAAATTGTTGTTATTTGATTGATTATTGTATATATTAAATAAAATTCGTGATTACTTATTTGTTCCATTTGAACTTTATTAATTATATTTTCTATTTGTAAAATGCGTGACTTTAGTACCATTTGGTTATGTGTGATATTAGATAAAATTGTTTTAAATTTATTAATAGTGGATTCTAAAAGTGTAATTTGATTGATAGCGTCAATTTTCAATTTATTTTGATTTTCTTGTAATTTCGTGATTTTGGCATCAATTTGCTCTGCGTCATTTTGATCTAAGTTTCCAGTTATACTTTTTATGAATGAACCTAAGGGGTTAAAAAGACCTCTTTTACTACGATAATTTTCTTGATTTGGGACAATTTGTTCTAATAAAGTTTCTATTCTTTTTTCAAGTGTACATAATGTATTAAAAGAATTAAAATATTCCTTATGGTATTCGCTGTTATTTTGAATGTTTATATATATTGATTTTGCTTGTTTTTGAATATTTTGAAATTGGTTAATTAAAGGGGTTAGGTTAATATTTTGAACGAATGTCCAGTGATTGGATTTAAGTTTAGCGGTTCCCATTTTGAATGGTAGTATTCCTGGATGTTTATTTAAATCATGGAATTTTACGTAGCCGCCGACGATGGTCCAGCATCTGGAACAAGGTATTATTTTAGTTTCATTAACATGTATAATTTCTTTGTATTTATTTTTGGGATTTTCTATTTGTATTTTATTATTTTCTAATATAGCCGTTAATATGAATGGGCCTAAATATCTCTTTTTTATTTTTCCAGATCGATTATCTGATTTTTTATAAATTTGTGAGCCTATTATTAAATTAGTCGGGGTTTTATCCTTGTTTGCCCTATCTATAATTTTTTGTTTTAGTTCTCGTGATTCCTTTGTAATTTTGTCGTACAAAATTTGTGTGTTATTTTTATGATTATTGACATACTCGGTATATACATGAGCGGGTATTAAATCCATAGGATCTCTAGAGTCTGTGTGTCCGAAGACAAGTTCGTATGGGGTAAAATTCGTACTAGAATGGATCGTGTTATTATAGGCAATAATTGCGTACGGCATAAGTTTGGTAACTTCTGCATTGGGGTCCGATTCTCGAAGTAATCGAATGTGTTCGATTAATGTGGAATGTAGCCTTTCAACAGGGGAGTTTGATTCATGGTGGTAGGGGGTAGTGAAGTGTATTTTAATATTATGTGTATTTAATAAGCCTTTAACGACTTCGTTCTGAAATTCAGATCCGTTGTCTGAAACTATTTGTTTTGGAATACGTAAAAAGGAAAAGAAATTAATTAACTGTTCACAGCACGACACTGCATTTCCAGTATAAGGCAAGGCTTGTGCGTATTTGGAGAATTTATCTATAATAGTTAGGAATTTTTGTTTACCTATGATGAAAGTGTCGATATGAACAATTTCGAAAGGTTTGCTTGGCGTTTCGGTTAATATCAAAGGTTGATCTGGTGGTTTTCGATTATATTTTGATCGTTGACAGATTTCACAATTATTGATGTATTTTGTTACATCTGCCTTAAGTGATTTCCAATAATAATTTGCTTTTAAAAATTTGCAAGTTTCTTCGATTCCTCTATGATTTGTTTTGCCTTCATGACGATATTTAATTAGTAATTCTCGTTCGTCAGGTTGAGCATTATTTATTAATTTTGAACATTCTATAAGTTTTAGATTTTTAAAATGGTTATTCATTGTTTGTTGAAAATAGGTTCTTAGTTCTTTGGAAAAGAAATAAACATATGTTGTTTTATTTGTTAAATATTCTTTCAAAAAGTTAGTAATTACTATAATATTAGTGGGTAATGTTGCGTGAATAATTTGATGTCCTTCGAAATTTTCACGTTTGGTTTTAACATATTTGTCATAAGGTGCTTTTTTAATAATAAGTTGATGAGCTTTATTATTAATAATTTCATCTAATATAGTCATATTGGAATGATTTTCGTTAGCATTTGTACTATGTATTGTTTCCGTTACGGGTGGTTTTATTGGAATATTAGAATGGGTTAGTTGTGTTATAGGTGGAGTTATTAGAATGTCAGAAATAATATTAATTTTGGGTGTTGTTTCAGGTTCGTGTTCTAGTCTTTCTATTGTTTGTGACACTACTTCAGAGTCAAGGATATCTGGGTTAAATTGGTCGTTTAGGAATTGCGTTACGTCGGTGTCTATATCGCCTGGGTAATTTATTAATGATTCGGATTCGATTGCGTTTAATTGAATTCGGCTAAGGGCGTCAGCGTTAGTGTTTTGTTTCCCTTTTTTGTAGATTATTTCATAATCATACTCTTCAAGTTTTAGCCTCCAACGTACTAATTTCGAATTTGGTTCTTTGAGGTTAAATAACCATACTAATGGGCGATGGTCAGTATATATTTTAAATTTTTTGCCATAAAGGTAAGGTCTAAAGTATTTACATGCCCAAACGATTCCTAAAAGTTCTTTTTCAATCGTTGAGTATTTTTGTTCTGTTTCATTTAGAGTGCGCGACGCGAATGCTACAGGGTTGTCATTTGGCGGGTTGCCTTGAGAGAGAACAGCGCCTAGGGCTACATTTGAGGCATCTGTCGTAAGGACAAAGGGTTTTTCAAAATCAGGATATTTTAGTATTGGAGCATTAATAAGCAATTCTTTTAAATGGTTAAAGGATTGAATAAAGGCTGGTGAGTGTTCAACTTTCGCTCCTTTTTTGAGACATAGTGTAAGGGGTTTTGTGATTTTTGCGAAGTCTTTGATGAATCTACGATAATATCCGGCTAGTCCTAAAAATGACTTAATGTCTTTTTGGGTTTTTGGTATGGGGAAATTTTTAACTGCGGTGACTTTATCAGGATTAGGTTTTACACCTTCGCTTGTAATTTTGTGACCTAAATAAGCAACTTCTTTGTGTAAAAATTCTGATTTGTCTAGCTGCACTTTTAAATTGGATTCTCTAAGTCTATCAAAAACGGATTTTAATCTATCGATGTGCTCTTGAAGTGACGTAGAGAAAATTATTATGTCATCAAGATATACAGAACAGATTTCATTTGAAGTCCCCGAAGGACGTTGTTCATGACTCGCTGAAATGTAGAGGGCGCATTTTTTAAGCCAAAAGGCATGCGTCTAAATTCATAATGACCTGTATTGGTTGAGAAGGCTGTTTTAGGGATATCATTCGGTTCCATTTCTATTTGATGAAAACCGGTTGCTAGATCCAATGTGCTGAAATATTGAGATTTTCCAAGTTTATCGAGAATATCCGATATATTTGGTAAAGGAAATTTATCATCAATACTGCGTTCATTGATTTTACGGAAATCGCAAACGATACGCCATTTACGTTTACCGGACGCGTCCATCTTTTTTGGGACAATCCAAATTGGACTACTCCACGGTGACGTTGAGTTTTGAATGATACCGTTCTCTAACATTTTGTTAATTTGGGTTTTAACCTCTTTTTTATGAATTTCGGGATATCGATAAGTTTTTGTATATATAGGTGTGTCATCGGTTAGGTTTATTTTATGTTTAATTTGATTAGTAAATGTAAGTGGGATGCCCTCACAATAAAATATGTCACGATATTCGTAACACAAGTTTCGAATAGCTCTGTATTCTTCCTGATTACAATGTGACAGTCTTAAATTTTTTAAGTTTTGTTTTTGTGTATTATGCATATATTCATTTATTTCTGTATCGGTTTCCATTTTTTCTATGAAGTTGTTTTCTGCTTCATTTATGGTTTCGATATCTATGGGATTAAATATTTTTATTTTAACTGGGTTTTCGCGACTATTCGTAATTATAGTTGTTGCGTAGGAGTCAATGACTTGTACTAAAGCTTCTGGCATCTCTGCGCAACCAAAATCTGTATATTTTAAAATACCTAAACCATTCGATTGATTTACAGGCAGTTTGATTCTTTGACATGTACGTGGGGGAATTATTATTTCGATAGTTTCAAAATTATGTAAATTTGATATATTATTTTGATAATATAAAGGCAATATTACAAATTGAGTATCTAAAGAACAATGTTTTAAATTTATATTAGTTCCAATGTGTTAGAAAATCAATTCCTAAAAGTCCTTCAAATTTAGGTGAAAAATCAAAAAGATAAAACTTATGATTACCTGTATGATTAAAACAAGGAAATATTGGTATATTAATTACTTCATTGTGAATGGACGTAGCGTGGGCTGTCCTTACTGAGAAAGGTTCCGAAAAAATGAAATTTGAATAAATTTTGTATGCTAAATTAGGCTTTATAAAACTTTTGCCACTACCTGTATCAATTAAAAATTTTGCTTTGATTTCGGGTATGAAAATTACTGGTAAATCTGAATTTGTATAATTATTTAAAAGTATTATGTTTGGTTGTTGGAAATTTGGTTCTCCTGAAAATTTTCTTCATTAAAATCAATTTGATTTTCATAAGGGTTATTTTCTAGACAAGAAAATTCGGTATTGGAGTCATTATACGAATATTGCGAATTATCGGTGTATTCCGGGTAATAATATTGAAATTCAGCATTGCTAGTTTGAAAATTTTCATTTTGATCATTATCGGCATTTATCGATTCGACTGATTGATTATATAGTTCTTCTACAACAATATTACGTTGTGAAGAATGTGGTTGTTGGTTTCTTCTAAGGATTGTGTTCCCTGAAGAAGTATCCATCGGCTCAGGCTTTTGTTGGCGTGATATTCCCGAAGAAGTTGGGCGTTGATTTTGGGGGTTAAAAGATGGTCTTGGGGTAAAAGTGTTTCTTTGCATAAAATTTTGATTTGGGAAATTCGATTGTCTAAAATTATTTGCGGGTTGCCTAAATTGTCCAAAGCCCATAAATTGATTATTTCCATTATTAAAATTTGGGATTGGTTGTTTATAAGAAGGCATAAAATTTGAAAATTGCTGAACGGGGTAATTCGAAAATATTGGTCTCACATTAGCAGGATAATGTGCTTGTGTAGGCAAATTCATTTTTGGTTTTTGTGAATTAAAATTTGGGTTTTTTTGGTAATATGTTACTACGGTTCTTATAATACATAAAATTTTCTTCTTCCAAGGCACTTCTAAAGTAACTGGATTTTTTAATCTAACCACAAGTTGCATATGGTAGTTTAGACCGTTTATGAAGGTTTTTAATACTAAATTTCCATATTCATTAATTTTTAAAAGTTTTAGAGCTTGCGTTTCATTGCTTAAATTTACTTTGGAAAATAACAAACTGCGAGCGTCTTGCAAACGCAGGCCAAATTGTTGCGGTGTTTCATTTTTTTCCGGTTTGGACGTTAATATATCTTGAATAATACAATCAATCGATCTATGGTCTGAAAAAGTCGAAATTATTGTAGCTTTTACTGCGGGCCATGTATTTAATTCTATTCTAGAACAAATAATATCGGCTGCCCTACCTACAAGTTTACTTAATATAGTATCGTGTAAACATACATTTATAGGTGCATTATTGTCAGTTTTATTTCTATGATTATTATAAAAATTATCACAAGCATTAATAAATCTGTTTATTTGTTTTGGATTCCCATCGAATAAGGGAATATTGTCTGCCTGATATCTGACTAGTTGTAAATTAGGTTCAGTAGTCATTATTTTACTTATTTGAATTAAATTAGAAAAAGGTGTTAGATTTCCTTCACAATTTAAATTTCCAAAAGCTGATGTTAAATCTTCCAGTTTGCGGAATTACAAGAGACGTAAATATCAATATTTAAGATAGGATAAAAATAAAATGAAATAAGGAAAATTGAAAGGAAGCACTTACAGCAATGTACTGAAGATAATTCCAATTCTCATTCTTAAACTAGGGTCCAATAGGAGAGGCGATGTGGTCCTTTCCCTGGTTAGCTGCTATGAGGGTGGGACGATGTGTGTTCCCAAACTCGCACCAATAGGACGCTGGACGATGCTGTTCCAAATCCCTGGTCAATTGTGAGTTTCTTGGTACACCCTGAAGATTTTTTTTTTTTTTTGATTGTCCGATTTTTGCCACAAATCGTTGAGACGAAACCAGAAAATACGCACGATGCGCGACTGTTGGCAATAATCCTACCGACTGCGCCAGTTAACAACTCGAAACACGAGAAATTATTTTTAAAAAATCAATTTTATTTCATAAGCGTACAAAGAGAACTGACTACAAAATGCATTTTAGTTATATTTATAAGTTCAGTAATGCTTATGTTGCATGAGAACGAAAAGATAAAAGTCTAAGAATTGCAAGTGCATAAATGCAGAATTGCATTTCTCACGGGAACGTAACTCTGTTAACTAGTAATAAGCAAATGCATTGCAAATAAATAAATAAAAGGGTGAAAAATTACAGATTTAATGTCAACAAACTACACCGATTGTATAAAGTAACATTAATAACTTAAAAACGCTATTCAATTATTTATTGATCGTGTATAAAGCAAAAAATAAAAATTAAACTGCTTTGTATATCGAAGAAAGCATCTAATCCAGTGTTTAACACCACTGACCTCTTTATTATTACTATTATAATTGTCCTTTACTTGATAAAAAAAATTGGCATAAAATATATTAGGTTAGAAATTTTGGGCAGGATCCGTTAAATTTGTTCTAGTTTTTGATTTATATTCATTTTTACCTCCCCTAAAAGCACTTGAGGAGATATTTGCAAATTTCCTGAACCGTGTGAGGTTAAAAAGTACTTCTTGTAAATAAACTAAATCTTGTCAAATAAGGATAAACATATCTTGATCGCGCATCGGTTAGATCCCCACTTGGAAAAGAGACATTTTTGCATTTTTTTCCAACTCGATTTTACCCAATTTTTTGACCTAGAACAAAATATGTAAAGCTATGTCTATGTAACAAAAATGTGGAACTTTTGACCCGCCTAATCGTTTTTGACCTAGGAAGTATCGATACGCAGGCATGAAGGCTGAAAACCAAAAAAAAAAA
This sequence comes from Kuschelorhynchus macadamiae, assembly GCA_030620095.1. Lineage (NCBI taxonomy): Eukaryota > Metazoa > Arthropoda > Insecta > Coleoptera > Curculionidae > Kuschelorhynchus > Kuschelorhynchus macadamiae. The sequence goes on from JAUTXW010000338.1 coordinate 150,410, forward strand.
TTTGTGTCTGCTATATTCAGAAAAAATCTCAAAAATCAGACTTAACATCAACGGGGCTCAGTTTTGTACCAGTCTCTTGAGGGGACAGATACGTTTTTGGAGTACTCCATATATATATATATATATATATATATATATATATATATATATATATATATATATATATATAGATGGTAAAACTCGTGAGTTGCAGCTTACTATTTAAAGCCTCACTCAAGAGAGTGGGTCCAAGTAAAATAAAATTGACGAGTCCAACTAATTCTTGATATATCCTGTTTAATATATGAGATTTGCTAATAGATCACTCATTGTAAATAACCGTGTATAAAAACTGCATTTTCTTTTAAAACAAGTTGTGTGTATAAATAACATAGAACATAGTATATATTGTGCTTAAAAATAGTGTAAGCATTTTTCTCTTTTCATTTTTGTCGGACATTTCATCCTTATGGCAATACGGCATTATATTTCACTTTTGTTACTTTGTCGCAGAGAAGAAAAGTAAGTGGACTATAAAACCGAGTTTACCGAGTACATAGCGAAATATGGTGACTTTCGTCCAGTTTGGGTCATTTTCTTTTTCGGTCCGCCCCACAGCCAAGTTGCAGTCAGCTGCAATTGAACGTGCCCATTTGTCTTTCGGCAACGAAATAATTTCGAACATTTAATTATTTTGTTTTAGAAGAAGCAACATTTTCTGGTTTTATTTTCAGTGCTTATTATAATATTATATTCCTTGGAATTTAGTAGATTTTTATGTTTGTAGGAATTTTTAGGCCAAAATCTTATTAGGTTATAAAATAAATATACTTTAAATCTAAGTATATTTTTTGGCCAGTGAGCATAGCCACATACAGATTCATAATGATACTGACACTAATTTATATTATGTTCTATTAAGGTTATTGAAACCTTGTTTAGAAGCTTATATGAAAAATTGCAATTGATCCTTTTATGTACTAAGTTTTCGTATTTTTTTGTTAAAAAAAGTGATTCTGAAACACAATATATTATTCTTTGACACATCAGATTTTGCCTGTCAGATTCTAGATGAACAAAAACTTGACGAGTATTGTAACATGGCTTAAAAGATAGCACATCATACTCACGATCATGTTCGGCGCCTAATTGTAACGGGTCAAGTTGAGTAGGGAGTAGGGTCTAAACTTTGTTAACATAAAATCAGACTTGTTCAAAATCTGATAGGGAACTGACCGGCACCCCTAGAATCTGATAGGCTTACTCAGTAAGTATATTTTTTAATTTAACAGATGTTGTTTCATAATATTGTGTTAGTACAGGTGTAGCTGTCTTTGTTCATGTTTACGCGTGGCGTAGTTCAGGAAAATTTGTCAGCTTTCTTGTTGTCTCTCAACTGCATTTAGAAACTAAAAACTCTCTTTGTTATTTGTTTGGAAGAGATCTGCCATAAGCATTACATTAAGGAATAAAAAGAGTTGACTTGATCACGAACGGAATAGACATTAAAGTTACGTTTTATTAAATTTTCGTTCCTGTATATCCGCAGTTGTTAGAAATATTTTGTGCCAAAATATTCAATAACTCGGTTGAAATTTTTTCGGGAATAACGGACGGTAGTTCTGCTTAAATCTTATTTATTACTAAGCAACGTTTCGATGCCTTTATTGCATCTTCTTGAGGCTAAAATAATCATAATTTTACATACACGAACAATTACATCAGACTAACAATGTTTTTTTTTTATATTAATAAAAAGGATGGTATAAACCTGGGTACTTACCTACGTAACTGTTTAAGATTTAATCACTACATTAGTTATAGTCGTGGTAATGTTGGTAATTTAGGCAACATGTACAATTCTCTTCCTAATAGGATCCGATTAAAATAGAACTATTATCTGCATATTAATTAAATATATATATATATATATATATATATATATATATATATATATATATATAATGTATGTATGTATGATGGTGTGAATGCTGGTATGTGTAGGATTATTTATTATTTGTGTTTTTGACGAATACTGCTTATGGGCAAGTGGCAAATGTAAAGTGTCCATGGTACACTGGTATATGCAGATAGAAAGTTCTCTTGGTTTGTATTTAAATACAGTGTATGAGTAAAGAAAATTTACTACAATCGACAACACTGTATTTCGCTGGTCACAAAAAATTAACCCAGCGGGACCAACAGTAAAGGTTGTGTTTGTCTTTGTCTTTAGCATGATGTGGTACAGTTTCTTTACCCTTTTGGATTGGCGGCGGAGTTACTTTCTTCTGAGCGGGGTTGCCTGGTTGTTACAGACTCAGGAAATTTACATATTTTAATAAAAGAAAATTAATAATTGTTCGAATAAAATAATAATCATAGGCAGCTATGTCCATATCAATTAACAATTAGTGATCTTCTATCTTAGAAATATTCGACACGAGATGGGTATTGGATATACAATAATTAAGTAATAATTTAAAAGTAATATCTGCATTTTCCATTGTTGAGACCCCTTTGTCACAAAATGATTGATGTAACTAATGTAGTGATTAAATCTTAAACCGTTACGTAGGTGAGTAACCAGGTTTATACCATCCTTATTATTAATATATAAAAATCTTGTTAGTTTGATGTAATTGTTTGTGTATGTAAAATTATGATTGTTTTAGCTTGATGGAGATGCAATAAATATATCGAAACTTTGCTTGGTAATAAATAAGATTTAAGCAGAACTACCGTCCGTTATTCCCGAAAAATGTTCAACCTAATTACTAAGACAGGACGCAAACACCACACAAATTCTATAACAAGTAAATATTTCTGTTTTTTTGTTTAATAGTTAAGGCAAAAAACGCTACAAGACAGAATTTTAAGGAAAGTAAATTCATAATGTACCACTGTACCGAATACCTATCATTTTTAATATTAACATTAACAAGCACATTCTACTTAAAAAAATAACCCTCTACGCTGTTCAATCTTGACCTGGAAATGGCGTCATGAAGATCCATGTCTACGCCAACAATGGACCCAGTCTGATAATAGCGTATGCCAACGACATCGATGTGGTGGAACGATCGGTAATCAAGAGCAAAGAAACCTTTATTCAAATCGAAAGGGAAGCCAACAAAATCGGGTTGAAAATAAAAGACTAAATACATGCATTTGACACGGGATTAAGTAAGAGGAAGAATTAATCAGAACGTTACAATGGAGAACTACAACTTTGCATGTGTTAAAGAGTTTTAATATCTGAGAGCCATTATAACGTCAGATAACAACCTCGGTGAAGAAATAAAGTCTATCTTGATTGTTTCGGCTTTTACTTGATGAAAATCCATAATAATAATTATTAAATAAAACAAACGTATTCGATTTTCACTTGTATTTTGTCAAACATATGTCATGTTTGACAAAATACAAGTGAAAATTGAAAAAAATTTGTTTTATTTAATAATTATAAATAAAGTCTAGAATACAACAGGGCAACAGGTGTTTCTATGCTCAGAAGGAGTTTTTTCGGTCACCAATTATTTCTAGAAGATCGAAAATAAAAATTTACAACTATACAGTGAAGCCGATAATCACCTATGGATGCGAGACTTGGACGCACAAAACAAAATGAGATCTTATTACGCCGATCGAAACGAAATAATACTTCGCCGAAGCCAGCGAGAGATCAAAATACAGGGGCATTCCATGTCAAATGCAACAACGTACTAGTACAGCTATACGGTCAAGATATCTTAAAAGAAATCAAAAGCCAACGCCTTAGAAGTCATGTGCAAGGTCACCCAACACAAAACTCATAAAGACCGTCTGGGAAGAGAACCCTCGTGGAAGAAGACTTCTTGGAAAGCCAAGTCTGAGGTGGAGAGGCAACATCATCCGAGACCTTAATGCGATGGAAGTCGAAAACTGGCAGGAAGACGTCCAAGACCGACAACGATAGAGGAGAAGAAGAAGAAACATTAATATACTTACGAAAAAGTTATACCGTATGAAACATGTATATAAATTCATACCTACATATGTATATATATATATATATATATATATATATATATATATATATATATATATATATAAATATTGAAACGCAATATCTCAGCTTATATAAAATTTTAAATTAGACAGAAAACATACAGCTACCGCTCCTCATTGACTTTTTACTTTAGAAATATTCCTTCCCAAATTTTTAAAGAAAATATTCTTTAAAAGGTCATAACAGAATCTGCACTGTTATATTTATAAACACACGTTTTATTAATGTTTGTATTACACACGGTTGGATGCGTAGTGGTACATTTTATAAAACAATTATGTCATAAATTAAGAAATCATGGTTCTAGGGATTAGACCGAGTCAAAATGGAATGACTTCCCGACGTTTCACTTTCGATTGCACGGGGCACCTTTAGAAGTCTTTACTTGACGAGATCGGAACACTGAATAAGTTCGGAAAGACCTAAACCGGGTATTTATAGCCGCTCTGTATTCATCGAACAGTGACCTGTAACGATCGTTTCCATGTATGATGAAGACTGAAACCCGTATCTCTATTAAAATTGTTATTATGCTTATACATTTCGATAGACTCTTTAATTTTTTTCGTTTATAGAATTTCGAAACTGACGCAAGAACTTTGACTTCTTTTATATTTATGACAAAAGAACTTAAAGTTCGTGCTTCGGACTCGGGATTCTAAAAACGAAATTAGAGAATCTATTGAAATTTATAAGCACGCTAACAATTTTAGTAAAGATACGGGCTTCAGTCTACATTATTTGTGGAAACCGATCGTTACACGGGGCACGGTTCGGTAAACATAGCCGGCCTATATTTATTACGGCTCACTCAGTATTCCAATCTCGTGAAGTAAAGATCTCTGAAGATGTCTTGTGCAATAAAAGGCGAAACGTCGGAAAGTGATTCCATTTTGACATGGTCTAATCTTAAGAACCATGGATTCTTAACTGACCATAGCCCTGAAAGCTTTCGTGCTATGTATGTTACAAATTGTCAAAAAAAAACCGTAGTTTCGGTATATACAGTGTACCACAGAGGCAGTAGTTTAAAAAATCCTACAGATTGCGGCTTCATTATTAATATTTTTAAAACAACATATTTTGTTCAAAATTCAACGGAATAAACGTTGTTCGATATCTAAGCTCGATTAATTCTCTTACCTCGGAAAAAAATCCATGAAGGCACTTTGCCAAATTAACGACAAAATATCTTCTTTTTAGTTTATTGATTTCGATGACAATACTTATTTTAATATTCAAAAAGTATTATAAGTGTGTATATCACATAAATCTCTTTATAATTCCATATTCGCACTTTTTAACAAACGAGTAACGAAGTCGTATTTACGCCTCATAGCATTGCAATCAGTATCAGTTCATACGCATGAATAGATATTCTGTCGTCATTTGACTTATTCAAGTGAGATATAGACTCGCGCTTGAACTCTAGACGGCTTTAATGAACGTGCTTTGTTATGGGATGTTGAAATTTGTTCAGTAGCCTCTGAATTTCTTCAATTGTAATGCTGAACTAATACATCTACCTAAAGGGCACATATGTAACTTATTAAATCTGAACTTTATGTTATAGCCATAAAAAATCGTTCAGTCAATAGATGGAATGCAACATATTTAGACGGTTTCAGTTTAAATTTTAGGTTTTTAAAAAGTAATCGATTAGAAGAAAAATAATCTTGAAAAAGTTTTGAATAGTATGTTTTATATTTGTAAGAAAACACCCCGAAGAAGAATTTAAAGCTCTCCAGGAATATGTATTTAAAATGATAACTATACTTTCCTTAATTGAGGAGATTTTTGAATTGGCATGCTGATGATAAAATTGCAAACTTTTACTATGGAATCATATCTTATCAGAGCAGTTTTTGAGTTTTTATGGTAAACAATGTGTAAATATAGAAAGAAGTTAGTTACTTGTCTAACTCCCAAGCTCGTTCTTGTTCATTTCTATAGACGTTGCATGTTTGATTTCGGCCTTTATTCTCATTTGAGCTTTGGGCCACTGCACTCCATGGGGTTTAGACCAAGAATGCTTGGAAATATTAAATTTTGTTTTTTTTCTGGTTTTGGTTATGTGTTCTGAAGTTCTTACATCAGGAATACTTTTTGTATCACCTATATAGGATTCAGCACACTTACAAAGTATTTGATACAGTTCTTTCTGTCAATAATTGCATTAGGCTTGGTTTTGGCCAAAACGCTCCTTATGTATAGTATTTTATGATTAGAAAGCTGTTTTGATTCCGATTGTCTTACCCATTCCTAATCCTTTCAATAATTCCTTTGAAATTTGAATTTTTAATTGAGCATACGTCTTTCTTTTCATGAGATTTGTGAATTTCTTTAAGAATCAACTTTTAACTAAAAACATTTTGCATGAGAGAGTTTGAGTTTGTTAGACTTCTATAGAGAAGCTGTCTCGTGCCTCTAGTTGTCTGTAAACAGATAAGTATTAATATCACTTCTTTTATCCAGAACATTATGAACGGGTAAGTACCAATCATGCTGTATCTTCAAGTTGTCTGTTTTCTACATTGCATTTGTACAAAAATGTTACTGACGTGACTGAAAAAGGTTGGATTTTATCGTTAGTGTTTCGATTGGAATGCTACTTGGAAGTAAGACTACAAAGTCAACAACGTGATCTGCTGATCTAAAGTTTCATCTTCAGTTAGTTTTGTGTATAATGGAAAGCTTACACTGAAAAAAAGTTAGTAAAAAAATTAATAATCATTTGTTTGCTTGATTTTTATTCACTGAAATAACTTTCGTTTGGTTTATACAAATATATTGTTTGTTCAAAATCAACTGATTTTTCGAATTTTTTTAGATATTTATTTGGTTCACTGAAGCTTTGATTTAAACAAGAAAATGAATATACATTATAGACCCCTATTCTGCACCATTAGAGGGGTGAAATTTTTACGTTAGAGCTTGCAGTTTCTTTTTGACTAGTGTACTTTGCAGAGCATTGCTGCTCTAGTTTTCAACAGTGAATTATAGAAGTGCAAAAGTTCTAGATAAATTATACTCCCGGTTATTTATAGCATTAATTTGAAGATAATGGTTTTTATCCACATTAATATATAATGATAGACCTATAAATACTTTTGATAACCTTTTAGGTCTAAACAGCTTTAATTAAATTGTTTTAAATTTCACGTTAACTTTCACAAATGAACCATAAATAAGCATTAAAAAAATGTTTTACCCTAAAAACCGTTTCTGGGACGTTTTGGTATTAATTTGATACATATATATTTTTGTTTTGGATTAATTATATTTGTTTTAAACAACCAAAAGATTGGTGTTATTGTTTTGTCTATATAAGGGTTTTTTACATATTAAATTCTTAGTTGATAATTTTTTTTAATAATAATCATTTTCTAAACATAATATTCACCTCATAATCTATTATATATCAGTGTCGATAAAACCTTCTTTACCTTTAAATAAATGCCCCATATTTTATTTATTCGGCAATTTTGCACTTCCATAACGCACTCTTGAAAACTTTAAGACTAACAAGGCTCTAAATAATTGCATCTTACACTAACAAATAATATATTTAAATTTACTATTGGCCTTTAGGTATGACGTTTTTAACTTTTTGAATTAAATAATAATATTTTTGATTGAAAAAATATATTTATGTCAGTCAAATAACGTATTTAGTTGGTATTAATCTAAACGCAATGGCATAAAATCAAACACATTTTTGGCGTTTTAATAAACTTCATTTTTGTTTAAATCAAATGATGCCATTTTAAAACTTACATGCATTATTATATTCTTAAATACAAAAAAAAAATCGTCTCGTAGCAGGGCCGGATTGGTAACTTTTTTTCGATACGTAGCCGAGAATATTGATAGTTACGGATAAACGAATTACATATCAACAAGGAAATTATGCACCGTATATAATATATATAATATAAGTCAGAGCTTTTTTTGCTCTTTAATAATTTTCTCAGAAATATATCGATATATCGATAGGTAGCAATGAAAACTGTCGACAGTTTGAAATACCTATCGATAGGTCTATAACTATCGATAAATATGTCGATAGGTGATGTGCTATCGCCTGCCGATAGGCAAGATCTAATATCGCTCATCCATAGTCCTAAGGGCGCAAATCTTGTTAGTCCCCTGCTATGGTAAAGTTGTTTTTCAGTTTACAGTAAAATAAGAAGTCGTATGATAAACTGTTCTACACACTTATATGCGCAGGTGACTGAAAATAGGATTACACTGCTCTAGTCGAACAATGTCGCTCGCTTTAATATCTTTGCTCCTGTCAAATCGAAACGCGTGTGGTATGGGTTAAACCGGAGTTGAGTTATAACGTGTTTGAATATAAGTCAAGATAAATGTGTGGAACATGTATTTTACTGAAATAGTGCGACATTCTGAATCATATCACATTAAAAAAATTTTTTAAATGACTTTTGGTTGTATTTTTGAAAATATTTTTCTTTGCTTCGTTTTGTGTTTTTATTTTAGAAAAATTTTCTTTGTTATGTTTGTGCATTTTTTTCTAGAAAATACTTTCATTTTCAGGGTAGGTTAAATCCAAAATATCAGTTAAATATCCAGAAAAAATCCGTAAATTTGATAATTTTGCTTTTTTAATTTTTATCAATCCATCTGAATTAATTAATTGCCTTTAATTATTATTATTATTTTTTGTTGCGTAGTAATTAGCTAAAGGAATAAAATCCGTACTTATGAAGAAAACGTCTTAATAATACGATTGTGTTAGCTATGAGCTGATCGGTGGAAATCCATAATAATATTAAGTAAAATGTAAAATATAAAAAACATTTATTTGGAAATACTGCCTCTTTATTTGTAACATATTTCGTTACACTGTAGCTTCTTCCGATATTATTTCGCCTTACTCTATATTCTACGCATTTTTTCCACTGTAAATCAATGCAAGATTATGAGAATTATGAATTTTTAAAATTTTTCTGAATATTTAACTGAGATTTTGGATTTAACCTATGTTTTGAATATTCAATATTACAATCACGTATCATGTTGCCTCAAAATAGAAAATAAAGCTAGTTTTCCCTCGAAAATATTTCATATTTTTGTATTTTCTATCCACCCCATATGACAAAATCAAAAATTTGCAACATAAATCGTATTTGTTGTACCCCTTCCATGGTAGAAGTTTACCTTCCGATCGAAAGGTGTTGAGTTTTCGATATGCCTGGTCCGATACCTTCCCGAGGTGTGTGTGTTATGATAATAAAATAACGACTTTGTTCGTAGATTTGGGGTCGATTAACTGCGAACAGTAACAAGACACATACACATACTACACAAACAATTACATAGACGACAATGTAAGAAACGTTCTGTGGTATAATAATCTAGTACAGTGCATTAAAGGAACCATGCAGATACATTTTAATAAAAGATCAAAGCACATATTTATCGCTAACGCCAGAGCATAGGTACGGCACTCAAAGAATAATTTTTCTTGTTTATACGGATGATAATACATTTCCGTCGAAGAATTGTGCAGGACAATAAAATAAATAAAAGTATTATATGCAAATGCAATTTTGCTTATTACAATTTCATAGTCTAAATCCAAGGTTCAAAAAAAGCTCACTATATCCGGAATCGGGTCTAATTCATATTCATCCCTTTCAGTTATTTCTTTAATTGACTCCGTCTAAATGACCTGCTTAAGTCTCACTCGGATTAAAATACCCTGCGAAGCAATTTCAATTTGATCAGGAAGCTTTTAGCTAAATTGATTCATCATTCTAATCGTTTGTTTATTTTCCCTTTATGTGTATTGAAGGTAGAAATAGTTTTACGTTCGAATATTAGAGTGCCCGCGCTTTATTTAGCATCTGTACTTGACTATTAGAGAATGAGTTTTCATTTCGACAGCATCTAGAGAATGTTGCATGTAAATTTGAAATAGCAAAATATTTTCTTATGTTAAACCACTTGCTGTTACAAAGAAATACATACATCAATAATAGTAGAGCGAACAGGAGACAAATGTCGGTACTCTGTCCAAACATGCGAATTTGTGAAATTCTGTGTGATTTCGAACATGCTTTACTCTAACCTAATGTATACAGAAACTCTTACGTTTATTACAGTGATATACTTAAACAAGAGAACAAAAGCAGTAAAATGGAAAAGTCGTGACGTATTTTTTTAGATTAGTACTGGTAGTCTGTTTCTACATAAAGATTTGTTCAATGTAAATCTCCGTAAGAAAATTTTCAATATGCTATATTATTCTAATTAATACTCTTTACTCAGCTTTCCACTTTAAGCTGTGAAAATAAAGAATAAAAGTTAAAATAAATAAATAGAAAAGGACAATAAATGTGATATTATTTAAATGATTACTAATTCGAAACAAGAGGGGTAAGGACTGATATGAGAGTCCATTGTTTTATATTTTCAGGGCATGTGTTCAAGCTATTTTACTTAAAACTTGCAAGTGAAAGTTTTTTCTGTTTTTTTCATAATGGTTATGTGTTTTGTGCCCCATTGCAAACACCACAGCCAAAAGCAGGCATGTTTATTCCTTAGATATCCGAGAGATTAAGCGATAAGCCTGAAGGGGATTAATTTAATTAGGTGATATTTTAATTTCAAATAACTTGTCAAATTAAAGCAAGATTAAAAATCATCCGATTATTCCTTAGTTTGAGTTTGCCATTTTGTCAAGGGTAACAAAAACCAGTAACCAATTTTTTTTTGCACAAAAAAAGAAAATAATTTAAAATTTTATTCGCTTAGAAAAAAAAGACAAAGGTATATAATGTACATAAAAAACACTGCTCATAATGACATATCCAGTGCTCATTTTGGTGCTAAAATAGTAAGATAACATTAGAACAATAACCCCTAATTTCACTAAAAAGGTTTAAGAGTTAGACCAGCTCTAGTTACCATGGTACTTAGAACTCTTAGTTCGCCAGTTATCTTTGGCTTATGTCACTGTCATTTTGTAACTGTCACATTTAGAAAAATTATTGGTTCAGTTGTTAAAATGTCATCTTAAACCTATAACTGTCAAGTTAGACCTGGTCTAAATTTGTTCTTTAGTGAATACGGGTGTAAGTGTCTACAATTTTTCACAAGTAGTGCAAGCAAATAAGGTTAAATAGCTCAATTACATATAATTAAAAATATTTAAATTTTATCACTGCTTGTCTAACTATTTGATTATATATCGGCCTCTGTTGTTAATCTATAACAATTTACCAGTCCATTTGGAGATACTTGGATGTTATCAAATACTTTGATCCAATCCGAAGTATCAAAAATTTTAATTATTGTTTTCAGTTGAAGAAATAAAAGATCTATCTGGAACTCTATAAAAATATAAGGAAACAGAACCGTAAATAAAATAAATGTAAAAAAATATTTCTTAAAAAAAGCTTTTATTTACAAATTATTGAACTAAAAACTAAAAATAATTAAACTTACAAAAACACAGAGCTTTTAAAAATTTGAATATTTTGTTAAAAGCCTGATGCTTTATTTCATGTGTGATGACGTCTCACACATTAAGCTTTTAAGAAAATATTCAAATTTTAAATGTTTTGTGTTTATGTAAGTTTATTTATTTTTTATTATGTATGTATCCTACCAAATCTCGGTCAATTCCAATACCGGGAACTGCTTCAAAAGTTACTTGCAAGATTTGACCCAAACATACTAACTGACATATAAGTAACTACACTTGTAATACTCAATAAGAGGGTTTAAATAGGGATTGTTGGTCTTTGTTGATATTCTGGTACCTCATACGTTTGTCATTTTCTCAAAAGCTATAGACAGTGAATTTCAAAAAAAGATTTTTTACGGACTTGAGCATCATAGTTTCATAGCTCCCGCTGCCCTCAGATCTATTTCCGGTCATGGTCATAACCACTTTCTGTGAAAGTTTTTGCGGAAACTTCCCCAGCCGCCGCACCAAAACGTTTCCGATATCATGTGGTACTATTACAGAGAAACAGAATAGATTCCCAAAAAAAATCAATCACACTCTTTGCACTTGGAGTCTTTCTATCAGGCAGATTATTTACTCTGAGCTGTTTGAGTATCCTAGAAAACTCCGAAAAGCACAGTAATACCCGGAATACATCGGCAGTATCGTGTAGAGCTTCGTACTAGGTCAAGGACACTGCTTTAGTCCGATCCAAATTTTTTTATTCACTGTGGGTGAGTTTATAATAAAATAATATAAAATAAGAAATAAAATAAGGAGATCAATGCATGCAACTCCCATAAGGCGTTTATACAGCGAAATAAAATAAGAAATAAAAAAAAAATTGCCAACTTTCATCTTCTTATTTTATTTTATTTCGAAAATACGCTTGCACTTTGCGTCTTGGAACATATGATATTGACAATTTCACTAAATATTTTTGTATTCGAATGATTTGTGTATATGTTGAAATTAAATTTGAATAGCTGGCAAAAACTGTTGCGGTTGTGGGTTTGACAGCAATTTTTTCTTTGTTTTCTTTATTTCTTATTTAATTTTTATTTTTTATATAAACGACCTTCGAATCCGTATTTTATTTTATTTCTTGTTTTATTTTATTTCTTGTTTTATTATATTTCTTGTTTTATTTTATATTGTTTTATTTCCTGTATCAGTCCACCTTGTAACTATTTATTTTCAAAGTTTACTATGGAAGCTCACTAAATATTCTTATTTAGCGCAATATCGCACATTAAAAATGTTCTTATAGAGATTTACTTCTATCAGATCTAGTTTGGAAACGAGTCAGTGTATCAATCGTTGCCCACCAAAAATCTTTTTTAATAAACTTAAATTTACATATAAATAGCAAATGAAAAATTGTTTCAGAAATATTATAAACTAAGGTATATAGGTACAGTATACTGGGTGTTTCACTTAAAACATTAATAAATATGCAACAATGTTATAGATCGCTTCTAATACATGTTTATTGTTTAAATTTGGTTGGTAAATTTTTCTATTATCCTTTCTAAATATTTACTTAATTCAAAATAATGTTTTATTTAATGGATTAATAAATTTTATAATTAGATATTGTAGATGCCTGTTCGTCGAAGATTGAAATTAGAAAACAATTTTGTGCGTGATGATTATATTGTGGTAATTGGTAGTTTATAAACTGATTAAATATCAAACGCAACCGCCGACGATAATGTTTTTTTCTTATTTTAACTACCTGAAATTAGCGTTTATTAATTCCAGCAGCCACGCTTAATCATGACCTGTCTGTCTTCGGATATAGAATCTTTTTTCGCAGTAAATCTGACGTAAATTTCGATATCTAGAGTACGGGTAATCGGGTATCGTAGATGTTTTGGGGATATATTATATTTTCCAAGTCGAAAATCTGAACTTGCTCGGGTAAATTTAGTTTAGGGCTTGGTATAGTTCTAAAACTACAATTTAAAGTAAACTATTATTTTTTTATAGCTTGATTTTTTATTTCACTCTTAGGAGAAAGGTATTCTAATCGTGAAAAAAATCACTCCGAGATTTTTGCGTTCTAGGCTTCCTGGATCCTGAAAAACATTTTCTCCCCGTTCTGTCTGTGCGCGGCATAGCTTGTAAAACTAGGTACTTCAAATTTTACTCAAGAATCAAGAGTCATATGGGGATGGCATGGTAATTGGAAAAAATCCAATAAAGCAGAACAAAATGTCGGCTATGGAAAATGCCTCAAAAAATAAAAATCATTACTAAAAAAGTACTTATCGAATGGACCGTAAGTTTTGCACAAAAATCAAAATGACTGCCTAATGAAATGTCTAAAAATTCAATAACAAAACTACTTTTCCAATTGACTTGATATTTTCTACTAAAATCAAGTGTGAAACAGGTAAGTGCTAATTCTGTATGGCAAAATAAAATGGCGGCCTAATAAATTGTTGAAAAAAAAATGTTTTTTTATGGAAAAAATATATTACTTATTTATTTTTATAGACTATTTAAATATAGTTATTAAAAATAAATTATAATAATAATAATATAATCATAAAAACAGTAAAAGAAAGTCGGTAATAGATAATACGTCTTATGGATCCATATATGCAGTTGTTTGGTAATAAATTAAAGTAAATTACAGTTTTTAGGATTTGTATAAAGTTATTACCAAATAATTATATGCATATATAAACTGTTATAGGCCAATTCACCTTTTTTTTTTCTATTCTCCTAAGTTGGTCCGCAGTATGGGTATATGTTTCCAATGCTTTATTATAACTTTCCATGTACAATATATACAAGTTGATCCAAAATTAAACTTTAACCTTTGAAGAACAAATTTCTCTCAAAGTAATAAGAGGAAAAGTTCCTTTGAAGATCGGTCTTCAATTGTTTTTGTTTTCTAAGGTACAATTATGTAAAGATATCGCCAAAAAAACTGATATTTTTGTATATAATAATAACAAGTGGCCCCTTATTATTACAAACTAATTCGATTAGTTCCATCGTATAGTGATATGTCATGTTCTAAAAAAAAAATCATGTTGTTGAAAGCCACAAAGGGTGTATTCGTAAATATCGTGTTTTAGGTACAATAAGGTACCTTTAATTTAACCTGCTAGGAGCAACGTTTGGACGATTTTTTTTTTCACATTTAGTCAGGTGTTTTTTTCACATTCATATTCAGGTTTTTGGCAGCAGATTTCTTGCTTCAAAATTTAAAAAAAAATTCTGTAAACGTGGGTCAGTAAAGGTTCGTTGTTGAAATGCGTCCTCTTTTTGAGAATTGGATAATCAAATCCATCAATAACCGGAGAATACCTCAAAAAGTACAGGTTTTCTGACCCATGTTTGAAGAAATGTAATCTCTTATTTTAACGTAGAGAATCTTCCCAAAGCCTGAATATCATTTTCGAATTAAACCAAGAAACATTTTTTAACGTAAAGATTGTAAAAGATTTTAAAAATGACCATCAATGCTATATACTATAATTTAAAATAAAATTTAAATTACAAAAACAAGAATACTTCCAAACAATTATGTTTATGGTGGCTTTATCCAAATTTGTAATCTCTAAACTTCATACTCCGTTGGCAAGCGCGCAAATTTATTTAATCTCCAGCTCATTAGTTTTAATTTAAGTCCAGTTCAAATGAAAGACTTGACTATTGGACATTTAATATTTTTAACAAGCCCCTAAAGACTACACTCAAGAAGCGAGTGTGTCAGGATGTAAACCATCATGTGTATTTTACGCTTTATGCGATTATAATTATTAAAATTTTTTCCATCATCTTCATGCTACTCATTAACGAGTGGTCGATGACATGTTCATCTCTGATCAAGAGTTATGTATACAAGAAGGATCTAACTAAGCAGGAAGTCATTTCAAAATTACACGCGGCCCCTTTGTACTAAGGAATTAATTAATTTGTTTAAATATTTCAAGTTACTTTAAGAGTTAAATTGAATAGCCTAATTGTAAGTTCTGTTGAAGGACACATTTTATAAAATTTAAGTAAAAAATTCTGAAATATATCTTATTTTTTGGTTTGTTTACGACCCGTTTAAATCTGATATAAAAGGGTGAGATCAGTTTGTGTTTAGCTCAGAACTATTATTAATAACAAATAACGACACAGTTGGATCATTTTTATATTTTTTTAGTAACCTGGTTGTCGGATTTAAAACAAAATCCGAAGAGGTGCGTAAGCACCTTGTAATTATCCAAAATTTTCGAAATACGTATTTATTTACGTTCGATTTAGGTTCTTTAAAAGAAATTAACTAGAAAATTCATAGATCTAAGGAGATCATTTAACTGAAAGTTAAACATGTTAGAATATTATCCTAACATGTTTAATTTTCAGTTTAAATTTACGATATCGAAAGATCCATATCCAGTAGACTGCGAAAAAGTCTCGTAAAAACATTCGTATTCTTGCGAAAAAATCATAAACCATTTACAAGTAAAAATGTATTTTTATCTTTGTTATCCAATAGATATAAGTGTGCAAATAAAATAAAAATTTGAAATTTGAATGCGAATAAGAAAATTGGAGTTAAATTGGATTAGCAGTTTTTTAGTAATAATTTTTTTAACATTCCACTAGACCGCTATTTTGTTTTGCTCTATTGGATTTTTACCAAAATATTACCAGGTCATCCCCATATAACCCATAATTTTTGCCCAAAATTTGAAGTTAATATGGTGACTAGTTTTTAGCTATGCCGCGAAGAGACACACAGATAGACCGACGGAATTGAGAAAACATGCTTTTCGGCATCTAGAGACCCTGAAATGTTAATATTTGAAAAAATCTTGAAGGGAGATTTTTCTACGATTACAAGACTTCCCTTTTATGAGGGAAGTAACAATATTTTAGTTTCATGTTTAATTTTTTTTGTTGTTTTTTTTTGTCGCAGCTTACCAAGTGTGTGTCTAAAACTATTAATTCAAATAAAAATATAATTAAAGTTGACTGATCTCCATATCTGTTGTTAATCACTGGAGTGTTTTAATTTTAATTTATTATGTTTCTTGTTTAATAACAATTTAGCGAAAAGCTACATGAAAAAATAAATTAGTTTTTTGGCACATTTTAGATTTAAAATTAAGCTTAAATTTAGAGCTGTTCTATTTCCTTTAGGACGTGATAATTTTCTAAGAACAAATCATTTTGAATTTTGGATTGATCGTTCATTATAAAACACAGTTTATTTTATTAAGCGTAAACTAAATTACGCCATTGACTATTGACTCTCCCTTACCGGTCCTAATAACACAGAATTCAGTATACGAATAGTAATGTGAAAACAAAATGGTGTCTTTTTCTTAAGAATACAGCATCACTATGACTCAACATAGATTTAACATCGAGAGTTAATAAAAATGCTGCTGCATAGCCATATAGCCAAAAAGGGCAAAGTAAGGAAAATTTTCTAAGGACCACAGCCATTTATGGAACATGGCTTTCGATCATTTTTTCTAACTTCTTGATATAAAGGATTTCTCGAAATCTTAAATCAAAAGTTCTTATAGGCACAACAGGGTTACAGGGTGATACACTTTTCCCATATACAATGCGAGGCGAAACAAAATAACACAGACTATGCTTTTTTAACATATTAAAAATTTTGTACTTCCCAAAATAAGAAAAAGTTTTATACACACATAGGCCCGCAAATATTTTTTTCTCCATATACAGGGTATTATATTGTAAACCTTTTTGTCTCCTATGTTCATATAAATTATTTTATGAAGTACCTACTATACGTAAATATGTTGAAAAAACATGTCATCCTGGTTTCCTCATATATTTTTACAGGATTTACCCAAAGTTTAACACCCTGTATCTTAAAATATTTAGTTTAGATTGTGCCCATGAGCACTTTTAGAACTTTATCAAAAAATTTTAAAAATCACTGAAAGCCATCTACCATATGAAGTGTGAGGGATTCACTTGTAACAGGATTTTGTGGATACATTCTTAAACTTACAGTATAATATATGCAATTCCAGATTGCAAAATACCATAGCTACGGGTCGTTATCATTCTTTAACTCTAGCTTTTAAACTTAACAATACTGACCTGACATTTTAATATTTTTTCACCTTTATTTTCTTTATATAAGCTCACATTACCTCATGTAATGAATAATACCTACATTAGCAATGTGTTTTTGATCTATACATATTACTCAGACCAGCAAATATTGGCTTATTACTCACGGGCTACAACCAATCACGTTACTTTAAAATCGTAGACATAATAGGTTATTGGACTGGGCTTTGCGTTGCTTCATTGACTCCAAGGCAGTGCGAGAGAGATGGAGCTAATTAAGGTAGAAATGTCTCTCTCTCAAACTGATGGGATTTCGGATCTAATTAGCTCCATCTTTCTCGCGCTGCATTGGCGTCAAGGCAAAACATTGCGCATATGTAACAGGGTCAGTCCATATAACCTATTATGAAGTAAACGTAATAGGGTTTAACTGTGACGTCATTTTCTTAGATTTCTTTTTAATTCATAGAAAACGTAGGGAATAATATTTTAATATAAAATAACTGTCGCTTTTACAGTCGTTTGATTTTTTTTACCTGTTCGTCAATGTCAGTGTCAAAATAATATTGTCATTAATTCGAAAATGCCGCAATACAATAAACAGACTCATATTAATTTTAAATGTGTTGATATTTTTTGAGTTGGAAAAGCAGAAGCTTAGAGAAGGGTTAGTAAGTGACTGCAATAATGTACTAATGAGGGCGTCAGAGGCATTAACAGTCAAGTTATTTTGTCTCGCAGTAAAAAAAATTATGTTCAATCAGACGAAACATATTCAAGCAACATATCAGAAAAAATAACGAAATACAGAAGCGAAATTTCTGATTTTACGAAGATTAAAATTAGGGATACAATTTATATGATGTATCTTAAAAAGGAATACCTTACAATAGCCAGTTTACAAAAGAAGTTAAATGAAGATCTCAGCGGTTTTTTTAATTATTTCCTTTCTTCTCTGCGAAATTGGTGCCGTAGTATAGAATTCAGATGGAAGAAAACTAGAAACCGAAAATATTTAATGGAATTACCCAACATTCAAATGAAGAGGATGAAATTTTTTTCGTGAATATACAAGAAATATCGAATCGGAAGAACCTTATACTCTAGTATTTTTTGATCAAACATGGATATTCAGCAAAGGACGTAGTTGTTAGGATGATACTCCTTCTACCAGTTCTACACAGACAACCGAGGGTAATAATTGGAAAATTTAAGATTTTTAGAAAGAAATTTACGGAAAAAATAAATAAAATAAACCATACCATTGCCATTATAATGCCATTGAAATGGTTTGGTCGGAATATAAGAGGTAATACGATCAGTACATATTATTCTAAATAGGATCAATTGACGAAGTACTGGCTACCGGGGATAAGGTACTGAATGAAATATCCAGTGACCATACCACGTGAATAAAATCATTAGAGACTCCTGGGATATAACAAAAGCTTGGGATGCATCTGGCACACAGCCACTGATTATTTCTTTAAATGATTCTAACGATTCTGAAACGGATTCTGATGTTTATACCTCTGACGATGAAAATGGCTTATTTTTAATTTCCAATAATCATTTCCTCCTTATATTTTCATAATATTCTTACAGTGTTAAACTTTCATTTTTCTAATTTGATACAACGTTACGTTGTTATTATAGTAAAAATGACCTCTATGAACTGCTGCTATATATCATTTTCAAAATTAAAAAAACGCTAAGATATTCATTTAACTTTTTATGTAAACTAGCCATAGTTCTCCTAAACTTACATCATATAAATTGTATCCCTCATTTTAGTCTTCATACAATCAGAAATTTTTGGTTCTGTATTTCGTTGTTTCTTTTGATATGTTGCTTGAATATGTTTCGTCTGATTGAACTGCCATTTCTTTTTAATTCGATACAAAGTAGTTTGGCTTACCTATAGTATCGCATATTCCCTCTTTAGTACATTGTTGTAGTGCTTTTATTTATAATTATATTTGTAAAAAGTTTTGATTTAATATAGTTATAAAATTACATATTTATTAATAAATTGTAAAGACAATAAAACTTCAGTAGGTTGAATACTAATATAAATTTTGAGATTAACAGTCTTCGTTGATGTTTGTACCTGCATCATCTTTTTTTGTTTACCTTTTTTCGTGACAAATTAATAGTAAGAATATTTTAGTGAAATAAATAGCAGTAATTCATTTTCAGAACTAGTTGCGCTGTTTCTAACTATTACTTAAAATTGTGGTTTTGACTGTATACCATTTTCTTATACCTATGCTCTAATACTTTGGAATTTATTTAAATAATTATTGTATTTATTACCAAAAAAATTATTGTTAAAATAAGTTTTAGCTTTTCGGCATTATCTACTATCTCACTTTGCTATAAAAATTCTTATTGGTGAAGCTCAGTATAAAAGGATCTAATTTAAAGCAAGAAGAAAATTAATACACACTTTAATATACAAAACGTATACTAATTTTGAATTTATTTATAAGAAATGAATTTCTGAACGCATTCATCACCTCTTCATAAGATGCCATGCACCTTAACTGTCATTGCAGTGTTGATGATAAAAGTTTTCCAAGACATATACGTCCTTTTTTATCCTGAATTAAGTCACAGTCAATTCCTATTACGGTTACTTTATCTATGTTTAAAATCATTACTAAGATGCTCGCTTAAAATAATAGTATGTCATGACCATTATTGACTTATGACGTCCAACCTTAGAAGGGCTTGCGTTTTGCAATTTAATGTGTCACTGAATTATTTATTTGATTGAATTTTACTGTTACAAGGGAATTCAAAACCTTGGTATTCTGTTATGTTGAATTTTAGTGAACTCTGACCAAAATAAATACGGGCAGTCGTAGAAAAAGTATAGTATTTTACTCTTATATAATGATTCAACTCACTCAGATGAATTGCAACACTCGCTTCCCTCATTTTACAGAACATCACTATATGCTTGCTGATAATGATTATATGCTTGTTGTTACTTCATAATCATAATCATAATGAATACTGTACTAGTTCCTTAAGTGGCTTGGCTTAAGTTTCCTTAAATTTTGAGTATCTGTTGGCAGAAAGAGTCAGAAAAGTCAGTTCGCAAAATAAATAAAGATACTCGTAAAGAGACTAATAAAGGAAACGCTTCTTTAGGAGTTAGTGTTTCTTTAATCGTATGTTATTATCCACCAGTCATTTTCTAATCCCTATAGAGTCATAACTAATAGTTTCTTATACAGTAAATTACAATCGTCAATAAAGTATTACCTATATTACTACTTTGTCGGCAATATCTTCCCCATACATAATCGCTCAGATATTATTATTTATGCCCATAACTTTATCACTTTTACTCGATTTTGCGCAATTTAAAATGAATATTTTCCACACCATTAGCTTGACTAACTGTATGTTTATATCTTATACCCGTTCATTTATATCGCCATTCTGTGGTCATTATTCTGTACAACGTAAATCACGACTTAAATTCCTAAATTCTTGTTAGTATTAAAGATTTGTGGAGACGTCAAATTGTGTTTAGAAAGTAAAATTATGCGCTTGCCTGAAATAATAATGGTGGAAACCATGGGAAAATTTTGTAGATGTAAATTTTGTGAACATGACAGTTGGTGTGTCCCAAAATATAATCGTTTTCTTTTTATTATTTGTTTATGTAAGGAATGAGTTATTTGAAGAAAGCTCTGTCCTTACAGATTTCAATGTTGGACAAATATGATATTCGATAGCGGGTTTATAATGTAAAAATGTCTGTACTGCTATGTCGAATGTTAGAGAGGAAGAAAACAAGTAGAGGGGTAAATATATTCTACCGTTACAAATTATGCAATTATTAATTATTGCATTATTATTTAACAGTTTGTTCCAGATTATCAAAATCTTCAATATACAAATTGGGCAATGTGTCGGATGGTGTGGATATGCGCACCACTGTCGCTCTTAGGAAAAGGAGAAATTCCCCATTTAGAAAAGGAGCCGTACATCTGCCTTGTCTCGAACGGATCTTATTTAGATTAACCGAGATATTTAGGGCGACGTTGGTTCATTTGTCTCTTCAAGCATAAAACCTTTTCTGTGATAATAAGAACTGGGATTGAGAATGGGTGGCATTTATGAAGATTAAGAGGAAATTTTGTAGCCTAGACTTACTTAGTAAACTTTTATTAACGGGACTTCATAAAATACATAAAGCCAATATACCGCCAAACCCCGTTGTCATTGGGGTATATGTTATAGATAGATAAATATTGGTCCCGGTAACTTTTTTACAGGAAAATCTAATTTCTAACTATTAATATGTACATGTACCAACACAAAAATGAAAACTTCCTTAAATTTCTAGTCTATATAGGTACTTTAAAATACGTAACAAATGTTTCGCCGAAGTCGTGGTTCTTAGATTTAGGTGTGTCAAAAGCACTGAAAAAGCAAATCAAAATATGTTAATCAAATGAATGCGTTATTTAACCCAAATAAAGGTTTGTGTCGTATAAATTCTAAACCTATAAATAATTGTTTGCTTCAAATATATATTTTTTAAAATGAAATATATTATTATTTATATCAAAAACGTAAATTCCTCCTGTCGCATAATGTTTATTAAATTTAAGTATATTATTTTTTTGTCTAAGAAATACAAATGCTATATATTTTTATTATTTAGAATGTGATACCTCTACTTTTTAGGAGTATGTTATCGAAGTGAAAAAGTGGCTAAGAATATAATCCCGGCCATTTATAGCATTTATTTGAAGGTAGAAGCAATTTTTTTCGACATTAATATGTAAAAAGTTGCAGTACATATTTTTTTTTATTAATGCAGCGGCTCATTCATAGGAAACCCGTCAATCAAGATACATAATAAAAAAAATTAAAATACATAAGCTATATATAAGTTTAATAAACTCATTAGAGCCTGGAAAATTTTATTTTAATTTTTCTAAAAGTTCTCTTTCACTATTGAAACAAACGACACAAACAAACCATTTTTTTGTTTGTTTAAAAAACATAATTACTCCCAAACAAAAACATATTTGAATCAAATAATCACTAACGATTCCCAAATAACGGTTTGTTTTAGAAAAACAAATAGTTATTACATATTTATTCGTCTTATGAAAGTCAATGTCATTTACATGGGGAACAATTTAAATAGCGGTTCAGGTCCTAAAGGATATCAAAATTATTTATAGGTATGTTATTTTCACTTTTTCGACAGAGGTTTGTATTTGCTATGGTTTCTACCATAAAACCGAAAATGAATGAGCCGCTATATATTAGGTACAAAAAGTTATTTACTGCACTCTATTATATATTAAGGTCGATAAAAATCGCCCCTACCTTCAGGAGTATGCCGTAAATAGACGAAAATATATTTATCCAGCAACTTTTGAAGATCCATCTCACTCTTCAAAACTAGACTAATAAAACTCAGTGCACAGTATGTCAGTCAAAATGAAACGGCGAGATTAGATTAAACACGAAACATTGACGTCTTTGTGCTGAATAATAGAAGTGGGGGGTATATAATCAGTATTTAAATAAAAAATATCTACAGTGATTTGATTTAACGGCTTAGTGAACCAAACAAATATATAAAAAATCACAAATAATTAGGTTGATTTCATACAAACAATATTAATTGTTAATTAAACAGTGTTTTTATTTATCTTACATATCCTAGACGCCACAACATGCAGACAATATAGATACAAACAATAAAGTAGTAAAAACTTATTAACATTTTAATTCTTATTAATATCTGTAAGTAAATATTTATTACATGTTTTATTGCGCCAGTAATATTTTTTAGGTCAAAAAAATATATACATTTCTACGATATCGTGTATATAAAATATTACCTATTTAGTAAAAACAATGTAAAGCTAAACACCACATTAAAGAATTACATATGTTTATCATCGATTCTTTCAAATGAGTTTCCAATTTGTATATATGCCAGTATGTACTTTCTCAGAGTTGATTTATTTGAAATGAAAATACCAAAAAATAAAACCGTATAAACAAATTCTCCCCATTCTTATGGTAGTCAAACAAAAAGCAGCTAAAAACAGAATTGCGAATTATCTTCTTCGAAAAGTGCCCGAGGTATCTTGACTCCGGCAAAGTAGGGAACTCGAAAGGGATCGAGAGGGTTTCAGTTTCCGCTTGTTATGGCTCGATGGTTATCTCTTAAAGTATCTCTTTAATAGCGTTATTAGTGATTTTGAGGGAATTTCTTGATCGAGTAAAGGGAATGTATTGTTGAGATTCTTTCCTACATGAAAAAAACCGGTCGCATACTTTATTCCACTTCAAATACACATTTTTACATTTATAGATATCGTAAAACTGCAATAAATTTATCATTTGCGAAAAGCGTTCTCTGATAGTGATTTATCTCGTTAATATTTGCAGTAGCTTGAAGCATTAGTATATTTTTAAACACTTTAATAAATGACCCGTATCCCGAACATTCCTGGTAGTGGATCCTTTTTTTTATAGAAAGTAAAAGGCATTTTGTTTTCATATGTATGTATAGTTTAGGTTATAAATGCATTCCTTTATTACAGTTTATATTTTTATACATATAAAAAAGTTAAGCAATGCAGATATACTGGGTGACCACGAAATTACTACCAAGGCTGTAACTTTTTATGACAAGCACTATCAATTTCAAATTTTACCTTATATGGTTGTTTATAAGGAAAATTTGTCCTCTATAAACAATTGACTGCTGTTTCCGCTTCAGCCGGAAATGCAGTCAATTTTAATATGTTTAATGGCACAAACTTTAATATGTTTAATGGTGCGCCCTGCATATTTTTTTTTGAATTCTACACAAAATTCTAAGTATTAAACATGTATCACACCATATGTCAATTTTTGATAATTTTCGAGAGAATGATGAATAAATCTTCAAAAATGCAACGTCAAGAAACAATTCCGGTCTTAAAAACAATTGTAGATGTGTACAATTAAATACAATAATGTTATACCATACCAAATACATTTTGAGATATTTCCATTTAACTATACGGTTACAATTTTATAATTTAGACTGATACATGATAAATATTACATTTCTGATCTAAAAAGGCTATGAAACAAAGAAACACCGCAGCTGCCATTCTTGTATTTATCTTGTAAATTCTAAGATACTTAAGCCGGCTACTCACTATTCGTTGATAGTGTGGATGGTTCGGTTCATCCATTCGATACGTTGCGCGGCGCTTCCTTCTTTTCAAGTAGGCTTTGACCTCGGCGAACCATTCATCTGAATCAAATCAATTAATTATTTTTTGAGTATTTTTAAACACCGAAAAGCATGAAATCCATGCGAACGTTTTAAATAAAAATTGATGAATAGTGTGGATAAAATATTCGCCAATTTTTTGATTCGCTCATTCGTTCATTTACATGAATGGCCGAATAGAATCGAACCAAATAATGAGTAGCGGGCTTAAGTGTAGAATTGTTATTATTATTATTATTATTATTATTATTATTATTATTATTATTATCTCGACTAGTTGTCCAACAGTATTTCTATGGTTGAATTTTATACTGACGGGATTATACCAAGTCAGTACAAAAAAAATATAAAAAAACAATAAAAAGGAAATGAAGAAAAAACACCCATTGTGTATTAAGAAATGATCTAACGATGCTACATGTTTTCAAAATGACCAATTTCTGGATGTTCCTGGGAATGTTTGTATTAAGTCCTAATTGAGTCAAATGCGGTGTAAATGTTGTTGAGGTGAGACCTGTTACTGATATGACGAGAGGAACAATGACGACTCTTTCCTTTTTACTTTCATTGCCAAGTCGGTGTATTTGGCGATCTTCTCACTGTTTTTCGCTTGGATTTTCTCTACGTTGGGGACAGCCATGACAATTAAATAAGTGATCTTCTCTCTTTTGGATTAAAAGGTGATATCGGGTCTGTTTGCGGGGATTGTTTTATCTGTGTGGATGTCAATGTCCCAGTAGAGCTTGTAGTCTTCGTTTTTAAGTATGAGTGTTGGTGTATAATGGTAGTAAGGGTCTGTGTTCTCTGTTAGTTTGTATGTTGTGGCTAATGCTTGATGAACGACCTTCGCTGCTGAGTTGTGTATTCAGTTCCGGCCATTATTCTACATTCACTCGTTATGTGATCGATTGTTTCTCTCTGCTGGTGACATCTCCTGCACCTGTGGTCTTCAATGGTTGTGTCCTTGATGATGTGCTTTCGGTAGTTTCTGGTTGCTATGGCTTTGTTCTGGATGGTAAGCAGGAACCTTCTGTTTCGGGGAACAGCTGCCGTTCTTGTAACCACGTATAAGAAAGTTTTTTATGTATGTGGTCTTGCTTTATATGGTATCTGTGTCTTCCGTGAAGTGTTTTTTCAGACCAGGTATTCATCTTTTCTGGTCGTGATTGGATGTGAGCGTGTGCGTCTGGTGCGTGGCTTGTTTGAGACAGGTCGAGCGGTGTATAATTCTTACCTGCATTCACTATTGCCTTGTGGAAGTTAGAGTTCATAAGTTTGTTTTTTATTTAGCTATTCTATATCTATAATGGCCCTCCCTCCTTCTTTTCTTTCGATGGTGAGTCTTTCCTTGCATGCGTTGGGATGTAACTTTCTCTGTTTAGTGAATTCGGAGCGTATGAGAATGTGAATGTTTTCTATGTCTGTGTGTGACCATTTAATGATACCAAAAGAATACGTAAGAGTAGGTATGGCGAAGGTGCTAATAGCTTTCGTTAGATTTCTGGAGTTCAGTTTTGTTTTTAGTACTTTTGTGGTTTTAAATTCCGTCTTAAGCTCTGATTTGATATGAGTGTGGTTAATTTTGGTGCTTTGATGGAAGCCGGGTATCTGTATGTTTCTTCTTTGAGCATGTTATCTATGGTTTCATTATTGATTGTTCGTTCGTCGTAGGTCTTTTCACTGTCCCTTGTTGATATGAAGAAGCTTGCATTTACTTATACCCAATTCCATGTTGATGTCCAGGGTAAACGTTTCTGTGATTTTAAGGAGTTCCTTTAGCTGTGCCTTTGCGCTTACGTATAATTTTATGTCATCCATGTACAATAGATGGTTTATTTTGTGCAGATTATTTGTTTGGTGTTTAATTTGGAACCCGAAGTTTGTGTTATTCAATGTGTTTGAGAGTGGATTGAGATAGAGGCAGAACCACAAAGCGATGAGTGAATCTCCCTGGAATATACCTCCTCTGATGTAGATCTCTTCTGTTTCGATGTGTTCTTTTTGTGTTCTGAGGTTGATTTTAGTTTTTCGTACTCATGATTTGCGCAAGAAATTGCCTGATGTTTTCATTGACTTTGTATAATTCTAGCACTCTGGTTAGCCAACTGTGGGGTATCGAATCAAAGGTTTTTTTATAATCTATGTAACCATTATGAAAGTTTCTATAATTTTTCCTGGTTTGTTCCATGATGATGCTGTCTATAATTAGCTGCTTTTTGCATCCTCGGCTGGACTAGATGTTGTTCTATTCTCCTAAGAATTGGCTGTGATGATCTTATATAGGGTTGGAAGGCACGTAATAGGTCGGCAATTTGACGGATCCTTATTGTCTGAAT
This sequence comes from Kuschelorhynchus macadamiae, assembly GCA_030620095.1. NCBI lineage: Eukaryota > Metazoa > Arthropoda > Insecta > Coleoptera > Curculionidae > Kuschelorhynchus > Kuschelorhynchus macadamiae. Next base: position 177,601 of record JAUTXW010000338.1, read on the forward strand.
TTTTGGGTTTAAGGTATGTTATTCCTTGGGTGAGAAAACTGGGGAGTTTGCTAGGTTTTAAAATAATTTCATTGATTTGGCGAGTGAGAACTTCATGTGTGGAGGTAAACTGTTTGTACCAGTAATCTCCAGTTATACGTGTATTTGATTGTTTCTGTAACTGCTTGTGTTGTCATTGCAAAGTCCTCTTGTTCCTCCAAGCACTTGTGTCTGTCTTCTTCCGCTTTAATCCATGAAGCGTTATTATTGTGTAGGTTCGGTTCTGACCAAATCTTTTTTCAGTATTCTGTGATCTCTTGTTTGGTCGGTGGTTCTATTACTCGCTCCTCCTCATTGTTCATGATTTTTTGGTAGAACTGTTTTTCGCTTTTTCGAAACAGATTGTTAGCGTCCTTTCTTTCATTTGACTTTTCGTATCTTCGGAGTCTTGCGGCATACACGCATAATTTTTCCTTGAGAGTGTCAAAGATTTCTGTAAGCGTGTGATCAGGAGATGCAGATTTGATTTTCTCTACACTTTGTGTAATACGTTTTAACTTATTGCGTTCATGAATTGGATAAAATGCCCTAATTCTTTTCTAATTTGGTTAATTTTGTTTTCGATCCTTACCTGCCATTTGAATTTTGGTTTTATGCTGTTGGTATTTCCATGTTATGGCGGAAGTTTCTGATTGTTCTGTGTTATCGTGGATATAGCTGCTGCGTAGATCACTGTATGAATGTCCTCAATTGTGCTCGCATTCGTTATGTACTCGGGAATTATGTGTTCGTTGATGATCTTTAGGATTTTATGTATGACCCGTGTGAAGATTACACGAGGAATATGATCTCTTGTTGTAGAAACGGTGCCTGACCACTTCTTTAGATGTGACTCCATTTCTACTTTGATTGCTTGTGTGAGAGACGGTCCGAGGTGTAGCTGTGTGTATGGTGTTTTGGGCGAATGATTCACTTGTCCTGTGCGCTGTATGGTGCTTGTCATCTGTCGTGGGTTGGTTGCTGGGAGCTTCGCCCCTACTGAGAGCATTGAGTGAGGTTGTAGATCCTCTTGAGTAAAGTTGGGCTGGTTTGTATGTGGGATCGTTTCGGCTTCTGCCCCACCGTCCTCAATGTTTGGTTGATGAATGTTTAGTTCAGCAGCTATTATAGCTTTGATGTTTTGCAATGCGAGTGGGATGAGCTTACTGGTCTTAATGATGACTCTTTTTTGATCTATTACTCTCCGTTCTGTGATAAGTGATTTGTATTCTGAATATTATGCTATGAAAAGTGTATGCAGTTTATGTCCGTATCCTGATGAAATTGTCTCAAGTTTGGTAGTGGTGTAGTAGGAATACATCACCGTTGGTAGTTGCAGGTAGTCGTTGCGATATATCCACTGTTGTAATGGGCTCAAGTTGTTGTGTTTGACTAGCATCTGCGTCAGATATATTTGTGTATCCATTTGGGCAGCTCATGATCGGTTCGATCGATTCTGTAATGCGGCTCATGCGTTGCCCTGCTTTTCCCGCCTTAGTGGGTGCCAGCTTAGCCGGCAAAGTACTTTTGGTGGGTCTATTTTCCTTTGCTTGGTCGAGATCGTTTCGGTCGAGCTGTCCTTTCCCGCAGCGTCCTTGACCATTACGCTGCTCGCCCGATGCTTTGTTGTTTGGGTTATTATTATTATTATTATTATTATTATTATTATTATGTTTTGTTTAATACTAATTGACGAATAAAACTACTCTGTTGAATTGTAAAACATAAAAGTAGGATTTATTCCCATTGGAACTAAAGCTCCATAGTAGTAAAAAAACGGGATCATCTATGGATAAAATCTTCAAAACGTTGTCTGTTAACTTAATACATACGAATTCTGTTTTGAAATTCTTCAGAAACATTTTCTATCGGTTTTAGAGCTATTTTCTCTATCGCTCTTGAAGTCCGATTAATAAGTTCCAACTTCCAAAGCGAACAATCTGCACAATATAAGAACGCAGAATGTCTTTTTTGTTTTGTTTCAAAACCAACTTAGATCAGAAGCCGTCTATTTGCCAATCATCAGCCTGAATTATAAAAATGTAATCGCACAGTTTAAATGGAAATATCTCGAAAAGTATTTCGTATTGGTAGATAAATACATACATGATAAATATTTAAAATTGTTTGGAGATTAAGATTTTAAATAGTTCTAAAGGTCGTCCCATTAAAATATGATTTTTCGGTACGTTTAAGGGTAAACTGAAAGTTTTAATTTCCACATAAAAATTAATTAAATTACGAACACTATTTATAGTATTTACACATTTTTAAAGTTTCATTCTCCATTCTCTCAAAACCTGTCAAGTATTGACCTGGATATGATATATGTTTACTATATTTTTGTAGAATTAAAAAATAAAACAATTTGTTCCATTGAATATATTCAAGGTGATAGCATTTCCGATTAAAACGGAATCGACAGTCAATTGTTCATAGCCTCAAAATCTTCCTCATATCCAACCATATACAACAATAAAATTCGAGATTCATAACGCTTGTCATAAAAGAGTTATAGCCTCATTGTTAAGAAAACTCCTAATTTATTATTTTGCTTATTACCATTTTCTATTTTTCTCGAAATACATTTTATTTGGGCATAAATCATGCCTCAAAGTAACAAGTGACGAAAGAATAACTGCCAGCGACAAAAAGAAGGCCCTCCCAAACCGACGAATAGTGCAGTTTAAGGTAAGAGTGCCTTTTTACCCTTTTTGTGTGTTTTTTCTTTAACTCATTTAGCAACTTTCCAACCCCTAAACATACAGTCCGCTGCATACATGCGTTTCCGCATCACTCATTAGTAACTTCGTGGTTACCCGCATTACAGAGCATTTCATTTTATCGAAATCAAGATCAACCTTAGTTTCTTAATTGCAACACCCTGTATATTACGTCATGTCTATCAAATGGATCGCGCCTTGCAGACTGTAAATATATCTGGTTTTATACCATTAGTTGTAAAACTTGATATATTTATAGTCAGCAAGGCGCGACCATTTGATGAACATATAATATTACATTGAATAATCCAAAGTTGATATTGTTCTCATAAACTAAACACCCAGTATATCTGCAAACTATACTAGAAAAAATTTGCAGAAACTTTTGTACACTTTATCAATAAAAGTAGGAAAGTTAATGGGGGGATGAATTTATAACCCAAAACCAGTACAATGTGCAGCCATGGCCAGACAACTTTCAGACTATAAGTTCAATTATCCAGTAGGTACTTACGTAAAAAACAAACACACAATATTCGTTTTCCTGAATAAAATTTTATGTTGAGGACAGTTCAAAATTTGCTCAGTCATTTGTTCGATCTTTTTTGATATAAAATGTAATGTATAAGTATGTATTAACACTTCTTTTTCGTCGACCTCCCTAAAAACAAGATTTTCGAATCCCGTTTTAAATTAGAAAATTGGCCATTTCTTTCTGATCACAAAAGACAAAATCAGCCCGGAAAAGTTAAAAATCGAACTGGAACAAAAATGGGACCGGTAAACAGACGCTTTACCGGTCCGATTTTTCATGAGAGGCTTCTTGATTCCATAATTCCATTTTTAAAACACATCTATATAGAAAATTTTAGGTTTTGTTCAAAAGAAACTAAAATCGTCCGCCGGGAATTCAACGCAGGACCTCTGTAGTGCTAATCCAGTACCCTACGACTGAGCTAGCAATCCTCATATCAAAAACATAAACTTTGTTTATATTTTAAAGTTATGGAATCAACATGAAATTAGATTCCATCCAAATTCCGGAGGTGAGTATTTACCTCTAAAACACACCAGGTTGGGTGGCCGAGCGTGTAAAATGTTAGACACAAATCTTTTGTTTTTTGTCTATGTCAAATATTGAAATATATAAAATATGCGAGCGAATTAAATAAAAAGGTATGAATAGTGTGGATAAAATATTCGTCAGTTCGTTGATTCGCCCGTTCGTTCATTCATATGATTTGACGAAGCGAATTAACGAATCAGATCCACGAATCGAACCGAATAGTGAGTAACGTAGCAAGTAGTCTGAAGTGGTGCGGTCGATTTTAGAGGTAACAATCCACATAGGTAAGCGTAAAATGTATCTATATCATGCGCCATCGCATTCTCAGCACATCGACACGCGCGAAGGGTCTGAGTGTCCACCATTTGATCCAGATTCAATTTTTACGGAATAAGTGCGATAACTTGTCCAACAGTTAGAAATGAGAGAATTTCAGATTTTTAACGTTATATCTTAACATTGAGCTTTATATTGATAGAGAATATTAATGGTCTACCACCCAACGAAAATGTAGAAGATGCTAATAATAGAGTGACAAAAATAATGAGAGAGAAAACAACAAATTTCAGACCACCAAAAAGGAAGAAAAAATAACCGCAAAAACTAAACAGTTGCTAGAAAAATGGAGCTGACCAAGAATGATAAAAGAAACACTATAGAATACGCCGAAGTCAACAAAACAGTAAGAAAAATGGCAAAACAAGATATAAAGCTGTACCAGGAAAGACGAACTGAGGAATTAATACAGCAAAACAGAGGCTTAAATATCTTTAAACAGGAAAATAAACACAAAAAAGAAATAAACAAGCTAAGGGATAGCCAGGGTGGTACAAGATAGAAAAGAGATTTTGCAGGTAACAGAGGCGTTCTATTCAAGTTCAAAATGGATAACGAAGACGTCTGAAGAGCAAACAAAGATCAAAAGGATAAAATATGCAACGTTGGCTCGGAAAACTACCAGATATTGAGGAGGAGGAAGTCCTGAATGAAATAAAAAATGAAAGCGCTGAATCAAATAAAAAATGAAAAGGCAGCAGGAACCTGAAATGCTGAAGGAAGGAGGAGATCTACTGATGAAAGAGATGAAATCTTTATTCAACAAATGCACCACGTTAGTCATACCGATATAAAAAAAGCGATCCCAGTAAGCTCGAAAACTATAGGCCAATAAGCTTATTGTCACAGATCTATAAACTCTTTATAAGAATAATAACAAACCACTTAGAACCTAAATCCGAAGCATACCAGCCTTAAGAGCAGGCAGGATTCAGAAAAAGCTTCAGTATAATTGAGCACCTTCACACAGTCAGAGTACTGATGGAAAAGTCAACAAAATATAATATCCCTATGTGGGCAGCTTTAATAGACTTCAGGAAAGCATTTGACACGGGGCAATTATAAGGTCAATGAAAAACTCAAGGATAGATCAGCATTACATTAACATCATTCAAGATTGGATGAACGATCAAAAGTGAAGATAAGATTACATGAAGACACCAAAAATGGTTCTAGAGGATATATTTAAAAACGTACACTGGGAAGACAAGAGCATGAACATATAGGGAGAAAAATTTAAGAACCTAAGATTCGCAGACGACATAGTTACCTTCGCTCAAGACCATACAGAACTAAAGGACATGCTCAAAGAAATACAGCTGGAAGCAAATAAAATAGGCTTAAAAATAAATATCACAACAACAAAGTACATGACAATCCAGCAGACCAACATAGAATCGATAAATATAGGAGGACCACATTTGGAGAAAGTTAATTCATATGTTTATCTAGGCCAAGAAATTACAAAAGGAAAAAACAACCCAAGCAATAGAAGTTAACCGTAGAATACGCCTAGGTTGGGCCGTCTATGGTAGAATGCGGCATGTATTTAATTTCGACCTTTCCCTAAAACTAGAAACTAAAGTATACACGGAATGCGTCTTCCCAGTAACATGGCAGCGAAACCTGGGTTTTAACAAAAAAAACTCAACAAACTAAAAATACACCAGAGATCCATAGAACGAAAAATGCTAGGAACAACACTGGAAGATCATAAAACCAACGAATGGATAAGAAACAAAACCAAAGTTGAGGATATAGCAAGAAGAATATGCACTTTAAAATGGAATTGCGCTCGCCAGAAACACTACTCACTGGAGCGGGAAGATGACGAGAGACCATGGGGGAGAGAAAAAGCATCGGTAGACCACAATAACGATTAGTATGATGATATCAAGCGAACAGCGGGATTAACCTGGTATCAAGTGGCATAAAACAGAAACATGTGGAAGAATATGAGGAAGGCCTATATCCAACGGAGAGAAATCGGCTAGGAGAAGAAAAATTTTGGCAAAAAATGTACACTATTGAAAGCTAAATGTTGTTCCAAATGTTTGACCTAATATAACAAACCCGTGAGTATTGTAAGAGAGGAAACTTTTTCTGAAACTAAATCTCCGAGAAAGAAAGTAGACGAAATTTTGGCACCATTCGAATATATTACGACTTCAGTAAATATGGTTGGATACACATATAAAAATATCGTATTTCTTGTCGAGATATGTGAATTTAAAAAAAAAATCAAACTGACGGTCGTATGCACCGCGAATTCCGGATATTCGACGATTTTATCTTTCGCATGAAGGCATGAACCGCGTCCCGCCGCGAGACCGGCCATATCGGGTATCAAATTGGCATTTCGTGAGCGCACAGTCTCATATAACAAGTAAATATAAATAAAATAAAAGAAAAACCGTGTCAGAAGGGCATCAATGCAAACGGCTTGTATTCAAAGCGGATTTTTACAAAATATAAAGGAAATACTTGGTTGTTTTATTTGCCGTACAAGTTGTAATTGAATAGCTTATAAATTTATAGTTCTCCGCTTTTCTACTTCGGGTTTAATTTACATATGCATCCATCAAGTATAATTTTAGTTTATTCTTAGCTCAGTAGTCAGTTTTGTTCCGAGAGCATAAAAGACGGCCATAATTCGACTAACTAAAACATGACAGTTTGTTACTCTTAGAACATTTCAAGAGAAGAATACGTCATCTATACAGAATTTCTACAATGGCACCTAGAGTGAATGCTAGTTACAAGAATTAAATTTATTTCAAGCGATCTAAGATAAAATTGAAGGATTTTATGTTCTTTTTTTTACAGACGAGATGATCAAAATAATTTTTTTTATGGAAATATGGGGTAGTTTCATTTAAAAAAATTAACTAGCTCCAAACAATTCGGTATGACGACTATTAAGAAACAATCTATATGTTCTAAATGGGTAGATTCTATTCAACTTACTTAACAATGTTTAATTGCTTTAATTATTTGAAAGAAGTAGTTTTTTTCAAATACTGCTGCCTTAATGAAGGGTGCGATAACTTACATTTAGGCAAGGAGGTAAGAGTTCTGTGGGTAAAAGGAAATAAACTGGGAGATCCGTAGTGTATAAACTCAGACGGTGAAAAATGGCATCTGTTTATAGAAAACTAGTGTATATACTTAAAAACTTAAACAACATATCACTTACAGTACAAAGTATAAGGAACCTTCCTTGCGATATTTGAATCAAATTAGACTAATTAGATGAATAGCTTGTTTTGGTAAAGTTGGGAATGTTGCTCAAAGAAAATGCTGCTTTTCATAATTGAGAATGGGAATGGGGAATGGTTTATCATTCCAGCAGGCGCGGCTAAACAGTCAATCGCTACCAAAAGGTCGATCCCGAAAGGTTTAGAATCAACCGTCCAACCTTTTAGTATTCACAGCTAGCTTGCATTTACTTTGACCTTTTTTTATATTAGGTCCGTCGAGGCGTACATTTTTGTTTAGTCACTATATTTTCACTAGATCGCCAGTTTGTTTTCACTGAGCGGAGTCAATCGCTGATTGTTTGAAAGTCTGTTAATAGATATTTATGAAAAAAACTATGGGCATTCATAAGTACAAGTACAAGTACTCCTTTAAACTCAGAAAATGAAAGCTAGGGTTTTGGCCGCTTCTGTGCAACTCGATCAAACCGGGATCACAGTACAAATGGATAGTATCACTATTCTTTCCAGACATACTTAGATGAGCCGCTTAGATTTAAGTTGAATAGGAGGGTGGACAACTTGTTTGGTTCAAGGATTTTGACTGGTTTTTTAAGGGTTTTGAGAGGGAGCAAGTACATTTGGGCCTAGTACATCTGTGTATGTACTTAATCCTCTCAGTGAACTCTTACGGTAAAATAATATAAATGTAAGATAGAGATAGTAACGTCAGGATTGTATGTGGAGGATGTCCGAGTAGTCGCAGAAATGCCCAAACAGAATTATGTCCCTTTCTTAGTTTTTACGTTGCTCGCCCATGTTTTTTTTATCAAAATATCCCAGAACTGTTCCGCTTTTAAAAAAACCGTAAGTTTGGATTGCCACACGTTTTTGTCTCACTCTCTATCCAAGCTATTTAAAAAAAATGAGCATACTAGCTAGAACTTTTATATAAAACTAATTTCATAAAAGTTAAGGGGATTGTGCATTTATAACCAGTAACCTTCTTAGTTAGTCTAGTAGATTCAGTCAAAATATCAGGATAATCCGGCTATATATACCGGTCTTCTTTAGAAAGTACAAATTAGGTGCAAAGGGCTCTCAGACACCATGGTAGTACTGATTACACATTTGAGATTGGCACTCTAGAAGGTCGTCAAGTGGTCAGTCCTCTACAAAACTTTTTTATTTTTTCGTAATTTAGTAGATAGCCTAGTCACGAGAGACAGTTTTGGAGGCTGCCACAGGAATAATATAATTGTCAACTTTTTTCATTGTTAGTACTTCATGAAGGGATGTTTAGGAATGTGCAGAGTGCTCACACGTAGGCCATCTGTTTGACAAAAAAAATGGCTCAAAAAAAAAAGGGAAAAGCCAGTATCTTCCAAATTATCACAGATAGAGCGAAATCATGCGGCACGTTATTGCCTAAAAAAAGGTATTTATATTTTTTCTGCAGTCTTCATAGTTTTTGCGAAAATTGAGTTTAAAAAAAAGTTTTGTGAGATTTTTTGGAATGATAAATAAGAAAATCATTTTTAATTGAGTTAATGCAAAATTTGTCTGCAGGCTTGTTAATAAATTCAAAAAAAAAAATTCTCTTGGTCCGAAAAGAGGGTAGAGGAAAATCAATGATGACTTTAAATTAATTTATCTCTATTACATTTCCAAAAAAATCATTTTAACCTCTTTTGTAGCTAATGATCTGCCCTATATTTTTTATTGAAATATTTTTTTTATTCGGCAATATTTTGGAAGATATTGAACAAAAACACTTTTTTTTCTTTTTGACCATTTTTTTTGTGATCCACACGGCCTTCGTGTGAGCACTTTAGTATTTTGCACGTTCCCAACCGCCTGATTACTGGAGTAAGAGCTGTACAGGGTTAAATAGGTATAATATTCTGTTTTCAGTAATATAATTAAAGTTAATTTGTATGAATTGTCCTATTTAGGGGTTGGAGAAAAATAATACTTTTTTATCGTACAAAAAAGCCCTTTTCGAAACTCATAAAATTTTTATAAGGCAAAACTACTGTCAGATATCTATCATGGCTTTAATGATGGATTTATTGGCAAACCTGGTGCTAACCCATAGCAGATTCATTTAACGGTATCAAATTTTAAATATAAGGGAAGGGGGTGGAATGTCCCTCTCTCAATATTTTAGTCTGTTATCAAAGTCTCATCTTATTGCTATTGAATATATAGCTTTGTTGATTGAGCCATTTAAAATAAAAGCTTATTTGGATTTAAAATAAAAATGCGCTCTAATTTTTACACTCCCTGTATAATATATCTGATTATTGAAAATAAATGTTTTTTGGTTTTACTTAAAAAATTAAATCTTCCAAATACGTGATTAAAAACTATATTTTAAATTGTGCCATGTATCAATTTGCAATGTTTTAATCACCTTACTGTATTAATTATTATATTTTTTACGCCCTTCTGTAAAACATATCTGAATATAAAATGTTACATTTTACCTTAAAATAGAACTGATTAAGAAAATATAAAAGATAAATGAGCAAAAAAGATATATTTAAATGGCGTCTGCGTCGCCATTTTTTGCCCCAATATAGCATTGATCTGTGATGTTTTATTCACCTTTTTGCATTAATTTTATACACTCTGTACAATATTATCCATACGGGTGTGATAAGGCGAAATTTGTAGGCTATTGAGCACTTGAAGTAGCTTCTAAGAGAACAGGATAAAAAAACATGAAGCGTAAATGTGAGGTTAGGAAACATTTCATATGTCGTTCAGCACACTTCATAGAGGATCTGTACCAATTTTTAGCAGATGGGTATTTTTCCCGGATAGATATCAATATCTAATGGCCTATCTACATATAGACACGAAAACTGGAGGGGCTGAATGAAACAACTTTTCAACAGCCTTGTATTAAATTCAATGATAATAAGTGAGACTAATTTACAATACCAATTAATTGTATTAAACATCATCTCTTGAACTCTTGAATCATCTCTGAACTTATGAATAATGAAAATGCAGTTATGCTAGGTTAGGATTGGATAATAGGTTTGCTGAAAAGAAAGCACGCGGTAGGTCGCCTGCAAAATTTCGAGTCTATATTAAAACTAGGATTTTCTTTTAACGAAACTTATACTGTTAGGTGTATTTGTCCCGTTAGCGTTCGAAAATCAGATTTGAAATACGCACTTACACTAAAGTAGTGTGATTGATGGGAATGGTTACAGATCTACGGCCTTGTACTCTAGTCCATGAATATACCACTTTTTCGCACTAATGCTTAAAAAGTTTGTCATTTCGAATCTAAAATGATATCGAAATGTGTACTTTTTGACACGATTGTGCAAAAAATAGTTTAGCCAGGTTAAAATCTGTTATAAGGGTAAGGATACAAAAAGAATTCAAGTTTTATTCAGCGCCCACGTTTTTACTTATAGGAAGACCTCTAAACTATTTACAGAGAAAATATAAAAAAATTAATTCAATGCATTAACTTTTGTTTAAATTTAAAAAATAAAAATACGTGGATATAATGTCTAACACTAATCATACAAAATGACCTCTGTGCATAGTATTTATTATTAAGTCATTTTTTAAAACCATATATATCATAAAAGAAACAAAAAAAGAAACAAACTAAAACATCTATCGTAATCGTGTACATAGATTTTATTTAATAAATACATTTAGCATAGCAGCTTTCATTGAAATCATAATTATGGAAGAAATAAAAAAAATATCAAAGTGAAAAACTTACATAAGTTAGGATTTTTCGATTCAACATTCTTAAACTTATAATGTATGGATTTATTACATTTAGGCTTTGTATCTGAAAACTGACCATTGAAAGTAAAACAACGCCTCCAGTTATATCCTGAAAACTACGAGTGGACCAAGTCTATTTTCGCCTAAAAGTTCAGCTAAAACAGATCTCTCTATAATAAGTATTATTTACTTTGTTCTATTAGATTGAAGTGAAAATAGCAGATAGTTTATTAATGCTGATGAGCATAATGGTTACCTAAATTAATTATTGTATCATTGATAAATAATTTATTGTTTTCCTGCTAAGTTTTAATTATGTCTAACAGTTTTTCGTGGCTGAGGCACAAATCGATTACGCAGAATAGTGTTAAAAAAATAAACTTAATCCTGAACCACTCTAAATAATTACACCCAATCCGTGCAGCATTTTAATCCCCTAGAATTCGGTTGTTCTCTTCGAATTAACCCCAAATAAAACTAAAGTGTTAAATCGTGGCGCGAGTGCATTTTATTGCCTGAAAATGCAAGTGTTTTTCTGGATTTTTTTGCAGGAAAATCCGTTTCACGAATTTCAGGCAGAAGCTGTTGATCACATTTCATTAAAAGATGTGTTTTTTTCTGTCAAAGGTTTTATGGTTTGTTGCGTTCTTTATTTACCTTAAGGTTTTCTTTTCCCTTCTTACGGGGGAGAGGATGTACCGCGATATGGCGATTTTCCATTGGATTTATCCCAAAATAATAATAAGCTTTCAGAAATCAGTGTAATCCTGAAATAACGATTATAACAGATATATATATATATATATATATATATATATATATATATATATATATATATATATATATATATATGATTTTGAATAACTTTAACACGCATAAAGCAGTATTCCCGTTCTGAAGGCCAGAATATTATATGAAAATTAAATTAGTTTTGTTAACAAACGTCCGCGGCCGTTTTTTACTATGGCTCTCACACTAAGGGAGGAAAACTTAGTGTGGGGCGTGTAATTTCAGAAAACCGTGTTTTTTCGACCTTTCGGCGGGCATATCTTGTAAACTAGTAGAAATAGGACATTGAATTTGATATGTATTTTTAAAGGAGACGTGAAGATACGCAAAGTTGACAAAAAAGTCAACTTCGATGTAACGCGGTTGAATTCGCAATTTTAATTTTTTTCTGACGAAACTTTCTGGAACGATAGTTTTACACAACCCTATAGTTTTTCTTTCTAACTACTCAGAGAGTGGGTAAAAATTCGATTTAAAGAAGAAAGTGCCCATATCGGTCAATAATCGATATACGACGCGAAATGATAGGTGACCTTGGTCTAGGATGTAAATAAAATTTACAGAACTATTTGACATGTCAGTTGTAATAGATGTCACGGCTGAGTTTTGGTTTGTTTAAAGCAAATATTTCTCTGATATTTTTTATTGCTTCGATTTACGGTTTAAAGAGTCGTTTTCACGATTTGTATTTTAAACTTACGCGTTTAAGTATATGTGCATTCTCATTTTGTTCAGAGAACTCTGTTGTGAGAAGAGAACAGTGTTTTTCAACGAGAATTTGCCTGAGTTATTGAAAAATCGAAGAAAATATTAACGTGGCTTTTTGATCTTTTTATTTTCAATTTTGTATCTACTTTTACCGATTACTTCTGAAAAATCTTAAAATTGTGCATGTTTTATGAGGGGTACACATAATTAGCTTTTCAGAGAATGCAAATGCGTAAATGTACCCATTGGATCGGCTAAATTAGACAGCTTCAAAGACAGGGTGATTCAAATTTGAGGTACGAGCATTGAGGTCTCGGAAACCGTAAGAGATGCAAGGATGGTTAAATTAGGGCAAAGTTGCGTAATTTAATGTCGAATAATAATTAGTTGACAAAGTTGGAAAATTTTAAGTATTTTCGATCATATTAAAACTATTGTTTCATTTTAACACTGCTTTATTAAATTTTTTTAAACGTACCACTTCAGAACAACTATTCTAATTTGAGCAAATACCCTTTATGTATTTTATCGTAGTTAAAGTGAAATATGATATTAATTATGCATGTTAACAATTAGGATTAGGTGTAGAAAAACATGTATTGAAAAAATCTAGCCTATTTATAATTTCTTTAAGTATATAAATTATCATGTCTCTAATAATGTATGTTGTCTATTAACTTACAAAAACTCTTTAAATTTATAAAACGTACTATGTGTTGATTCTATTGGATTTCTGTCTGAAAAGTGCTAGTAAAATATAAATTTTTGAGAAAAACTGATTTTGTTTTCAAATAAAAAAGTAGGAGCTTAGATACACAAAATGAACTGTTTAGGAAGGGTCTTGGAATGTATACAGGGGTTGCAAATACGAGGTGAAGTTTGAACAAAAAAACTTTTTTCTTTAACTTTTAAACTGCTTAAATTTTTTAAATACGGTTTTCCAAATTCCAATACTGACTCACATCCTTGACGATGGGCAAACAATGAAATATCTTAAGCAACACGTAATTAAGCTAGACATTAAAATTTAAAAACATTAATTTAGGTTTCAGAATTTAAAGCATGCTTTTAAATAAGGCAGTGTGTTAATCAAACTTGTCCTTTTCTTTTATGAGGCAAATTGCTAGATTTGATAGTAGCTATAATGCCACTCATAAATCTAATAATAATAATAATGATAATAATAATAGCAATAATATTAAGGAAAACAATAAAAATATTTAACGAACTTAAATAAAAGAGGATGTTCGCAATTCAATATATTTTCCAATACTTATAATAATTAAGCTTAGACCGATTCTAAACAGAGACACCAAAACCTGCACTAATTCGACCGACAAACATTGAAAATTGAATCTATTCAGCAGTGACGATGACTGGCGCCATGCTGTCTATGTGTATCCGTATACACATAACGATCGCTCTGTTTTGCAACATGTGTTAGAATTTTACTATTAAGACAAATATAGTATTAGAATTCTGAACGCGTGTTGTGTGTGCTGGAAGCGTTAACATTTATTAAACAGTCGCTGCATATGTATAAATGTGTTTGTAAGCTTAAGTGACCTTACTCAATAAATATCACGTTACTTTAATAAAGTTGAACTTTTATTTGTCGGAGCGATTACATGGTATGTCGCAGGTTTTGATTTGTAGGATTGTTTCGCTTTTTAATGACGCCTGTTAGTGCGCCACACTAACGGTTTTTATTAATGGTCGTAACCGATCTGCTTTATGGATCACTGGTTTTTAATATACCTACCTAACATGACTACGTTTACATTGGGGAAACTCAATCCGATCGATAATCGGATACATTTTCAGGCAAACAAATTTATTTCGGAAAACGTTCGATCTCTTTCAGGATTACTCTTATTCAGTCCTAAAAAGTAGAAAAAATAACGCTGTTTAAAATAGAAGAGATAGACAATCTACTTTTCAAAATAAACCGGTTTTTCTTTCGGCATAACTCATATGTATTTGACAAATTTTTAGGATATGTAAAAAATCAACGATATGAAGTGCAGGTCTTTTTATTCAGTTCATTAGGGATTACTTCGTTCAGAAATTCGTATTTAATCCAATTGGTTGAAGTCAACGCACAAAAATTTCAGGATTGACTTTTGTTGTGACACTCGACCCAAAGTTCGGTTTCAATCGTGTATGTTGGCAATTTTGGACAGTTTGAGTGCATCCAATGCGTTGGATCGGATCAAGATTATCTGACATAAACGTGGTCATTGCTTAAAAATGGGTTTTTCTATGTCCTTAGACATATATTTAATATCATATAGATAATAATACTAGATTATATTAAGGATTTTATGAAAAGTCATTGTTTTCCCAACTTAAATAATTAAGTAATAAAAAAAAACATAAAACTTTACTGCTTTGTGCTAAACCCCGTTTTCAGCGATGCTGAGGTGAATACATGAAATAAATAAAACTTTATTTCGATATATTCTGCCCTAGAGTTGTTGTTGGGTTGACGATTGTTCGTTCGGAGAACTTGCTCATAAGTTTCATTCAACATCAGCTTCTTCGACTAAAAAAATCTTGCCAAACCGCATACCCTGCCAAATCGGCCTGATACCCGGTTTTGACTGGGTACCCGTTATATTTTTACCGGTAGGTATCACTGCAAAGACGGAATAATCAGGGTGTTGTCGACAGGCAATATTTTATATCATCTTGGGATAGTTCAAAAAAAACTAGATGAGATAGATGCTTGAATTTGTATTCTATCTAGATGATGATGAAGTAAAAAACGAATAACCCGCTCTCCTGAGACACCTTGCTCATAGTAGATGTTCTGCAAACAAGGACAAATGCAAAAATATATAACACCTAGATTTTTTTTACTTTAAGTTCCTGAAGAGTAACTAACCTGTCAAATATATAATTTTTACAAATAAATATATTGAAAATAATTAAAAATTAGAATAAGCAGCGTGTATAATACTAACTGGTTTGTTAGATAAATAATCTATTCCCTTTCAAATTACATTTGTGGTTTATCAATTTTATCAAAGCTGTTTTGTTTGCTTATAAAAATTATTTTTTATCAACACTCCCCTGTACGCACTTGAAAATATGCAGCCTTTACTGTGCTCTTTAGGCAAACAGTCGAGACCAAAAAGATAATCAAAACAATCATCACTGGTAAATAATGCCTTCCCAGCTGTTCATTAATTTTTCGCTTCAGTTGTTAGGGGGAAGAGTATATCGTATCTGATAGTGGTATTTCATATAATATGTTGATATCAGATACTTTTGACCACTTGACTTGATCGAATTTCTTTATGTTTCCGAGAAAAATCGTTTTAAGTGGTGATTAGATTTATTTAGGATTAGTCTTTATATAAACTGAGAGGTAGTTCAGATACTTTAATATAGGGAAATAACATAGACGCCAACATTTTGAATTAATGCAATTATTCTATCGCTGAGAGGTTAAAACCATGCCCTGATCTAGAAATAAAAAAAAAACAAAATTCTTTGAAGGGCTTATATAAATTAATTATTAAATGTCAGCGTTCACCAAAAATATATTTTTCTTGGAGGGACTTATAGGAGAAATATTATCATCTTCCACGATGTGTAAAATAAATAAATAAAATAGAAATTAAAAAGTTAGTATAGAAAAAAATCCTTCTACACCTTGCAAGAGTTTTATGACGACATTTTATAATGTAATTTTAGCTGTTTATGTAAAATCATATCATCAAATAAAGCGATTTTTGCCTATAAATATAAACAACATCTGTCCCATTATTTTTAAAATATATTATTTTTTTATAATTTTATCTTTTTACAGCTTTAGGATGACAGTGAAATTTTTAACTTAAATAAATTTTAAAACGCTACTAAAAAGTTGTTGCTATTCTGACTTGTTTATATTTCAAAATTAGTACAAACTGATATACAAAGAACAAACAGTGTTGGTAACAAGGAAGCTAAAATAAAAACTTACACATCAATTTGTACTATGTGTATTTTCCTAACAAACGTAGACAAGTATTTGGTTTACTTTAACCGGGAAACATTCGGAAAACTCCCCAAGCCGGGAGACCTGAACTCCTGTTCACTGAATCGGTTAGTTCTCAGCGTAGTTTTATTAAATCTCGGTTTTTAATTCCATCTGACACGTAGTGATCGATCTTCTTCCCTGTCAAGACGAGACAGTGACAGGTCTTTGAACGTGGTAGAATAAAATTTAACCCTTTAACCGAACCGATCCGATAGTCGGTCCGAGCGGATAGTTTGAAGCAAGGGTATCTCATTATTTTCGGACACATGATGAATAATGAATAGGTCTGCTTGAGCAAACCGAGATTATGGCTGATGAAGTGTTAATATTGGAAAGGGTGGAAGGTTAAGTGGTTGGTATACTTGAAAAACATGACAACTAAAATTTGATCAAATTATAGCGGAGAAAAACCAGGAAATGTAAACTGAGCTTTAATATAGAGATAGAAAAAATAATTTTGCAAAATTATTTCACGTAAATTGTGTGACTTCAGGATTGCGCTTGAATATTATCTCCATACATGATTTTTGAAAATTGCATTATTTTGAAAAAAAAAAGGTTTTTTGAGTTATAAGTGAGAATATAAACATTTGTTTGCACAAGTTACTTTTGCAACAGTATATTTTAATTTCAAAAGATATTGCAAACATTTTTTGCAATGTATTTTCATGCAGTTAATGTTTGTTAATGTATTTCTGCAGTAGGATGGAGTTATCTGGGTGGAAACTCAATACTGACTTAGTTTTAAAAATTTAAACAAAAATTTAGACTAGGAAGAGATTTTTTTAAAAATCTAACAAAATGCCACTTTTACAATAATTGATAAAATGAAAAAGGCCAAAGCACTATTAGAATGATATAATTAATATGCTAAAAATATTACGAAAATGTTGATAACAGTTAATCTATAGAGAACAGTAAACTAATATGAGTCTATACAGAACTAAGTTCTCTAATAAACAGCAAAGTAAGCGGACACCAGAATCGAAATTTTTTCGAGGATCGTTTTAAAAATAGTAACACTTTGCTGTAGAATAAAAAAAATCCTAGACTTTGTAAAACTAAAAGTACATAGACTTAAAAAAGAAAAACTTGATAATCAATTATTATCGTTATTTACCATTGGGTGTCATCTGATGAGCTGGTAAAGGCAGCGCGCCGGACTATGGGGCTAATGCCTTCAGATGTTGGATCCGCTGAGGGTCCCAAACTGGATCGCATATTTAGTACTCAGTACTTTTTCAAATCTGCCTGATGCATGGTACACGTATAGAGTGAATATTCGTAGACATTTTTAATAAACAGGCTAAACATTGTTTCGTTTTTAAAGACAACGTCAAACGTTTACGACAAGCTTTCATCATTTCAGCATTGCTTTCACGATTTTGTGGTTAAAATGGGTCCAACATTTGAAGGCACTCGTATCGTATAGTGCTCCCTTAAAAATATTTGTACTTGTAATACAAACGACCGTTGATCTACTACTCTACTGCCTAAAGGTACCATTCGATGCTCATTTGTTTCGGTATTTGGATAATGTTGACGGAGTTCACGACTCCTCGCTCTGATGTAGGATAGGGTAAACAAATTTATTTTTTGACTTTTCGCACGAATAAAAATATCTAGCTTCAATATGAATTTATGAACATTATATATCTCATCATAGGCTGGTCTCTCAACAGAATGTTTCGATACATAATATAAAGGATATTTAAGCAAAAATAAGAAATTCATTTACTTGAGTTTTTATAGACACATAGCAGTTGTACAAATGCTTTCAACTTATCAGGACTCACCAGTGCACCGATCGGAAGAGAGAAACATTCATAATGAAAAGAATTTATTTCAATATTTTTAAATTTTATCAGTTTTGTTTGACATGTAACCTAAATACAGAAAAACTAATAGTTTTCAGTCGTCTATAATATTTTTTTTATGTGTTCCCAACTAATATCTCAAAATGTTTTTTTTTGCTTTTTCTCAACTGAATATTATTCAGAAATTTGTTTAACATTCTGAACGCAATAAATAATCTGAACAGATTTAAAATATAGGGTGAGGGGTTAGTAGGACTAACATGTTTGCAACCATATATAATGTTTTTTTTTTAACTTGTCCAGATTATTTGTTACGGTTCGAATGATAAACAAATTTCTTTTATGACTTTTTCGCAACTGAATAAAAATATTCATATGCGAAAAAACCAAAAAATCATGTTTGTCATTCCAAACGCAAGAAAATAATAGAAGATGACCTCTAGACCAGACTCTGAAAGAGATCTGGAAAAAGCCTTCTTGACAAAAGATCTATAGCCAGGATAAGACACTCCCAAATAGGGTGGGACTGCCTAAAAGGGGCCAAAATTATGTTTCTATGGGGTGCCAACAATATAATTTTACCAACAGCTAATTTTTCAAAAACAGGATACCAAGGCTGACCCGGCCAATATGGAAAAACTAATAAGTCTGCTGCTTTTTTATTGACAATTTACTTATATAATAATAATAACTTATATATATATATATTTATAATATTTTTGGGATCAAGGGGAAGGCGGAAACGCATAAAACTTTAATCCCTGCCATGAAGTCGTGAATGCATCTACAGACCAAGAATCGGGATCTGGCTTCCAAGAAAAATATTTCCTACATTCCAACATATCCCACAAGTAGGCTGAAGGGTTAGTCAGACAACCACATTAGATTGTGCTTTGCCTTCTGTGTAGTAAGTGTAAAAATCTTGTCTTGAATACAAAAACGATGGGCATGTTATAATAAATTGTGTATTTCATTGTCTTCCCTTCATATTTTATTGGAATGAAGAGACAATTTACAATACCTCGGTCTAATATATGTGCATACCAATTTTCATTTCTGAAGATGACCGAAGAAGATGATGATGAAAGCATGGTTGACAAAACTTCTCATATACAGTAGGGTTGATTTTAGCAAAAACTGTGTAAAAAATATTCCATTTTACTTATGTTTTAATAGATTCGTCGGTATCAAGTCATTTGGAAAGTGAAGACGAGGGTGTAGATGAATCTTTGGGTTCTGAACCAAGGCATACAAATTCACTGCCAAGCACATCCCAAACGGAAGAAGGTAATAGTAATGCAGCTGGAATAAATTAAACTTCTATAGTGCCTTCTTAAACCATGGTTTAATATCCCGTAAAAAGTTCTTTTCAATTATATTGTAGTGCAATCTATACGATATGCAAACTAATGTATGAAAAAATATATAGGTACCTGCTTCTTTCCGTTGTTAATGTCAGTGTTAGGAACTTGTCCATATTAGAGTAATAGATAATTAAACCTCACTAAAAAAGTGGAAACAAATTTTTAAATACCATTTCAACGCTTATTCACTAAAATAGACCTAGAATAAGTCAGTAAGAAACTCACTGAACACATCAAGAAGAATTTACAAATAATTCCAATTAAGCAGGGTTTGTCTTTTGGTAGCAAGTAATTTTCAAAGGTATTAACGAACTGAAAAAATATAACCCGGAATAGCCAGAAAATGGAACTAAGATATGTTCTGTTTTACTGGGGCACGTGCTATACGGGCTTGCGATTTATTGTGATTTTATAAGTCAGCCCACAAGGTCTTCCGGAAATAAGTAAAAAGTCCAATGTTGTTTTGAGATTGGCTGAAGAGTTACCACAAAATTAGAGTCTGACTTTTTGCGTAGAGCTGACATCTGAAGAATTTGTGTAAATTAACCGTGAACCAAAAAAATAATTTATCTTGAGATAAAGATCTGAGTATAAGTATATAATTATTTTAATATTTATTAGTTAGTAAAATGGCAAATTAGTAGGATAGTGACTCTACTAAGACTTTTATTGGGGCTTATCTGGAAGGTATTATAAAGAGATTTGACGGAAAACTAAACCAGAAATAAATGTGAAACTTGACCTGATGATGTTAATGATGGAAACTAGACAAAAACATAGCCCAGATTCAGCAAGACATAAACATAATGCTAACAGCAAAGCAGTAATAAGTTACAAAATATTATGTATGTATGTAAATGTATTTTTCAGTTTTTTCAAAACATACATTTACATCATATTATGGATTTGCATCTTCAAAACAAATATCCCCATAAAAATGCTCTAAATATTAGAATCTAAAAAAATCTGATAATCTTTTTTTATTTATCTTGGGGATAGGTTGGAATATAAATTGCACGCTACGTTGAAATCAGAGATTTAAATCGTACAAATTAAGTCGGCAGTCCAGCAGAAAAAAGTAGACGAGACAATTTTCTCGCCAAAAGAGACAAAGAGATAATCTCTAGCCTTCGCGGCGACAGTATAAAAAGTTGTAGTTTTTTGTCCATAAATTCTCGCCTGGATAAAGAGCTTTCTCGCGCTTAGTTCACTAATTAGAGATGGTATCGGAGCTTCGAATTAGCATTTTGAGAAGGCAAGAACTCGTCCGAGGACACGAGATTTTGTTTAAGAGCGGAGAACGACCCTAACACGTTCGGCTGCTAGGCTAGAGATATACACTTTAGAGTAATTTGTAGCTACTTTTTTACAATTTCATTTTGCCTTGAAAAAACGTGCAACGAATAAAAATGCTACTGTTTTATATAAATACTCTTTTATGTTCTGACCTTCTTTAAGGCAGGCCGAATGCTAAAAAATATAAACATATATAAATAATTCGAATATGTCTATTCTACGGTATAAAGAATAGTTCTTTTAGAAAAATGTGTTGCTTAAAATCAATTGAATAGGATTTTTTTACGTTAATTTTTTATAAATTTTATTTGGTCACCATTTTGTTCCGCCATCTTGAATTCGTACCGCCATTTTACCATTTTATCTCTATTTCACAGTTAATGCTTCCACAAAATTTGAAATTAATCTTATAAGTAGTTTTTTTCAGGCTGATCTTTTAAATATATATTCATACCAAAATGTTACCCGTTCATTCATATATAACACTTGATTTTTGTGTAAAATTAGAGGTAACCTGGATAACTACGCTTTTTAGTAATAATTTTTTTAACGTTTCACTCGACCTCCATCTTGTTTTGGCATATTGGATTTTTACCAAAATATTACCAGGTACATCCTCACATGACCCTTAATTTTTGACTAAAATTTTAAGTCCATCTGATAAATAGTTTTTAAGCTAAGACAGACAGACAGGCAGACAAACCGACCAACAGAATTGATAAAACATATTTTTTGACATCTAGGGACCCTAAAACGTAAAGATATGTAAAGCCTCAGAATTTTCTCCCGCCATCTTAAATTGGTACCACAGTTTGAATAGTTGGTCTCTACACTACAATTAGTTATGGCACACAATTTGAAATGAAATCAGTTCAAAAAATAGTTTTTCAGAATTTTTAAATATTTTATTAAGTCGCCATTTTGTTTCGCCATCTTGGATTCGTGCCAAAGTTTTACCATAATACTTGGTTTTTGTTCAAAATTTGAGATAAATTGGATAAGTTTAGTAATAATCTTTTTATCATTTCACTAGGCCGCCATTTTGTTTTGACATTGGATTTACCAAAATGTTACCAACTCATCCCTATATGACCTTTTTGACCCAATCTTCAAGTCAATCGCGTAAGCAGTTTTTTAGCTATGCGGCGAACAGACAGACCGACTGTCAGACAGACCGACGGAATTGAGGAAACATGTTTTTCGGCATCTGGGAATTCTGAAACGTAATGATCTGAAAACATCTCGTAGGGTGGTGTTTTTTTCACGATAACAATATTCTTTTACGATTTTTTTTATGATTGAGGGGTTAAGCCATGCTACTATTTTCACCAGTATACAGACAATCATATACAGATTTAACAGATATTTTATGGCGAAACTGAGGGATCATTTTGTGCAATATGAAAAAAATCCAGCTCCATCTTGACATGTATCAGATTAAGGAGCTCTTTAAGTCTCTACTACGCCCAGAATGATATGACTCCAGCATTTTTTTTTTAATGAGAAGAACAAAAAAAGGAAGTTTATATCCTACGTCTAAATTTTAACAGGCCTTAATGGTGATGTACTTTTGTTCGAAGTAAGTTTCGAAATTTATCGGAATAATACATTTCTCTGATCGTAAAGTTCCAAAAAAGTCCTTCTACGTTAATTTCATCACTTCAATAAATTCTATTTACGGGATGTTAATAATAAATGGAGGCTATGTTCTTAACTTCCGAAAATTTTGTAGCTTTAAATTTTTAATATTAATTAAAATATTAATTATTATAACAATAGAAACCCCGACTGCTTAGAAACGAATAGGAAAAATATACTTCTCTCGTAAGAGGAGAATATTATAATCGTGAAAAAAACCACCTTCTGAGATTTTTGCGGATCTTTATGTTTTTGGGTCCCTGGACCTCTAAAAACATATTCTGTTCTGTCTGTAAGTGTCAAGGCATAGCTCAAAAACTAGTTAACCGATTGGCTTCAAATTTTGGTCAAAAATTAAGGGTTTTAAGAGGATGAAATGGTTACATTTTAATAAAAATCCAATATGGCGGAACTAAATGGCGGCCTCTCAAACTGTAAAAAAATCATAAGAAACTACTTATCGAATAGACTTCAGAATTTGCACAAAAATAAAGTGTAATGTAGGGATAAACTGGCAATTTTTTTGTGTAAATCCTTTATGGCGGAACAAAATGTTCTAATAAAATGTTTAAAAATTCTATACCCAAAAACTACTTATCCAATTGATACGAAATTTGACACAAAAAATCAAGTGTTAAATAAAAATAGACTTGTGAATTTTTAATGCGAATCCCATATAGAAAAGGCATTCTAATAAAATGTTTACATATTCGGTGAAATTCGATTTATTGGAATAAAAACTCTTTTTACGAAGGAAAATAATAAAATGAAGGACATAATTTATTTTTGTAAATAGCGTAAATAATGTTATGAAAATAACTAAAATTAATAGCAACAATAATAATTAAAAACATAATAAAATACAGTTTATAGGATTTGTATAAAGTTGTTAACAAATAATTATGTGCATGTATAGACTGTTTATTTTTCTTCTATATTAATATTTTTAATAGATTTAATGTTCCATAAGTTATGTATGACAGATGCGCTTTGCATTGTTTTGCAATTATAACCGCTACCTGATAATATTATTAAACCATTTGGATCAGGAAAGTAAATACCTATATAAACTCATATCATTTCTGAAAAAAATGCGTTAAAGTTATATTTATTTGTCTTCATTAGTTCGTAAATATTTTCTTCTCAGTTTTATTGTTTATTGTCAATAGCTTAATTCTTACATATTTCGAATGTCCTTATTTCTTACTACTAAAATTGGTCAACACCTCTTATTATTCCGATAAACAAAATAACAAGAACAGGATCATAAAAAATGGTTTGTCCTTTTATGCGTAAATTCTTTAGTGATAATCATGAGTTTAAGATACAAAACCCATACTAGTGCAATAAACCAGTATGATTCAGGTACCTTTACCAAATATTTTTAATTGACAGAAATGGAAAGTCTCTTTTTATTAATTTACTTTGCATTCATTGAGTAGCTTTGTGTATTTGTAGGTGTGTGTACTTCAAAATGGAATGATTTTCAGGCTCAAAACGTTTTAGAAGGTGTCCGCTATCAGCAAATGGAAAAATTATTGTGCAAAACGACTAACATGCCCTTCGACACATGTACTCATCGAAAAGTGATGGTAATATGGTAGAATTGTTTTCTAATATTAATATAAATTATTATATTGATATTGCCACTTCATGAAAGTTGTAATCTGAATTTTAATGCACACTATTAATCACAAATACATTCTGCCCAAGGTACATTGCTTCAAAAGTCCTGCTAATGGCTAATCATATTATTGCCAATAACTATTTCTAAACCGGGGTGTTCTAGTTTGTTTAAATGCGAGCTTAGTCTGGCTCTGAAGGTAACTACCGCAAATATAATTAGATACATTGGTTGTTAAACAGGTTATAGGAAAAATTTAAAGGGTACCTAAACTATCTGCATATGGTTTCTGGTTCATTTGCATTTGTTTTAATGATTTATTACTTCGATTGAATTTCGAACAAACTATAGTTCAGTTGTTGGCTACAAGTATTATTAGACAAAATCGTAGAATGTATCTTGTTTTCTTTATTTTAGGCAGCTAGTGTTTTTTTAATAATTAGTTTTTCTGTGGACTGGCCCTGTACAAATCTGAATATTAACACGTTTTAAAGTGTAAATGTACGGAAAGCATATTGTCTTTGACTAATCACTAGTCATATTAAACACTAATTGTCTTATAGTCCGTGGGATATATTGGTTGAAAATTTCTCTGGACCATGTTGTAGTTTTATTTCACTTTTAATTTATAAAGTATGAATCAAGAAAGCAAGACTTTCAGTCGAAACCTTTCCAAATAGTTCCAATGAATGTGCCCGAAAAATTATTAAGCGGGACATGTGACAAAATAATTTGTGATCGGAAATTCAGGAAATTTTCACTGCAAAAATCATTTTTGTCGTATCTCGTCTAATATTTTCTTACCGGAATATTTCATAAAACCTTTTCGATAGATCTCGATGAAAAAAAATTAGCTTAGTTGCATCTGTCTAATGTAGTGAAATATTTTTACTTTTAAATATTGTTTGTGTTGTAAAAACATTTAAAGTTCATCATTTGCTTCCTTGACCCGTTACTTATTGACCCTTTGCGTTATCGTGATCAATTTTGAAAATTTTGGAAACAATTGTTTTTCACATGGGTTAAGGAAAACTCATCGTTTGGAAAAATAATTTATGTCACAACTAGCATCATTTATGCTTGTCTTCTTTCTATTTGAGAAATTGCCTACCTATTCTGGGAAATTTTATATATTTTTATTTGCATATTTGTAAACTGGAAAATGCAGGCTGACAATTATGTAATTTGAGGTGCATGGAGTGTACCTACTTTCTACTTATTATATAAAATGAATTTTGACCTCGTCAGACCCGAGATGTGCATTTAAAGATTGTAGTTCCAAGATTTTAATGTATTTGTGATTATCATTTGACTTATGACCATAAAGTTACGCAGTTTTTTTGGTAGAATAAATGAAGAAAAAAATGAAATATATTATAGTGTGGGTCAAAGGTCCGTTTTGTGTTTTTGAGGATGGAATAGTTGTAGATATACCAATATAATATAGATATTAAATTATTTACATTTATATATTTACTAGGTTTTTTTTTTCTTTCAGGTAAGTAATCAGACGTTTAGCTGATATCCTGCTAAGCAGAAAAGTCTGTAAGTAGTACATTTTCATCTTAGAAGTAGCCATTTATTACACCATTATACGAACAATTAATGAATTTTACAGCGCTTATCATTCTTTTCCAGGAATATGAATTACAAAGAGATTTTGAGATGTTGGCCTTTTAGATAATTAAACTAAACATAGCATTTGTTATTTTTACACTCCACCTATTACTTATTTATCGCTTTTTCTTCCCTTGTGTGAGAATCTGTGAAAATATAATATGCATTTTATGCTGCATTTAATTTAGTACCGGGTGTGTTACTTACCTTCCAATAAAATGTAAGTAATTAAGTTTTTCATTTAAAGCCGTAGCATGTCCTATTTTGTTTGAAAATGTCATCATTGTTATTTTTTGATTATTTTTAATTTTTTTTTCTTGGGTGCACTAATTTAGTTTACTTTTCAAATATAAGTAAATTAAAAAAGACCTAAAATGAAAACAAAAGCTAATTAATAACTGCCATACCGTAAAGAAGGGGGAGTTAGTGAGTATCATTATTTTTCAAAAGTCCTTAAGAGTTCCCAAAACATGATTAAAAAAACTCTATTTTCATGTCTCTGAAAATAACTGGATTAACCTGTACAAGGACAGATATTTTTTATTTGTCTATGTTTGTTTTACTTTTTATGTTTTACAACTCATGTCATTTGATGTAATTACTTTTATCGATTTGAAACGTGAAGATTGGATACGGAAGAAACTGTCAAATTGACTTCAAATGGGATTTCTATTTTTGTTAGGATTTGGTGGATTTTAGTTGAGTTAAGTTAATTCAATTATGCATTTTCATTTAAGAAATTTATTTAAATATCCACGGTTTTATCGTGGTGAATTGGATTACATTTAAACCAAAAACCAAGGTTTACTAAAGGAGGTATCTAAAGAATACGAACCAGTTTGTGTCACATTTTTTTTTACTCTTACCTTGAGTATTTGTTTATAAGAGAAATTAACTCTTTAGTGCTTTCTAAAAGCAGATAGATATTTTTGTTCTTAAAGAATATTTTTATTATAATTTTTTTCACATTTACAAAGAAATATGTTATCGAAATACACTGTAGCCCAAATTGGGCCTAAATGTATGAGGTTTTGGAAATTTTGCATCCGAGATTTCCCAAGAAGACTTATCAACTAATTTTTTGTAAATGTAGACCTACATTTTTTATTTCTTCCTCTTATAAATATTGGACCTTCCAAAACTAATAATTATTGCACTCATATATTTCAAGTAATTAAAGCTTTTCAACATGAATTCGACGAGATTCTCATTTTCTACATCTTCTAAAACTTTATAAGAAAATCTAAAGTCTTTAAAGTGTGATACATTATTGGATTTGGAAAGTTGAATGCTTATTAAAAAAAGGATTTAACATCCATGTCTATAGTAAACTAAAAGTTAATGATGGACTCTCTAAAACTCAATTTAACCACAAAATTATACCCAAAAAGTTGCTGTAGAATTGCTTCTACAGGTAAACATTTTGGAAATTAGTAAGCTACAAAACGTTGGTAAATGTTTCAAGAATCCGAAAAGTGTGATCCTTTCCGGGTCCAGCATTTTGTTTGCAACATTCTTCAATTAACCACTCCTCCGTCACCCATAATTTTTAAGATCTCCATATATAGGCTATTTGTCCAATGTCTATATTGTCGGTACTTTTTAGATTACTAAAAATTCCTTAATGCAAAAAATGTTTATAGATATAATCCAAAATACAGCAAATCATTCAAATCGATTCATTTATATTAGGGTAGTCGGAAAATATACATAAAAATATACGATAATCTGCTAGTTTTCTAAAACCGGTTAAAAACAAGCACCAATTTAATATTCGTACAACTTAAAGAATCAAATATCTTTAAAATTTCATAGTCTTTTACTGAAGATAAAATGAAAAAAGTTTTGTATTAATTGTTATATGCGGGTATAAAAGTAAATAAATAAACAAATATTCTTGATATATGTATATATGTATATTAACATTTCTGTCAGTTGTATAGAACAAATGTATTTGTGTGCTATGAACTCGTTTAAATTAGGCTCAGCTTTTATTGCATAAAATATTCTATAGCCCCTTTCCATATCCAACATTTTTGAGGTAGAATAAGTTATATCAGGGATCATATCTTTTCTTTGTAACTTTTACGAAAATAAATGCATGACTATAAACACGAAAATCACTTAGAAGAAAGTTGTATATTGAGGTAATTCGAGTAAAATTATGCGGTATTCATGTTAATCGCCGATATAGTTGGAACCCAGCTGAGTGTAATGTGTTAATTTCCATAAATTTACCGACGTATCGTTGACTTTAATTATATCACTGTAATTATTTACAATGTTCTAAAGCCCACAACATAAAATATTTATTAGGCATATTTTAATGTGTATCTGTTTACTGACATTTCTTTAAATATTCAAATTTTTCCGGTACAAATTAATTAGTAAGTTTTATATGATGAGGGTTATTGCTGGGCCTGTAATTTTGTAACACGTTCTAAGGTTTTAATTTAATACTGTCACATTTGCCATTTCACACTCAATAGAATAATTTTTTGCAATTATATTATGGTCTATTTAGAATAAATTGTTGTTTCATTTCCTCACTGGACGAAAAGTCTCAAAAACAAACTTGCTCATATCTTTTATTTGCATAATAGTGTTTAGTACTGTTTAAAAATATGATTCGCAAATATGACTCCTCAAAAATAATTGGTAAGTTTATAATAAATTGTCATGCGCTCCCCAAAGCATTTCAAGCGTACCAGATCGGATAACAATTAGTTGGTATAATACTAATACATACTGTTTACTTTCAAAACAATATCTATATAGGTCCATATTATTCGAGTTTTTTAACGGTTTTTTGATCCCTTTAAAGGTCTCTAAAGTTATTTGTTTTTCTTTCAGAAAATATGGGAAACTATGAGATTTGCATACTTAGCTTGTTTTTCTTTCAGATGATATGGGAAACTATGTGATTTGCATACTTAGCTCCTTATAATTTTCCTGAAAATAAACCAATAACCAAATAAAATTTGTAATAAATATATTAGTTATTATTAGGTCTGCAAGTTTATTTTAAGCACATCAGAGTATGTTTGTAGGATTTAAATACAGTAGAAAAAGGCAGTTTAAGTATTTTATTCACATATAATATTTGAATCTAATATAGTATCTCATCTGTCTTATTTAGCAATTTTATATATATTTTAAATATGCATCATTAGAAAAATAATTGTAAAGTGGCATGGTGTAGCCTTAAATCAATCTTTTATGTTCCTTTAAAAATAATTTACATGTTTTACAAACATATTATTTTCATTATTTTTTATTTCCTTTTTTATGTAGATATAAAATTTGACATTTTTAGTGGAACACAGTGGAAATTATGTGATTCGTTTCCGTCTATTTAGGTCAAACTTTATTTTTCTTTGTGTATTTTGCGGAATTTTGTTAAATACTTTTTTGAAATATGAGTTATAAGTTATTATATTTAGTTGCAACGTCAAAATTATCGCCCATTTTTGTACCACAAATGTGTTCTTTCTTTTTAAGTTCGTTAGTTTTTACGTTAAACTTTTACGGGATTTCCATTGTGTTCCGAGCGTAAGCATCATTAGACATTTGAAAGTAAATTCAGAAAAGTCTGGCCGACAAGTGTTAGGAAACACAAATTGGTTATGACTGGTAAGAAATTTAAATAGCAATAGATAGAATGGAAATTTCCAACTATATGACATCATTTTGAACTATATCGAATTTACAAGGACCCAGACATCGTCATAAAGAATGAAAGACTAAGATGGGTGGATGGAGTCGAAGGAGAACTTGGAATCCTAAAGGTTAGAAGATGGAGGAAAGCAGCCAGGAATAGAGCAGAATGGAGACGAACCTTAGAGCAGGCCAAGATCCACCGAGGATTCTTAGGCCAAAGATGATGTTGATTATGGCTATAGAAATTCTTTTTAGTGTCTACAAGGGACAAAAAACCTTTTTTGCTAATATATTATATTTCAATAGAACGCACCATTGTGCTCTATAATATTTTTCATTTTTTTGCAATTTATGATTAAAATTTATTTTCCCGGTTGTGCTTAGAATATAAACTTAAAGCAATTGAAATATAACCCAGTGACAATCTGCTTGGATTTAATAATCAAGATGGCGCACGATGTTGAAGTACAATCGGATGCAGATATAAAAAGTATAATGTTGAAATGTGTGTAAAGTGTGTATTGTGAAATATAATTTACATTAATCATCTGCTTTAAGAATTGCGGGACTTCTAATAGCTAATCGGAGTAAAGGTTTACAGTCTTCCGGATGTAAGAAAAATGGTCGCGAAGCAGATCTGAAAAAGCAGTAAGTCGAGCTAGGCTGACTCTCTAAAAAATGTTGAAATTGCGGTTTTGAAATAAATCATTTCCAAAGCTGCAAAAGTTTCAATGCAAGATTCAACAAGGTATTTAAAAAAAGGCCTTTCTGAAAAGATGCAAAAAAAAATGAAAAAAGGCATAGAAGCTATGGATTTTTAAAAACCTGCTAGTGATTCGACTGCGGTGTTGCCGCCTGCGGAATTGTCTACACTACCGTCAAACGATATCGAAGGGGATCGATCAGCTAGCTGAGTGCGCAGAGAGAAGCTCGGACCTGTTAAAAATTAGTAGCATCGGACGATCTGGAAGTTGATAATATCGCAAGTGCCAGAAATGACATTGAAATCGTTTGCGTTGACGTTTCAAACTCTGCGTTGTTATCATCATCGTAAAATGTTCCAGAAGTGGGACAGAAAACTCAACATCACATTATTCGTAGAAAAATTACTGAGCTAGACGTTTTCCTCGATCAAATCCCCGAAAAATCGTGGTTATTGGTATAGAGCAAACGTAGAAAACAACTCCAAACATTCGTTAGATCTGCAAGTTTCTAGCTCCTGTAAGGTTCAAATCCGATTTAAAACGGATTGGAAGTAGCAAATAGGTCTCAGAATTTTTTTTTTCTGGTCTCTTAAAATCAACTTAGTCAGCAAATATACTAGCTTTTCTAGAAATATAATAATCTAGTAAAACATTTGTGTGTGAGAAGATGCAGACAAGTAGTTTTAGTCTGGGGTTCTTGAGGAAATGAAGAAATTGATCATAGGTCCATATCTTTTGGGGAAAGGAACTCAAAATAAACCATTTTTCGAATCTTTAGCGCCTAAATGAGACATGATTTAATAAAGGACAATAAAATGTATTCAAAGTATACACAGCAAAGTTCCGAGGTAATATTAAATGAAAATAATATTGAATGCTTTTGTGTGAATGAGCATTGGCTTAAATTTACTGGATATGAAGCTATCTGATTTAAAGGTTGTAGAGCCATTTTAGGTTTTTGCAGGTCTATGAAGATCCATGGTGGTGTCTATACGTAACATTTTTACAAACGTGGACTATCCACAAAGTTGTGTCTATCAACTCTCTGCACATCCGGGTATCTTTTTTAGTCGTATTAGTCTAAACCATTAAACTGGTAAAGTTAAATTAAGTTATCGCAGAAGGTCTTTTTACATTGTATAACAGCGTTGAATTTCAGGACTGTACCTTTGATAATGAACCAAACATTAATATTGATGAGAAAATTAATTTTTTTATTGATATATTTGAAAACAACATTAAAGATATTTTTCCTTTAAAAACGAAACTTGTTGATAAAGATTTAACACTCAACTCAGGGAGATGCGTGAGAGGTTTTTTGTTTTCCGGTATTTTTTTAGACTAAATCGATTTACTACTGTGTTAAGTTTCTTAATATTTTGGCTTAACATGCAACACAACTGTTTGTTGAGTACCTCGATAGCAGCAATGATGCCTTGCAATTCTTCTAAACTGTTTTGTATTGTAATAAATGTTTATTTTGTATAAATAGTTTTAAGTGTATTACTTCTTGTGAAGTGGAATGAAATGTATTTTTCTAACTGTTTTTAAATAGTAGGATCGGCAACTTTTAAATAATTCAGACACTTTGTTAGTGACTCTTCTGAGCTAATTTTTTGACGTTTAAAAGCATTGAATTTGGTGCTATTATATAATATATAAATATTTAAATTTGAATTTGTTTATTGAAAGAAGAGGGAACTTGCGAGTTTGTTTATCGTTTCCAAATATTTTGATACATTAATTAATAGTGGTTAACAGAAAGTTTTTTATTTGGCAGTATAAATTGCAAGTAAATAATAACAATCCGCTAATCAGGTCGAAATCCGAGTTCCTGGATCCTCGACCAGTTTTCATAATACAGTAAATATAAAATGTATGTCTTGCTTCGTATTTTAAATTCGAAATTTAAATAATAGTAAGTTGGTAAATTTCCTTCATTCGATACTTCCCCCTTTATAAATCTTTCCTTTTATTAGGAATGTGAAGTATACAAATAATGTCTTTTCAAACATTTTTATTGAGCGCCATTTTGTTCCATATTGGATTTGTACATTTTATGGATTTTTTACCAGTTTCTACCTATACCAAACTTGTTTTTTGGGCATAATTTAAAATATACTGAATTAGTAGTTTCTTACACTAATTTATCCCTATATCATATCTAATTTTTGTCCAAAGTTTGAAGTCAATTGAGTAAGAAGCTTTTTTTTTTCGTTGGCGCCATTTTGTTCCGCTTTTTTGAATTCGTACAACAATTTTATTAGTTTATCTCTATATTACAATTAATTATTCCACCAAATGTAATACCAACCCATAAGAACCTAATTTTTTTCAGGCTGATTTTTGTAAATATTTTAGTAGGTTGCTATCTTGTATTCGTACCAAAATTTTACTACATATTTATTTCTAGGTAGCACCTGCTTTTTCTGCAAAATGAATTGATAATTCGTTTTTTAGTAATATTTTTTTTGACATTTCACTAGTCCGCCATTTTGTTACGTCATACTGGATTTTTACAAGGTCATCCCCATATGACATTTAATTTTTGACTAAAATTTGTAGTCAATGGGATAAGTAGTTTCTTAGATATGCGGCGAATTGACAAGCAGATAGGCCGATGGAATTAAAAAAACTTGTTTTTTTAATCTAGGGACTCTAAAACGTGAAGATCTTTGAAAATCTGGAAGGGTGATTTGGTCACGAACATTTTGTTTGGATAAGCAGTTTTTTAGTATTTTTTTTAACATTTCATTACGCGGCCATTTTGTTTTTGATTTGTACCAAAATGTTACCAGGTCATCCCTTTGTGACCATTAATGTTTGACCAAAATTTGAAGACATTCTGGTAAGTATTTTTTTTTGCTGTGCCACGAACAGACAGGCAGGCCGACGGAATTTTTTTGGCATCTTACCGACGCGACGAAAGTAATAATTAATGTTGTGCCCAGGAAAAATGCTCCTATTATAGGTGACAGAACGTTCAGTCTATACTAAAAAGCCATGCTACGCCTTTGCTTTAATATACCGACTCCCCCCCTTTTTTATTGTTTTTAGCAACTTTTCTGATGATGAGTAAAAAATGTGTTTAATGTTTATATTCTAAGAATTTTTTTGAAGGTGAATGGGATATTTTTAATTCACTAAGATATTAACTTATTTAATATGAATATTTATTATAATTTGACACGCATATGATAATTATCGATACGGATTTATTTATATCTTTGACATTTTGATATCATCGTGATTCAGTTTTATTGAAACATATTACGACAAGGCTATTCCTTTCATGGAAGGCTGAACGTAATAAAACTTTGATGAAAAGTATCATGCTTTGAACACATATAATAATAGGCTACTGTGTTAGCAGCCCCATCATTAATTTAAAAAAAAACTCTTAAAATATTAAGTGCTGTACTGAAAGTAATTTTTTACATACCAATATCTATATTTCTTTTATCACAGTGCACTTACACGGCATACAAAGTAATTTTTTACACACACTTAGGGCATTCATATATTATTCACTCGACTGTATATCTATAAGTAGACAAAGATCTTGAGATATAATACGTAGGTAGGTATTAAAAGTACTAAAACATAAATAGCCTTTCTATACAAGCGCCCTTCTTTTATTGCTCCATTAAAATGTATGTACATATTTATGTTATCGAGAAAAACTCATAAGAATACTAATTTAAAATACATAAAAAAAGGCTGCGCTATTTATTAGGAGCTAACCGAGTAATGAAATACAGTGTTTCTTGCATTATATTTTTTTATTCAAGAAAATAATATCGGCTTACACCGGGTGTCCGGAAATTTCGTTTCAATATTTGGAGGTGCTATTCTACACACATATTTAATAAAAATACCCTATCATCCTGGAAACGTTTCATTTTCAAGATACAGAATTTAAATATTTTTGAGTTTTACTGATTCATATTTGTTACATAACAAACCGCAGAAACCGACAGACAGGGTATTCCTTTTTTCGAGTGACAGCACCAAAGAATTTAATGTCTTTTAGACTTTTTTGATACCTTGTTCCGGTTTGAAATAATTGTGAAAAGTGGATTTAAAAACATTGATGTAATATTTAAGTGGTCCTGGTTGAATGACTGCAATAAAACTACCTGGGTCGATCCCATTATACAGGCAATGTAGTAAGGGATCGGACTTTAGACATTTTTGTATTTAATTGTTACGGTACATGCCCCTTTTTAGAAAATATAAAATGCATCGTACCTCGTTTTTTCTCCAGTGCGTATTTGACCATTTGGTGCATTCATATGAATGTGAATATTTCATCCACACTTTTCAACAATTTTTATTTAATACTTGCGCTTCGATTTAATGCGTTTCAGTATTTGAAAATACACAAAAAATAAAAGATTTGATTATCCGCTCAAAAGACAAAATCGTCGCGTAACATATCGATTAGATGAACTGGACCCTCCAAGCTTTGCGGGCGAATGAATGAAGGAACGAATAGTAAGCGCCCGCTACTCACTATTCGGTTCGATTCGTTGGTTCAATTCGTTCATTCATAAGAATGAACGAATAGACGAATCAACGATTGAACGAATACTTCATCCACATTATTCATCAATTTTTCTTTCATGCCTTTCAGTGTTTGAAAATACACAAAAAAAAAAAGATTAGTTTCGGACGAATGTTTCTCCGAGATCAAAGCCCACTTCATTATTCGCTTAACAGACAGTATCGCCGCGCAACGAATCGAAAGGATGAACCGAACCCTCCACACTATGCGAACGAATAGACGAATAGTGAGTAATGGGCTTAAGGCTAGCTAGCTTGTAGACTTTTGGTAAACAAGACAAGAATAACATCCGACTCCTGAGTTTTACTGTGTCGCTGCTTCGTCCTGTTGGAGACACTGAGGTTTTGCCCTGCTGCTATTGTCCTGGAAAGTAATCCTGCTTTCAGAAAACTTTAGTTAACTAGTGGTGGCATTGTACGCCGCCATTCTGGGGCCTCGAGGTGCCTATAGGGACGCCGCATGGGTTAGGGTTAAATATTTAATTTGCGTACAGATGTGATAATCATTTCAAATATGTGGGTTTGTTCAGACTGTCCATAACTTTTCAGATTTCAAAGAATATGGAAAAATTGAATGTTACTGCTCCAGTTACTGGCGCCGCCAAACGGCGGAAAAAACACAAGGCGAGTTCAAATCCGCATTTGTTGCTCCTGTTGTTTCTCACCCCGAGATTAAAATAATACTCTTTCAGGTTCCAAGGCCATTTATTTCTTTGAATTGATATCAAAGTAAAATCAAATTCAACATAAAAGTTGAATTAACTACACCAAGAATACAATTTTTATATTGCTCTACGATCTATTTTAACAAAATTATTGTAACTTCATCTTAATTCGTGTGATATTTTCAGATTTCGTTCACGCGTATTTAGCAAACCACTGAACGTAAATATTTTAAAATTCGATTTACGGGAAAACCGTTATACATTTGGGAATGGTAAATAGTAGTTTCGAACATAAGATTCTCTTGTAGTGGCAAAAAAATATTTCTTTATATTTCCGAGGTGTAACCTTGCAACCTCAATTTTATGTAATTCCGGAAGGATTTTGGTGGAGGTTTTTTATTTTTCTATTCGTCCTATCGACCTCTATGCAAAAAATCAGCCGTTATCTATATTTCTAAACCCTAAGCTAAAAACTATCAAACTATATATGTTTGACAACACTTTTTCCTAAATTACTTCGAAACAGTGCAACTTGTCTCATAAAAGTCCAGGGAATATGAAATTTGTAAAATAAAGTAGTAAATTCCATAGAAGTGCCAAACTAGCTCATTGTCTCTACAGTAATATTTTTGGGGCAGCCAAAGAGGTGGTAATAAACTAGATGGGCTGAGACGACCTACGACGAGTGCATATGAATTTGAGCACAGGATAGAGAGTTGTGGAAGCATTCACAGGAGGCCTACACCCAGCAGTGGAGAAATGTATAGGCTAAATGATGATAATTAGGCATTAAAAAACTCAATACATGATCTGATGATAATATATTGACCTGCTTTTTTGCAAGCTATACTCCATTGGTGTTCGTGGAAATGCCCATAACTGGGTAAAATCCTATTTAAAAAATCGTAAGCAGATTGTTGTGCTTAGTGATGGTTGAATCTAACTCTGGTCATTGTGATGCCGGAGTGCCCCACAGTTCAATTCTGGGACCATTGTTTTTTATTATATTCATCAATGACCTAAGGTCATTTTGCCCAACAGCGGATCTTGCAGTATTGTATGCTGATGACACAAACATGGTGGTCAAGCATAGAGACTCGGAGGTACTTCCAGGTAAATGTACTTTGCCCTTGAAAGAATAATAATACACAGTCAAAAAAACGGTCTCAAGTTTAATGCAGAAAAACTTTTTTTATGGAATTTTTTTCTAGAAATGCTTTGCCCAACAGGGACTATTTGAGTAGGGTCGGAAGAAGGTCGATAAGGAGCACAAAAACTTTTAAACTCTTGGCTCTCTATGCGGAACAAAATTTAACATGGGAATCTCATGTGGCCCAGTTATGTAAAAAATTAAGTTATGCATGATACATTATAAGAAATATTAGATGTACTGTTTCTGTTGGTGTTCTGAGAGTGTTTTATTTTGGTATAGCAGACTCATATATAGTATGGTTTGCATTTTTGGGGTTCTTCGACCTATATTAGATGTATGGAGAGTGCTAGTCAAAGAACATCGTGCGAACCACTTTTTAATAAATTTGATATTTTGACACTACCATCTATGTACTTTTCAGCTAATAAGGTATATTTAATATTACAATTATAATTAAATATATATATACGACTGCAATTCTCCAGACTATGAATATCTTAGAACTCTCCAACATACATGGGTATTAAATGTTACAAGATTGGAATACTTATAGGACACAGTTCAAACGGGATTTAAGAAAAAATGTTATTTTTAAGAGATCACACATTCTATTCAGTAGAGTCTCTAGAGTATAGGCCTATCTATTCGAATTGTCCACTTATTTTTACATGTATCTGTTAATATATGTGATGTATTGAGGTATTTATTCTGTATGCGTGCCTCATGACTTTCTGGTTTGCTACTTGAAATTTAATTTGGACAAAGTTTCTTTATTTTACTTTAGCTATACTTAGTTGATATTACTTATTGTATTTTAACTTTTAATTCAACCTGACTAGCCATATAAGTTTTATATACATGTAACATAAAAAAATTTCAATGGTGAATAAAATTATTTTGAATTTGAATTACATAAATGTCTTTTTTCTCTTATCCACTCCATAAAGTTAAATTTCCAAGATTGAATAATATATTATTTTTTAGTTTTTAGTATTTTTTAAATCGGTTTTATTCTTTGTTATAAGCATTTTTATATTAAATTATTTTATATGTAACATTTAATTTTCTTTTATGTATCCTACAGATGCAATTTATTATTAAATCGAACTAATAAAACTCTGCCTTTGTAAAATATGTATTCGAGTTACGAAAAATGTAAGTTTAACCTAAATTATGCTCTATATTCTACAAATTACTTGCTTTTTCAAAATAATCTTATTATTAAACATTATTCCTTATTGACAAACAAAAATCTTTTTTGCTTTTTTGAAACAGAATAAAAATATATAACTTTAAATTAGTAGAAACAAATGTTTAATATCTCAACATGTAGAGATATTAGATGATATATAGATATTATTAGATGTTATCATATCTCAACATGTAGACTAGTCTGTCTATGGAATGTTTCAATACATAATATAAACAATATTATTTAGGCAAACATAAGAATTACGTCATTTATTATTTATTAATATTATGCTTGCTTAAATAATATTGTTTATATTATGTATGGAAACATTCCGTAGACAGACTACATGTTGAGATATGTAATTTTATTAAATATTTGTTTGAATTAATTTAAAGTTATATAATTTTATTCATTTGCGAAAGAGCGAAAAAAGATTTTTGTTTCATCAAAGCTTAAAGGATAATCCTCTATTTAAACAAAATTAATTAAAACTGAACAGAATTATAGCACTTCTAAAAATTAATCAACCCTAAAAATAATTTTATATATCAGTATATGCTATAAAGTTCTATTTCATACTTAACTTTAAATGTTTATACTATCCTTTGGAAAAATGAAATGTAATCTTTGATCGAATCAAAAATCAAACTATGTTAAGTTTAACCTATTCAACAAATTTACATACGCCAAATTAGCGTAATACCGAAACTAAACTTCGCTGAAATCTGATCCGCCCAAATTATTCC
The DNA here is from genome assembly GCA_030620095.1 of Kuschelorhynchus macadamiae. Lineage (NCBI taxonomy): Eukaryota > Metazoa > Arthropoda > Insecta > Coleoptera > Curculionidae > Kuschelorhynchus > Kuschelorhynchus macadamiae. Next base: position 216,275 of record JAUTXW010000338.1, read on the forward strand.
GCAATTGAACAGAATGACATACCTAACTAAACATAAGCTTCATTCAAAAGTTTATGTGTTAATTTCTTTTATATAATTCTCTTTATAAATTGAATTATAATTAACGGTCAACCAACGTAATAGACAGTAATTTGATAGAAGAACGCCCGTCACATTCCACAAATTATGTCCTTATTTATAAAACCCACACACCATGTATAAATTTGACATTAATCGTAATATGTATAATACCGCATATAAATTATAAAGTTTATAATTAAGATAAACTTCTTACCTTACAATTTATCCCGCTATGTATTTACTGGATAAATCAATCACGGGATTTTAGCTCCACCTTAACGATTTAGCTCTATTAACAATGCGAACCACGTTAGGTAGTCCGTGAATAATGTCAGTAATGTATGAAAGGTTAAGTGAGACTAAAATGTTTATTTGTAAGGATTTTATGATCGCTAAAAAGATTTAAAACAAAATCTTGGTAAACATTTGAATGAGCCTTTTTTTTCCGGGTTACCATTTATTTTTAGTAGTTTACTAAACATAATGATGGGAACATAAATAAAGAATAAAACATTTAAATCGTAGATTTTTCCTATGGTAAGAAGTCTCTTATATAACGAATGTAAAACGAAATATTTCTTTAAAAATTTCATCTGTTCATAAAACTTATATTTTGTGTTTGGTAAATATTAAAAAAGTAATTTGAAATAGTTAGAGAAAAAAATAGAAAATTTTATTTTATTTTACATATTAATCTGCAACTTTTTGACAACACGTAAAATAAAGGCTTTTACTAGGGTGCCCTTCAGCCGTCCTTTTTCTAAAGTTTACAGACTGTCTAGAAATGAATTTTGGTCTAAATGAAGATAAATCAAAAGAACCTAAAATATGTCAAGTGTATTAACATGTTTGATTCATATGGAAAGACGGAATTTATGCTCAGTTTTATACAGAGAGGACATAAAGTCCGTTGCCCCTCGTCTAACCCGTCACCCCCCCTCTAACTTTTGAATCGCTCGGTATATTGCCACGAAATTTGGAACGATAATGTATAAACAAATTCTCCATTTTTAGGAAAAAAGACAGCTTGTCGCAGTTTCGAAACTTTTGTTATGGAAAGGGAATCCAATGATACATCATTTTAAAGGTTTTTTTGTTCAGCAGTTGGCCAAAATACAATGTTTCATTATTATACTTTTGAGATATTTTTTTTGAGGTTACTGCTCTATACTAAGTGAAGCACGAATATGAAACGGTAAATATTTTATTAAAACAGTATAACAATTAATCAAAAACTGATAAAACGAATAATAAAAAACTGAAACAAACAGAAAAAGAAAAACGTCAAATTTTCATTTTAAATGATGTTTCAAATGTCCGGCTTGCACATCTTGACAAATAAACATCCTGTTAGTGAATGCTTCCCTCACATTAATTAGGATTTCAGGGGTTTATTCCTACACACACATGGATGATATACGTTCACGCAGTTCGTCCAGAAAATCCGCAGCCATTTTGAAAAGTTGAAATTTCACATAGCCCCATAGAGAATAATCAAATGGTGTAAGATCTGGCATGCGACCTAGCCACTCTGTCAGACCTCGGCAACATCATCAGTAAGTGGAGTGATGGTATCCTGCAACATTTGAAGATATGTAGGACCTTTCAAATTTTCATTCAAAATTTCACACCCAACTTGTGCTCGCCGGTGTTAAGATAGGTTTCCACGTGTGATGTAGACCGTAACCCGTATCTTTATTAAAATGTTTTCTTTGTTTAAAATTTTCGATAGATTCTCTGATTTTTCATTTGTATTATCTTAGAACCGATGCTAGAATCTTGGTTTCTTTTACGTTTTTGTGGCCAGTAGTATGCTGGTGTTTAGCTATAGCAGATTGAACAAATTTGTTTCTTTTTAATAGATCATTCATGTTTCTAGTGGGTATTGAGCGTCCTTTTTCTCCCACATACACTTCCCCACAGAACCAAGGAATTTTATATTCCCCTTCTGTTTGAAAAGGTACAACATTTTTGGGGATCGCAAGCATTGTCCAATCTTGTTATGTGTATTGAAGATTGTACGTATTTTGGACCGCCGAAATAATAGTCCTATTTTGTCTGTAGTGCCATGTATGTAGTGAAGAACAACGCTACATATCGTTGGCTCCTTATCATTCTCCTTTCGCGGAGTCGAATTACTATATAATTTATTTTAACACGTAATATCTTCAGTGCAATGGCCATTTGCTCTCAGAGCTTCGATCAGTTTCAATGTTTTCGATCTTAGAGAATCTTGATCAGAAATCGAAATGGTTCTAAATACTAGTGAGTTAATAACCAATTTCTTTTGTGCTGGATGGTGGTGGGAATTTGCATTTAAGTATGTATTTGTTTGTGTCGGTTTTCTATACACAGAATGTCCTAATGAACCATTTTACTTCCTTTGAACAAATAAATCTAGAAAGGGGAAGTGAGTTTAATTAAATTATGGTCTTATTGATTAAGGTGGTCCAGAGATATAAAGAGATTATCCTGTCCATGAGGCAACAACAACAAAAGTATCATCTACATATCTAAACCAGAGTTTTGGTTTTAATGGAGAGGAAGTTAAAGCAATATCCTCAAACGTCACCATAAAGATATTCGCTACTACGGGTGATAGACGAGATGCCATAGATGACCCTGAAGTTTATTTATAAAAAGTTCCTTGATAAATGAAATAAGTAGACGTAAGACAAGCTTCCACTAGATCTATTAAGTTATTATCAAGAGAGATCAATCTCTCCAAGCTCATTCAGTGTTCAGATATCGTGGAGTAAAGATCCCTAAAGATGCCTCATGCAATCGAAGGCGAAACGTCAGATATTAATTCCACGGTCTAATTCCAAGAACCATGATTTCTTAATTGACCAATTGACCAAAGCCGTGAAAGCTTCCGTTCAGTTTGATAAATTATTCATATGATGTACGTAAGTGGTTTTGTAAAATGAGAAGATCCAAAAAGTTAACAGTTGCTTTCCTTGTTTCTAAACGAGTTGTAATGCTGAATATATAAGCGCATTTTGTCTTACTGAAGAAATAATTACTGGTTATTAGTGTATTAAACTTGTTAGTAGTATATTTATGGTGAGAAGGCTGTGTGGGTGTGTTTCTGAAAGTACATTGAAGGTGGCATACTTTTCCCTGTTTGATAGAGTGTTCATAGAGTGTTCGGTATCCAAAGGAGAGTTATAAGAATAATGACTGGTCTTCGATATTTAAGAACAGTATGTATTAAAGTGTAACTGGCTATTGATAAAAAAATATTTGTAGAATCCATTTTCCGGACACCCCATTTCAAGATTTGATGGAATCAAAGTGCCTTAGTAGAAGTACTATTTATTTTAACTATCAATATTATACTACCAAAACCACCTATGGAAGTGATACGAAGACATAAGAAATACAAAAAAAGAGTTCTTAAAAATGGAACATAAATATTTTTATAATAATGTATTTTTAAATTATCACGCTTTAGCATATAAATATATTTCTGTGAATCTTCTTGATAACAACTAAAATGCAGAGTTTCTAGTACGTTCTAATATTTTCGATGTATCTCGTTAATTCAAACAAAATATTGTCTAATGAAATATTCTTTATTAAGTTACAAAATTATCATTTAGAAACAAAATAACGAAATTACCATAATGCATGATTTATTTATATTCTCCTGAACGTCGTAACTACCGGCAAGTAAAAGTTATGGACCATACGAGGCATATGAGGCTTCTTTACTACTCGCAACTTGTGAATCGTGCGCAACATTGTTATGAGTTAACAAAAATGTATTGGGGAGCACTTGACGTAATATTTACTATCTATATCCCTTGAATAATATTTTTATTTTGAACAATGTTAGTTTTATTGGTTAGGAGCTGGGAGTGCAAAATTAGAATTGAATAAGTTTTCCACCCACACAGAAATAGGTCTGCATCGGCTGGTACAGAATCTATTTGAGAAGGCTGTTAGTCTCAGAGCTTATGAGCGGCTAAAATAGCCTGACATTGAGTTGTGCGTGTGTCATTTAGCACCGATAGTGCAATTTATTATCCTGGTCATGACAGTTAAAGGAGCACTTAGTGAAAAAATTGTTACTACCCCCGCACGAGGCACCAAGTTGAGGCTAACCCTATTGGACTCAATACGCCGCCCTGCATTCGAGTGTAAAAAACGAATTGACTGTGCTGTAAGATACAATCTTAATCACCTCTTGACTGCCACAGCATTAGTAGATATGCGTGTAGTGATATCCTCGGGAAATGTTTTCCTGTACGCAGGCCAAGATGTTGATGTAATCTCAACATAATATACAGTCGCAACGTCCAAAAGCACAACTGATTCTTACCTTGGGTCGTTTCCCATAGACTCCGCCCCGGATCCTATTAGAGAGCCGTCTGTATACCAAACAAGACCCTCCGGTTTAAGAAAGAAGGGAGAGAAAACCTGATATTGCTTCTTATCAGGAGGTATTTCAATAGACAGGCCCTGACCGCTTTCCTTTTAACAGCGGCCAGGATCCACGAAAACAAAAACAAGGTAAAATTGCCTTTTAAATATTACAGCTTTGTTTTCTATTTATTAAAGTTCTTCATTAAATTGGCAATAATATTTATATAGGAAATATTTTTGTTTTACTTGTAACTAACCCACTTCATACATAACACCGGCGCGGCGTACTGTTGTTTTGTAAATACGGGCCAGATAAATTTGTTCTGCAACATAGCATCCTATCACATTATATGAGTGTAATTACCCCCCTGAGCCACCCTCTTACCGTTTGCGCAAATTTGTAATAGATCTATTACTCTATTGCCAACCACCTCACGCAATATGTAAAGTGCTGAAAAAAAAGATTAATAGGTTAATCACTCAAAAATTGCCTCCCCCTAATATGTGTTTCTGTTTGCTGAGTTCTAAGGTAGCTGAGGAACTTAAGCCGTTTTATGGTTCAATTGCCTAGTGTTAGTTTGCAGATATTTATGTTTGGAATATTTGTATATAATGTTTTACAGTTTGAAATCCAACTAAATAGTTATGAAGGCTTGTACTAAGACATTCAGTAGTTTAGTCCATTGCCGACTAACTTAGTAACTTAAAAAAACAGTACAGTTAATATTTTAGTAGTAGAAGAGCTAAGTCATTGGTTTTTCGGGGGGGAAGCTGCTTTTTTTAAAAGAGGAACAGGCGTAGATTTGGCTTAAAATGAAAATAAATTCTGTTATATTTAAAGCTTTAAATGACCTAGTGAAAGAGCTAGAATTAGAAGATTAATCTGAATATTTTAAGACATTGAGAATGTCGCAAATTTTTTTAAATTTATTTTTGAAGAAATAGACCAAATTTAACGCAAAGAAACGGTTATGAAAATTTTAGAAAAAACGAAACTGTCAAGAGTGTCAGACGCACTTGTTTTGCTTGTTTGCTGTTATAAAGTAAGGGTTTTCAGTTGTATTTTCACTTCTGAGCAATAGTTTGACAATGTATTGAACTTGACTACACAACACTCAAACCTATCTAATCAAGTAGGGGAAACTCCATATACTCGACTAAATTTTACTGTTCGTGCGCGGTAAGTTACTAAATTACTCGTCACTTGACTATGCTAGTCAAACTCAACAGGCCGGATCCCGCTTATGGATGTTCACCCGGGGTTTTTACTAAAATTAGAGTAACCCTTAAATAATCTATAGATGTGTATGGCTGTGAGTCATAACCCTGACCTTGAAAACACCCCTGGAAATCATCTGATGGGTGACGATCCAATAACCCCGAGTAAACACCGAAAAGTGGAAACCGGCCTAATTTAAACTAATCTTAATATTAGCTCAAGGTTATTTGGCTTACTAATTTTTTAACTCATATTAAGCTTTTTTAAGTCTTGTCAGTGTTGAAACTGTTGGATTAATTTCGTAATCTTAACAAATAAGGTAAATACATCTTCAGGAACCAGTTTAATATATCATTTATTTCCTTTTAAATTATTTTATTTTAATTGGCTCTATTGGGGCAACATTTTCTTTTTAATATGTAACCGGGATACTTAATATTAAAGCTTTTCAAAAATAAACTGAAATACGTGCTTGGTGGTTATCTTAATGTGTTGCACCAAATTTGCATAATGATACGTAAATAACATCATAGGCCACCTATAGAATTAACTTTCTAACTTCCAGGTGATTGCTCACTGGTAGCTTGACTGTCAAGTGGACTAGATGGAAAAAACTACCTGTAGTTCTGTATTAAATTTTTAGGATCATTGAATATACAGGTCAAAAGTTTAAACGTTTACAGGGTGTCTCACGACCACGACAGCGGGTAACTTGATTATTGGAAAATTTGTCGCAATTTTTTAGTGGGATTTAATGGCTGGACCAGTAGGAAGAGTTTCTGGATATTTCCTGTTTAAATTTTACATTCGGTTTTAAAATGTTCAAGATTTGTTCATGTAATTTTTTAACAGTTCGTAGAGTACTTTTTTCCAAATACAATCTCTTTTAATTGTTAAGATATTTTGGTTAAAATGTTAGATTATATTAATTATATAACTTATACTACTTATTCTGTAATTATTATACTGCATATTGCATGGCTTAGATTTTAGTTGTCTCTAACAGGCTGTTAAATAAGCGTTAATCAGACATTGGTTTGGACAAAGGCAGACTTTACACCTTAAAAGCAAATGTGTCATACAGCTGCCTTCTAATGAAACGTCTTTATGTGATGTTTAGGAGATGTGTTATTAATTATCAAGATCTATTTCACCACTTGCTAGGCAACTAAATCTCATCATATCATACTATTAGAGAATGTTAATGTAGGGTGGCTATTTTTATGTTGACCCATTGTGATTGGAAATGTCTCGAAATCGAAAAAAAACTATCCAGGTGGGGTTTTATTTTATGTTGATAAACGGTAGTATCGAAAACAGAATGGCCGATTTTCAGAAATAGGACAATTTTGTTATTTTTAATATTATTATATGTTCTGTATATTTTTCTGAAACGATAAAGCTTGTGCTTTTCCCTTCTCAAAAATATAATACAAGTTATAGTTACTTGTAATAGTGGATTTAATGAGCTCCGAAAAAGATTTACAAGAAATTAAAGAAAGTGATTTCCAAAAAGGGTAAGTACAATTATGCCAGACATAACTGACTAAGAACAAACAAACATTTTTGGAAAGAGAATAATGTCTGGCGAGTCCACAATCCATATAAATCGAAAAGATAATTTCATGAACACGTCAGAGATTCGTCAAAGGTTACAATTTGGTGTGGTGTGTCTGAGAGAAAAATGTATGAACAATTCTTTTTTTCAAATCCAGTTGTACATTTAGCGATTTACTAAACAACGTCTTTAAAAACAGTTGGAGTAGAAGGGAGATTTATTCCATAGGTTCCTCGTTCCCCAGACCATACTGTTTTCTTGTGGAGATATGTAAAAGACCGATGCTATAATCCGCTGCCATAAATATTCTAGAGCAATTAAAAGCAAATATCAGTCACGTGATAGAATATATTCCAGAAGAATATTTAGCCCATATTTTTAATAAGTTCATTTCTAATTTAGATTAATGTTTTGAAGTCGGCGTTTGTAGTGGTGCTTTTTTTAAGTTTAATTTTTGGTTGGATTATTAATTATGTTAATATAAATTAATAGTATTTCTTACATATTTCTCTATACTGGTATTGACTTGGTTAGTAAATTTTTACCGTTCGTTTCTTACGTTTTGAAGATCCTGTATTTTAAAATTGTCAATATCAGGTTTTAATTACGTTTGTGTTGGAATTTTAATAAATATACTCCTAAATCTTTTTTGGTTATTTCATTGACTAAGTTTCAGTTAATCTATATATATATATATATATATATATATATATATATATATATATATATATATATATATATATATATATATATATATATATATATAATATTAAACGTAAAATTTATATATCGATTAAAAAATACCCGAGGTATTACATTTTTGAAAAGGGGGATGCAATAAACTTTATCTTCTGGCGTGTCATAAAGACATCATTTGGGGCATCATTTTTAATGTCAAATTGTTAAATTTTTTCCGACCGAGTTCTCTAATGGATTCTTTATTCAGAAAACGACTGCCTTTCGGGAATATTTTTCATCAAGTTGTGCATAATGTTTGACTTACAATGATCGTTCTTTCGATCCATATATCATAAATAATTATTATGATTTTATGTGGCTTATGCTTGTCGGAGCCCCATCTAAGGACAATCTAAAACACTTCGATTTTTTTACATCGAACTATGATGTCTGCTAAGTATTAAAAATTCATTTGAAAGTTTTTTGACAGAACGGAGTGCCTAGAATTCAAACTTAAGTACCCAGTTACATATTTTAACAATTTTGTTTCATGATTATTTAAATCGGTAATACTTTAATTGATTGATAAGTAGAAAACACAAACATATTCTCGTACTTCTTAAGAACTTTTATTTCTTTTATTTTTTTTGAATAAAAGAAGCAACGAATATAATAGGCGACAGTTGTGGAAAGTTTTGAAAATACAATCGTATTCGAAACTGAGAAAATAAGGTCATTTTAAGATACTATTAACATTAAATCTGCATTATTGATAATATGTATTCATTGTTAATATATTCTTGTTTCACGTTACATTAACGTTGTAACAAGGATACCATGATCCCTGTGGAACAATTAATTCTATTTGTGTCTTTGCCCTACACGGGGCTATGGCGGCCTGATGAACTCTAAAAAGAGGGAAATCCCACTCGTCCCGATTGCCTCTGAGGCATTGCAGGACATGTTCCAGACAGGGATCATAGTATCCATGTTGTGGCGTTGGTGTAACGGGAAACAAAAATATAGTAATATTATTTCTCCCAACGAAATTCTCGATGCATCGGTGTAATTCAATGCCGGTCGTGGTATTATTAGCCAGCGTAGTAGTTGTTTCTGGAATTCTATTCGTGTTGTACTGTGTATCCTATTTAAGGTATTTATTAGCAAGTGAACTTTATTTATAAACATCAAAAAAATATTGCCATAAAGCTTTGTACGGACCATGTACATCGCGGGTAAAAATGCAAAAAACATATCTATGAACAAACTGAAAAAATTTTTCAGTTTGTATTTTTTTTCACAATATCAAGAGAATATCCTTTTTTATTGAAAAATGAAATATCAAACCTCTCCAAAATTTATTTATTTATTTTTATTCTTGGGAAGTATTTATAGTGTTTCTTTTTATATATAATACAATTTTTCTTACAGTGAAAATACATTTTTGAAATAACACCACTATTTTTTTCACATGGCAATTAAAGAAGAACAAACACGTATAAGTTAAAACTTATGCGTATTGTTTCATGGTAAATAATTTTTAATGATTTTTATTCCCTTATGAAAATAAGATCCACTATTTGTCTCAAATAATTAAAACGAATAATATTCTATTTTTCTTAATTCTTGAACAAAGGAGCTATAATTTTTTTTATAATGTGCAGATAATTTTTTACAACTCTTTTTAAATTTTTAAAGGGACCAACGAATCGAATAGGCGACAGTTGTGGAAAGTTTTGAAAAGTCATCTTATTCGAAACAGACAAAAAAAGCCTTGTACAGACTGTGTAAAATCGCGGGTAAAATGGCGAGAAACTTAAATTTTATTTGAAAACGTCAATTTAAAATTTGTCCAGTGTGTCTTTTTTCACAATATCAAAACAATATTATTTTTTATTAAAAAGTTAAATATCAGAGCTTTTCAAAATTCAAGTCGATAAAGACGATAGTTATACTACTTTATTTTTAATATTTGGATGTTCTTTAGTGTTGTTTTTTATATATAATACTATTTTCATTATATTAGGAATACATTTTCGAAATAACAATTAATTTTTTCGAATGGCAATTAAAGAAGAACAAACACGTATATATTAAAACTTATCAACATTCTTTCATTGCAGAATGTTCCTCAAAATAAGTTTTAATGATTTTTTTTTAGAAAAAAAGGTTCACTTTTTGCCTCAAATAAATAAAACAAATAAAATGTTGACCATTGAAATATGATCACACAATAACAAGTTATTTTAATAAATTTCATTCAGTTATTTTTATAGTTGGTAAAGAATAAATTCCTCATATGGTCTATGTGTAAATCCGTTTGTTATCCAGTTCTACGGCGTTTAATATTCCAAGCTCCATTGAAGTGGCTGTGTATATCCCACTAATAATTGCAGAATTGCCTCCCTTAGGCATTACAGATTTACTTAGGTACATTTGAATTGCAAAAAAGCAGTTCGAGGATACGTTAGATAAATAAATAAATTGTTCGACGCAAAAAGTTGTTCCCTACGCCGATAGAGGTAATATTTCACCGTGACAGCATTTACATGTTTAGTTCCCTTTTTACAATATATATGCTTAGATATTATCAGTTTTTGTGAATACCGGCGTAGTACATAGTACAAAGTTACTGTATTAATAAATGATTGTATATCACTATGCAAAAAAGTTTATGCAGAATTGTTCGTACCTACTTCCTTCAATCGATTTAATTAAATCAGAAGCTTAGTAGCTTAATATTATGGTATGCTATTACAAAATGAACTGCTGTAAAAGAATATTTTTTTATTTACTCACCTGTATACACAAATTATGTTCGGATGCTGTCATAAAAATTTGGACGTTTTATTGCACTGTATTAAAAAATCATTAATTCTCTTCTCTGTACAATTTTCGGCAATATGTTAAAAGCCAAACTTGTCAAGTTTTGTCACCAATAACATAAAGAACGTTGGACAACTTTCATGGTTTCCGTTATGCTGGGATCATAAATATTTTTATTGTTAATAAAAATTGAATTTAAAGGTTATTGTGACTGCGATGGGTATTTTATTGTTTTAAAATTGTTTTAAACGGGAAATGTTTTTGTTTCTATATGAGCCTGCAACTTAGTGGTCACTTATTGTTAATTTTAAAAGCCAGCAACCTTCGAGTTCAAATAATGTGCGCATTTCCTGCAATATGGCCAATTTATCCATAAGTTATTTAAAAATGCCATTTATTATCAGAGAGTCAGAAGACGTATGTGAAATGGGGAAATAAAAGATTGAGATATTAGCCTAGTTTCATTGAGAAATTTTAATATAAAATTGTTTTATCTAGCGGCAAAGTGGGCACAAAAGTCAATAGAATGTCTTCACAATATTTGAGATAAATACAGTCACTTGACCGCGATCCTTATGTGACGGAATTGGGTTCGGCCATTAAACATTAAACATTAACATTGTAACATTAACATTGTAATACCGTACTTCATAACAAGTGTTGAAAACGATAATTTTCATACGAGTAACGTACATAGACTATTTTTCCTATATTCACAAAAAATCTTCAGTAGAACATTTATTTTTACTTTTTAATATTTTAATTTTTTTTTCCAACCCTAGTGTTCAAAAACTGAGTAACTGTTTTGATTAATTGAAAATAAAATAAGTTAAAAGTAGGCTTTGCTTTTTCAACACACGTAAACCTTTTTTAACCCGCATGTGATATAAGGCAATTTCTAGCCAGGTTAATAGTGTTTTTTTTTTCAGTTTTCAGTTTCAAAGTAATTTTAGATAGTTTGAAAACCAATAGAATTTTGCAGTTTTCTTGTAAAATTTGATTTCCCAATTTTTTAGCAAAATTATTTTTTTTAAACGATTGCTGGTTGATGGTTGCCGAGACCTTTCAACACTATTTTTTGTATTTTGTTTTATTGCGTACTTTTTCTATAAAATCAATATGTTTTTTTCAATAATATTTCTGGACAGTGTGGTAAATGCGTCCCATATTCTTATAATTCCACTGGAAACTCATCGCGCCATCTAACGAAAAAGGCAGAAAAAGGTCTGCCGGGCCAGCTAGTATTTTGTAACTGCACTAAAGGCTGTTGCAGAAAAATAGGTATCCACTGTTCTTCATTATGCATTGCCGTGGTAAATTATGTTTAAGCACTAATGCTAAATAAAAAGAAAGTAAGTCAATGAAGGAATAGATCTATTTTTTTTTGTTCAAGAACAAGTAGAATTGACAGGTTAAAACGTTGCGAAAATGAGGAATGGAAATGATCAGAATATACCTTATAATTTAAATTGTTCTTGATAGAATGTCGATGTGGATTTGGCTGCTGAGGTACTAAATAAAAAAGATCCTTTATCCGGAATTTTCCTCGTAACAAATTACACTAAATTCAGATAACATTGTTTATAAATTAACTTTACATATTATACAATTTTTTAACTTTTTTAAATAAAAGGTTGTCTTCTTATGTGAGAAGTTCCGAGTACTTTAGTGACAATAGATAAATCCCTTTCATCAAACCATTTTTCAAATTGAAGCTTATTTTGTATACATAAAATTCTGTTACAAATAACTATATGCACACATAAACCGTCTAAGGGAAGTTCTGAAAAAAAATACCCGTGGTTTATAATTTAGAATATAAAAAAATTATTTATGTTTCAGTTTCATTGATTGTTAAAAAAAATTGCGATAAAAGGTTGTCTTCTTATGTGAGAAGTTCCGAGTACTTTAGTGACAATAGATAAATCCCTTTCAACAAACCATTTTTCAAATTGAAGCTTATTTTGTATACATATAATTCTGTTACAAATAACTATATGCACACATAAACCGTCTAAGGGAAGTTCTGAAAAAAAATACCCGTGGTTTGCAATTTAGAATATAAAAAAATTATTTATGTTTCAGTTTCATTGATTGTTAAAAAAAATTGCGATGATGCCATTTACAGAGATAATAGTTTTATCTATAATGCTCAAACCTAATACACTGCGAAAGTTACTTGGTAAGTTTTCCTAATTATATATAATTTTAGCAAAGTGTGAGGTGTGTTGAAACTACTTTTTAGACAAAAAACAGATATTGCAAAAATGATTAATTCTACGAAAATCATCTAAGAACCTTTTTGTGTGCAGAATTTTATAAACCACAATTTTGCTCATGACTGTTTTCCTCGAAAAACTGACATTTTTCGAGATAATTGTACAAACTAAAAATCAGCCCTTCCACTAAAAACGAGACAGATATTGCTTAAATTTAGATTAGTTTTTAGGATATGCCTTAGGACATCAAAATGAAGATCAAATCAAGTAAATTGGAAATATACAAATTTTGGCTCTTGAGTTCTGACTACATTTGACAAAAAAATTACAAATAACTTGCGAGGCCCGAAAAATCTTTATGCAAAAATTGGTAAAGTTTGGTGCGCGAATCTGAGACTATGAAAAGAATGCAAGTATCTATGGAAACGGTGCATTACTCATTGGTGATTGGCTAAAACCTTACATATCCATAGAAACGGCCTGCTTTTGACAAACCTCCCCCTTTCGTTGGGGCGTCAGATCCGTGCGGCGTACTATAAATTGGAAGTATACAACTTTTGGCCCTCGACTTTTGACTTACTTTGCAGACTGGACTGGTATTATGCAATGACAAAAAAGTTTCCTCATAAAGACGACACGGACATACCACAATATCAAAAGAAATTATGTTTAATTTGTGCCATGTCCTTTATAGTCCGCTTTCTGTCCTGTGGACTTTGAGGATGGGGATTATGCCGAAGAACCTAATAATACTTTGTAGATGTTTGGCCCAAAGTCGGATATTGTAGATTTTACAGCCTTCCAAAATCTGAAATCGTCAAAATTTTGAAAGTAATTACTATAGAATATGCTATGTGAAAATGTTTGGAATATTAAGGAGAATCGGAAATTCTAGAAAATATGAAGCTTTATTTCGACAAACGAGCTGATCGATACCTTTTCTTGTGACAGCGTGATTGGTTAATCGCTGTTATTTTCTAATGGGTCGCTTACCGTGAATGACCCTGTAATTCCTAAATTACCCCTTGACGGAGACACATGGCCCGAAATGGGTACTCAGCTACTTACTTACCTTTTCCATTCTCAATTTTGAACCCAATTGTATAATTTAATGAAATTGTAATATTATATGTAGTCCGTGTCCTCGCTTCAGCGGTACATATACTAAAATTGGAATGATACAAAATATTAGCATGGGTCCTGAGCAAGGATGAAGATTTTGTAATTAAAAATGTTGTCGAGTTTGTGTTTAAAGCTCCTTTAGAAATAACTCAAATAAAAACACAAGTTGTCTTAACTCGATTTACAGATTTTCAATCGTTAAACTCAATAATACGTTTTTGTAAACTTTTCACCGACGGCTCCAAAGGTGAAAAGGTGTAGGTTGTGCATTCCGCCGCAAGGCAACATATTTCAACAATTTAAATGAAATGACATGGCATCAATCTATACAGCTGAGGCCTTTGCAATATTAAAATCACTAGAGTATATTTACATTAATAATCACATAAAAAAGGTTACAATTTTGTCGGATTCACAATCTGTACTGTTATCCCTTAAAAAAAATCACATTGTAAACATCCAATTAACGCAAACATCTACAATTACTCTTTATACCAGTGACATGGAAATAATTTTTATATAAGTTAAGAGCCACACTGGTATAGCTGGCAACGAACAAGTTGATAAGGCTGCAAAGGAAGCATGTTCCTCTGAATTGAGAATTAATGATATCCTTTATTCTGATATATTCGCCTATATTAGAAGTAAAAACTAATAGGATTGCAAAAGAAATTATCAGGAATACTCTAATAATACCCAAAACACATACACATCAATATATCCTGAACTCAACCAAAAGCCTTTGATTCACTATATAAATATTCCAAGACATTTATGTGTATCTGATTTTCGATTCTTTCAAGACACATAAAACCATACTACAGAAGTAATATCGTCAGGGATGTCAGGAATGGATTTACCACCACAACTCGTTATAATAATACTTTGGTACTTTCCTTTTTAAAGAAGTTGTTCTATACTCTTGTTTCTATAAAATTAGCCCTTGTCCAATAAAAGCAGGTTTTTGTATAACACGTTATTGAAATAAAAAAACCGAATACCCCAGTCTTTTTTCTTTAAATATGTATTATTAACAACACTTGTCAAAATTGTCTAATTGATTGAGTACACAAGAATTAAGTAGCGCATTTAATTTATGGACAAGCACTCCACAATTCGATGGAGGCAGAAAGAATTGATTCTGAAACATTTCTAAATCAAAGTTTACGGCATCAAAGAACTATTGAAAGGGTTGCTTAAGGGTAACGTAAAGTAATAGTGAAATTTAAAAAAATGCTAAAAATAGGTAATATTTTACTAGTCTATTTTAGGAAATCTTATGCCGTGTTGGGGAAGGACCTCCAAATAGAGCAAGGAAATTCTGGATGAGATTGCTGAAAATCCCAAGTTCATGTGACAAAGTGGGTTGTTTACGAGGTCCTTCGAAAACAATTGCTACATCCTTATCACGTTCAAAAGGTACATGCTGTGTTTCCCGCTGATCCAAATTTTACTAGTATTCTGTTGTTCACAAACGGATCATAATTTGCATGAAGAAAATCCCCATAGAATAGTACAGACAAGCACCAACAAAGATTTCTAGTTGACATGTGGGCCGGAATTATTGGGAATCATGTTATTGGACTGGTCTGTTTAAAAACAAATTAAATGGTGCCTTGTAATTGCAATTCTTGCCACAAAACTTAAACGGTTTATTAAATAAAGTGCATTTGGAAATTAGAAACCAAATGTGTTTATGCCCGACTGCGCACTGCTTCATGTTAGCAATGAAGTTCGGCAGCACTTATCAAATACTGTTGATGGTCGATGGATAGGTCGAGGTGGGCCTATTGTATGGCCATCGAAGTCGCCCAACATGGCTCCATTGGATTTCTTTTTATGCCAGTTCACACCAGTAAAGACCTGATAGAAAAAATAATACACCATTGCAACGAAATTCGAGACAGTCATTAAGGAAATATATATAATATATATATATATATATATATATATATATATATATATATATATATATATATATATACGGTTGTATTACTCATATTAAAGTTGATATGTGTCAATGAACAAAAGTATTTATTCCAGTCATATTTAGCTTTTAATCGGTGTTTAAATACTCGAATGCACAATATGTCAATCGACCAGTCCGTAAATACAGTTACGTTTTTATCGAGCGCACACAAAAGCTCTAATACTTTATTCAAAAGGATTACCGGGTATTAAATGTTTTACATCAGACTTTTACCAAAGTATTACGGTCTCTCTGCATTTACTAAATACATAAATAAGCATGATCCTGCATTTTATTACTGCGCCACACTACGGCGTATCCATAAGCCAAACTATTTGAATTTTTAATTTTAATTCTTTATGGTCTTACGTCAATAGATGGGGCGTTAATATAACTAGCTAGTGGCGAATTTTTGTTAAGATATTTGCTCTATCCAACATGCATTTTCAACTAAAACCATAATCTGATAAAATGGTAAGGAACATGTGAATCTGATTCAGATTTTTTTGTAACCTTTACTGTAAAATTATATGTAATTAACTTATCTTGGAAATAAATTTGTTTCTTGATTTTTTTAAATGGCCTATATACTCCCATCTTTAAGAAAAGTAATTTAATAAGTGCAAACAAAATATCCGAAAAAAAATCGAAAAAATGCACTTATTTTTTAATAAAAGCAAGATAGAACAGGGCCAATAAGTCGAAAAAATCCCGAATCCGAAGGATAAACAGGAATGCTTTTATTTAAAGAAAATACGTGCAAAACAATTTTTGGACTTTTTTCGAAAAAAAAAATTTTTTTTCCACGCGTTATATTCTCCGGAAATAAACCTCGCTACTCATTATTCATTCGTTCATTCGTCGGCATAGTGTGAAGAGTCCGGTTCATCCGTTCGATTTGTTACGCGTCGCGTCGGCGTCGGCACCCCCTTTTGGGCGAGTAATCAAGTATGCTTTGACCATTCTTCCGAATTTAATCTTATGTTTTTTGTGTATTTTCAAATATTAAAACGCATGAAATCCATGCGAACGTATTAAATGAAAACTGATGAATAGAGTAGATGAAATATTCATCCATTCGTTGATTCGCTCATTTATTCATTCATTCATGGACAAATCGAATAAACGAATTTAACCGACGAATTGAACCGTTCATGCTTCCATTCGTTGATTTGTCCGCATAGTGTGGAGGGTTCCGTTCGTCCGTGCGACTGGTTGCGTGGCGATTTCCTCTTTTGAGCGAATAATAAAGTATGCTTTGCCTTTGGCGTACCATTCGTCCGCATCAAATCTTTTGTTTTTTGTGTATTGTCAAACATTGTTCGCATGAAATACATGCGAACGAGTTAAATAAAAATTGAATGAATAGTGTGGATGAAATATTGGTCCATTCGTTGATTCGCTCATTAATTAATTCATATGAATTGACGAATCGAACCGGCGACGAATGGAACTGAATAGAGAGTAGCGGGCCAAAATATAACTGGAAACTAAATTTTATACGTATTCCCAATAAAATAATTATTAACTACCGCTGTTTGCTATTGTTTGGATTTAAGCAGCGCGTGGGTGTTGTTAGGTAACGCTTGAAGTGACATGCATTGTTCAAAAAGGCCAATCTAAAGCTACATTTACATTTTTAATGTTTTACATATTTGGCGTTTTAATTCGCTAGTTTTAATATTATAATATTAATGAATCGAATTATAAATGGCTAATATGAGAAATTCTGTGTGTCATGCTTAATACATTTATGGTCTTTCGGTTTGTATGCCATTGACAGAAGTGAAAATGCACAAGGGCATTTTTCGCGAAAAAATATATTCAAGTAAATATTCTGGTAAATGAGACTAAACGTTTGATTTTTCGCAAATTTATGATGAGTATTTTCCTTAAAAGAACAATTGAAATCTAGCTTCGGTTATTTGTCTATTTATGTATTTGACAAAGTAACATTTCGGCTAATTGGAACGCAATATGGCATCTTAAAAGTCATTTATGTTAATAAACTGTGAACTGTAAATATCTAAGACAGTAACATCAAAATATCCGCTTTTAAAACCTACAAAAAAATCTCGTCTTAACACTTAATTAATATTTCTGGCCACTACCATAAACAAAGCTTAATATTACTGAAGATAAGGCTGAAGACGGCCGTATCTAATCTAGAAATTATAAAATATTCAACGCCAGATGCTATAACTTATCTTGATCGGCTTTAATACAACACATTATAGAAGCAGATAAGATTATAGTAATAAAAAGTTGAAGAAAGGAACATATATTTTCTATTTTTTGTTACGGGGATAATATCCCTTTCAAAGTTTGCTTTAACTTTTATTAGGTTACGATAAAGAAATAGTTATTAGCACTGAAGATAGACGTGTCTTAGGGAGGTCTGCAAAATGTATTTGTGCGTAAAAGCACAAATCTCTGTATGCATTTGACTAAAGTAGCTTAGCGTTAGCTCTGACATAAAAGGAACATATCTGTATGCATTTGACTAAAGTAGCTTAGCGTTAGCTCTGACACAAAAGCAAGAAGTCGATGAGTCATCGTTCGCTTGGATTTGCTGCATTCTATATTGACGGTTAGTCTGATCGATTGATGGCCTCTACTTTGTTCTCTCAGGTGTAATTTAAAAATGTAGTTTCAATTATCAATTGCAGTACTAATTAAGTCATTTTATCTTAAGTTATGAAAAAGTAATCAAACAATTCGTAATATCTGGCAAAACAAAAAAAAATAATAAAAAATTGGTTATTGAATTTATTGAACATTTTTGTTTTTAATACTTAGTTTGTAACTCTGGTCTTCCTACAAACTTTAATTCGTTTTGTAAACTTCGGATTAAATGTACAACTCCCTCTTGATGTACTTCTTCTCATTTTTCTATAGCTGTTTGAATGAGCTGTTCTGATTTCCCGTATTAACCTCGTGAACTCAAATTTTCCTATTGTTTCACAAGTGTTCAAAAAGATTTAGGTCCGGCAAACTGTCTACAACAGTAACATTTTCTGTTTTCAAAAACTCTGTGGTAACTCTTCTGATATGTGGTGGCGCAGTATTGTGAATAAAAATGAAATGGTCTCAAAAAGCACCTCTCCAAAACCCAACCATAGGTCCTAGCAAAAAATTAACGTACCTGGGAGCAATTAAACTATTCGAAATATAAATCAATGGAGTTTGTTTAGCAGGCATAATGCTCTCACATTATTACTCTTGTTCCTTTATATTTTGTGACAAATTTGGCACCTTGGGGCCTAACTTGCCTTCTACGACCCCTTAGAACCAGAATTCTACGGTGATCTGACCTAAGACCATTTTCATTTGGAAAAAGGATATTATGTCATGCTATGGCCCTAATGCCAGTTTTTAGATTGTCTTGGCATACTTCCGATTAAATGTACGACTTCTTCTTGGTGTATTTGTTGTAGAGCGATTTGATTAAGCTGTTCTGAATTTCCCGGATTAAATGCATAAAATACAATTTTCCTGTTAAGTTCTTCTGCAAGTGTTCAAGAAGATTTAAGCAGACCAGTCTGGAATAGTTACAATTTCTTTTTCCAAAAAGTATCTGGCAACTCTGTCAATATGTGCTGGCGTATTATCTTGGATAAAAAATGAAATTGTCTCCAAAAGAGAACCATGTGTTCTAGCAAAAAATCAAGATACCTGCGACCAGTTAAACTACACGAGTTTTTTCAACTAACGTAATAAATTACTACACCTTTTCCTTTATATTTTGAGACAGGTTTGGAGAGTTGGAGCCTAGCATGCCTTCTACGACCCCTTAGAACCTTAGAACTTCATATGGAAAAATGACAATTTGCCATTCTTCAGTTGTCCAGTTTTAGTGACCAAGACAATAATTGAGCCTGTTAGTTTTGTGATGTATGGTTAGTTAACTCGGTAAGTCGCAATTGCCTTCTATAAAAACCTCGACCTTTTTCGTACTATCTTAACTGAAACATGTATTGTTTGCAGAACTTGTTTTTGGATTTCTGGATGTGAAATAGTTAAAAATATTCTTGTAATTTCACACATAAAATGTTGCTGTTGGTTAGAGATTAACCTTCGACGACTGATTTGAACTGCATGTCATATATTTTTGAAACCACGTTTGTGTAACAAATATGTGGTAATTTGTTATTTGTCTCTGCGACATTCCTTTAAAATTTACCTCTTTGCAAATGAGACGATCCAATGTAGAGCATAATGTATTCTTTTAAAGCAAATTCGAACTAATACTCTAACTTTGACTTTACGTCCGATTATTAATTATTAAAATTGTGACCTTAAATAGTATCTACCTTTTTGCAGCTATGGTTATGTTCGACAAAAATGTCTATCTTTTGCTATGATACCCAATGGTTTTTCTAACAAAAGGATTAGTATCAAGTCCTAGATGATTCCAAAGTGTGGTTGTGTGTATATTGAGAATATTAAACTGATTTAAAAATCAATGTTATAGTTGCAGCATGTAATGTATATTAAATAAGTAGATTTTTTCTTTATGACGTAGGTCTAATGAAACTGTATTAACGTTTGTATAAGGTATAGCTTCCACACTTACCCAGCGATGATTTTTGGCTACACAAGTACCTATTTATCCATATGTGCATATCTTATTTATATTTTGCTTTAGCTGACCAGGCTATAGATTCAAAAAAAAATCATAAGAAAAAAAATTGAAAAAAAAATTCAATTCCGCTTTACCGAATCACTGGTTTTGAAAGACTTTCGGAAATGAAATAACTATAGTAAAATATTGTTTTTACTCCTCCAAGCTTACTTTTTTCAAAATAGTTATGTAGGTATCTTAATGTCATAAAATTGTGGAATCATTGGCTTAAATACTTGGTATTTTTTAGAGAATACTTAAACCAATTATTTCAATCAAATATATACATAATGTAATCATTACAACAGTAATCTACTACTATATCTGTGGCACCGTCTAAGATAGAACGAACCAATTAGGCATGACATTTTTTATGCAAGATACGAGAAGAAGAGAGATATGAAAGAGGGTGAAATATAAGTTTAATTTGCCTTTTAAAAATTAATGTCTTAAAATCAATTTATGGGTTGAACAAAACTTGATGAAAAATGAAAAAGATGAAATTTGATTTTTTTTAACTCGCGCCTAAAAAAGAATATGTCTTCAAGTAAGTGGGAATTTAGGACGATTTTTCGTTAATCACTTTTTTTATTTTTTATAAGATACCTGCAACTAAATAAGATTTTTGTCTATAAATCGATTATTTGATGTTTTGAAAATTCCGCCCTTTTTATCGGTGATATATGTGTTTAGCTTTTTTACAATATATCTTCAACTAAATTAAACTTTAAAATTATTTGTTCATCAATGGCCTTCAAAAATTATTATCTAAAGGTAGAGTCCAGAAACTTTCGATTTCACTCTTGATTGAGAAGGTGAAATGTATTTTCACTTTTTTAAATGCTTTGCCATAAAGATAATAAGTCTCAAGGGCAGACTCTGATAAATCTTACTAATGGAATTGATGTTCGCACCTCTTAATTGCTTGTCGTGTGGTTACTTTTATGTTACAGGTTTGATTATTTAAAATTGGAGAAGGTCATTTAAAAAGTTAAGAAGGCAAGCTGTTGAATGATTTATATGCCGTATCATTGATATTTAAAGATAATTATCGATATCTTGAAATATAATATTTAGTCTTCTTCGCTCCTTGTAACAGAAATAAAAATTTTGATCCTTTGTGTCATATACTTGAACTTAATAAGCTTTATGTGACAAATTTTTTAAAGGAAACCGCCTAGAATACTTATTTTTCTTTTAAAATATTTTATACGAAAATAAAACATACACGTTCATTATGATTTTATATCAAACACCGTTTCAATGTTTGATTTATTGTCTTTTATTGGCTCTTTATATAATAAAATAAACATTGGAGAAACAGCTTCCTAAAAAAATGACGAGCAATCTGAGAAAATATTATTTTTTTTTAAGATCAAGGACTAATGATATATTTTTCTAAATAAAAATATAGATTTCTTAAAATTCTGTTTTTTTAATATACACGCATAATTCTTTTTTTAGCTCTCAAGTTATATCAAAGATCGTTACTCCCGAGGTTACTCCTAATAGACGACCATGTTTAAATTTTTTATATAACGGTTTATTTTTATTTTTTTAGAGCATAATTTTTCTATTGTATTTCTAACGGGTAAACCTAAATTACGCTACTACACGTATTATGATAAAGGACTACACGAACGATTATTATTGATTCCTAAAGGTCGTCTAAAGCAAATACTTAGTTTTTTCAAATATTTTTTAAGCGGAAGAAAGTGAATTTTAAATAATACTAGATGGCCCGGCAGACCTTGTTCAGCCTTTTCCGTTAGATGGCGCAATGAGTTTACAGTGGAATTATAAGAATATGGGGCGCATTTATTACATCATCCAGAAACGTTATTAAAGAAAAACATATTAATTTTATAGAAAAAATACAATAAACCAATACAAAAGATAGTGTTGAAAGGTCTCGGTAACCAAACGATCATTTGAAAAAAATCACGTAAATTGGTGCAGTACAACTCTCTCACGAACTTGCTGAAAAATCTGGCTTGTTGATCTTTAGGAACTGGTGAGAAACCCTCAGAAATTTTCCTTATTAGTTACATATTATTTTATAATTGCAGACTGTATCAATTATATATTTATATAAATTATCTTAAGAATTATTTATCTAACTTGTGTAAACATATTTTGGTAAAATTAATAAAAAAATATTTACTGAAAAATCTCTTTATAACACGTTCCGTGAATTGCATTCTTAAAGCCAAGCATTAAGATTAACTTGTTAACTTCAATGCTTTTTAACACCGTAACTATAAATATTAAGTCTGCCATATTGTTTGAACAATTTCCCAATAGACAAAATCTGATTATTACTCGAAAACCTACAAAGACACACACGTAAATCGAAATCCATTTCGTAAAAATACTACTACGGACAATGGCACAAAGTGGATGACAGAGTACCTACTACAATACATTTAAGCTGGAAATTTAATTCAACAGAAATAAATTCTGACCATTATATAAGTAAAAATAACTGTATTTATAAGGATTATATTCATCATTTAAATAGTTTTAAAGCAATGAATATGTTTTTCTTATTATGCTACAAAAGGTCTAATATTGCGAGGTAATTAAAACTCAATGGGAAATCAAAGACTTGTGGCTGTAAGGTGTAAATTAAAATTTTCCTTATTCGCTAGTAATGATATAATATTAAAAAGGGGGCATTTTACAAGACTTTAACTCGGATTTACACGGAGGTTTAACTTAAGGTTTGGTTTAAAGCTCGACTTGATCTTTCCTTGTAAAATCTGCCCTAAGTGAATGTTAGTTCTAATCTGTCTGTGAAAATACCTATATGAAAAAGCATTTTATAATTAAAAGTATTTAAGTTCTTGACATGATAAGCTCAACGAATCATAAATATAATATGTACTGTTAAAATATCGCAGAAATGACAAACTTATGAAGTACCGAAAGAACAACATTTTGAAATTCTGTTTTTATATATTTTTTAGGATTCCAACACAGTTGAAGTATTTATAGAACTGCCATTAATTTCTTTCGTTAATCATTTCACGTTAGCGGATCGTATAGGCTACTTGCTTTATTTGTATCATAATAATTTTTTTTTATGAAATGAACAGCTTTATAGTATTTGGAATTGGGAAAATATAATTCGTCTTACTGTATGTTAATTATTAAAACGGGTTTTTGATCACGTGATCTGAAACAGCACTGACGTCACCGATTTATAAAAAGCCGACC
Organism: Kuschelorhynchus macadamiae; assembly: GCA_030620095.1. Lineage (NCBI taxonomy): Eukaryota > Metazoa > Arthropoda > Insecta > Coleoptera > Curculionidae > Kuschelorhynchus > Kuschelorhynchus macadamiae. The sequence goes on from JAUTXW010000338.1 coordinate 240,140, forward strand.
GTAAATACTATTATACTATAAGAGCAAACTGACGTCACCGATTTATAAAAAATGGAAATCTGGCAATATTGTTAAATATTTGCAGATGACAGATGTCTAAACGTAATCTTAACTAAACGATTTTCTATTACACTAACCTCACATAAATAATTACATTTGTTAAGACCCAGACAAATAATTCTCCCAAAAGTAGAAGCCTTGATCAAAATTTTTAGCTAAACATATACAGTCTTGTAGTACACCGTTGTAAAGCTGTGGCTTTTTTATTAGAATCATTTTGTGTATTATCACACTCTTCTCGACGTTTTCCTTTCAATCTTCTTAATTGGTTAACGAGGTTTTTTTGTTATAGAGAGAAAGGTGAACCATTGGTGCCAGGTGATGATAACATAATATTTTTTTCATAGTATCTAATTAAGCTTAAAATTGGAAGATCTTTTAACGTGAACTTTAAAATGCTGTTCGTTGACGGTTGTGTTGTTCTGTTGTTGGCGTTAATTGAACGTACGTGTGAATTTGCTTGAATAAGAATAAACTAATTTATAATAATAAACTCTGTGTATGCTACTAGTATTTGACGTTAAACGCATTTATAGGCTCGAGATTATAACCTATAAAATTAGGGTAAAATTTCACGTATTCCTAAGATTATATACCTCGGATTTAATTCAGCCAATCCAATGCATTTTTTTAACCAATCAAAGCTAAATATCTGCGGATATACGACCATGTTGCTTGTAGACTCGCTATTTGCTATAAAACAGGTATTTACCATTGTTTTTAATGATATTACCATAAAAACCAAACCTTTCAAAATATTTATCACTGTCACGTGACATAAAAAACGATGTCTCGCCGTTTCGGAAACACTTCCTTTGAAGAAATTCGTAGTAGAAAAAGTAGTTAAAGTAACACCAAAGAACAATAAATCGGGGATCAAGTAAGAGTTGGTCAGAACGTTACAATGGACAACTACAACTTTGAATGTGTTAAACAGTTTAAATATCTGGGAGCCATAACAACCTCAGATAACAACCTTGATGAAAAGATAAAGTATAGAATACATCAGGGCAACAGGTGTTTCTATGCACTGAAGGACTTTTTTCAATCACCACTTATTTCTAGAAGATCGAAAATAAAAATTTACGACTGTACAGTAAAGCCGATAATCACCTATGGATGCGAGTCTTGGACACTTTGAAAACAAAATGAGATTTTATGACGCCGATCGGAACGCAAAATATTGCGCCGAATCTATGAGCCAGTGAGAGATCAAAATACAGGAGCATTCCGTGTCAGAACCAGATAACGATGGAGGCAAATTGTATCCACAGTTAATACCCACCCAGGGTTGTAACGCTACTTGAAGAAAAAGAAAGAACAATAAAAAACGAAAAAATACATATGGGACCAATTCTTAGATTTTTGTCATGTCAGAAATTACGATTTGAATGGGAACACATTATTGGAAGAGTTGGGGAAGATTTTGGAGGACTGGGCGGGCAATATGAGAAAGGAAAATGGGAGCGAATATAAAGAAGGAGTGGCGAAAACAATTTGGAATAATACTGCCCAATTGATTCTAGAAAAATACCAAGGGTTTAACATCAATTTGGATCCTTTCGTAAAGAAAGTTCCCGGTCTTAAACGTATGATGAATACGTAAAAAAGCCTAATTTGTGGGACGAGGAAAAACCGGAAGAGCTTCAATGCAAATTTTATCTCATTGCGTGGGTGGAGCTGGCGTAGCGTGGGAGAGAAGCAGCAAACTGTTGAATTTCCTTTTTCAAAAAAGAAATAAATAACAATGGTACTGAGACGGGAAGATGGGAGTACAATACAGTGTTTTCAAAAACTAGGCAGGAGGCGAAAAAAAGTTATCAGACTCGAAATGGTTAGTACCATTTCCAAATATTGTTGTATGTCTGTATAATGTAATGTAAATATAAAAATGAACCGCCTTTTATTAACTGAAAATCCAAATTGGCAACGGAAAGGATGTTGGTACAAAGATATGCCCTTTGGAAAAAATACCAAATGGACAAAAGAAGCTACAATAAAATAAGCCAAAAAGATACAAAAATTACAAACCATTCGAACAGACCCACTGCAGTGAGCCTTTATTTCCTTCATCCATTAAGCCTTATTTGACACTAAATAAAAGCCTTTATTTGAAAATAGTGGATGGATTAAGGAAGACATCGGAGGCAGTACCTACTTGTAGCAACTATCAAATATTCACAATCCTCTGCATCTTTAACTCATATTGCAACAAGTAACACGGCTTCATCTTGATCTGCGACTCTTCAACACCAAAATGAACAGTCCCACAATGTTTATAATAACGGTGGTTTTAACTATTATTATAATATTGAAAAATAATTATTGCAATTAAATAATGTTATATTATGTTAATGTTAATGTTATATTACTGTTGAATACATTTAAAAAAATACAGTATTTTTTTGTTAATTTTAAGGGTATGTTTGAAATAGCTAGCTCTGTATATAATCTTGTTATATGCCACTCATGAAAGATATTTTGGGTGGAGTATGCTTTGATATTTTTCCTCTAATATTATTGCAAAAATACCACTATCTTTTAAAAAATACCTCTCTAACTTCGGTGTCAGATTATTTTCAAAGATATTTGGTCTCGAAAATGTCCACAACAATATTGCCACCAAAATATCCATCACTTGTGATAAAACTGCTGAGTATTCTATTGATAAACAATATAAAGAAAAAATCTCTTAAAATAATGTAGAAAAATTGACAGCTTACTGTCGGTTTAAATTACATTTAAATAGTGTTTATGTACTCTATTACTAATTCAGACTTAAATTTTGCATTGCAACCTCCCAGTAAGAGTTTTAAATATGTTATGGTACAAATATTTCCAATTAGACAGTTAAGGCGTAATTAAGCAACTTGTTTTATATAGCTATGACATTTCTTTTATTTTGGAATCTTACAAATAACTGTAGATAGTGGAATTTAATCAAACTTTTTATCTTTATTTTCAATCGTGAATTTGGTATTGTTCAGGTGACTCTGTATCAAAAAAAACTCCGCATTAAACAATCCGTCACGTTTTTACCTAGAAGCTTATTAGATTTGCGTCCACCAATGTTTTAACAAAAAAAAATAAAGTCCAATCTCAATGCATAATTTATGAGACCCGTAGACGTCGAAGGTTTGCGTGCCGGCAAAGGGATGCAATTTGCAAGAGAGATGAAAAGAACAGCACAAAATTGAAAAGAAGCCCTATTACAGTATAAATTTGTGATGACGCGCAAACAAGTTGTTTGGGTAAACACAAACCATGTAAAAAGTTGAAGAATTTTTCGTAATAAAAAGGTAATTTCAGTTAAACCAAGCTTGTGAATTCTTAAGTTAAATCTGCTATTCATGGTTTTTTATAGTCTAGTTTGTATCGGTTTACTTCATTCATGAAAGATATGCATATGACGGGTGGGCTATTGGAATTTTAGATTAACAATTGGATATCAGTTATTTCCCAGGTTATTGTATTTAAAAAAATGTTCGCCATATCAACAATTTTCCTTGTAAAGAGTCCTTTTTATTAAGAAAAGCGAAATTTAACATAAAATTCATTTATGTATACGGCGTGCATCAAATTCAGTGGCCTATTAGAAGTATCTGGAGAACCAACGATCAGATTACTTTGAAAATTGGCTCTGACCATAGGTGAACACACAGACAAACTTTTTTTCTAAAATATTTTTAATTGTGTGGTGTAACCGTGTCTACCAAACGCCGGTGGCAAGATCCTTTTTTTATGGAGTGCCCTGTATGAATTTATAGATATTCCTGAGTATTTCAAAATCTATTTTTCTCATGTTTTCTTTGTCAAAATTCAGCTGTATATGTATAAAATTTCATTTATGGACACCTGAATATTTTAAATAAATGTTTTGTTTTCTTTACCTAAATTCAACTGTATATTATTGGATTTGTGGATTCTCCTGAATATTTTAAATTCTATTTTTCTCCTGTTTTCTTTAACTAAGTTCAACTGTTTTCGGAAAAGGGCATTGGAAAATTGATATTTGTGACCCTATTATTTCCGACTACCTAACTTGGAAAAAAATGTATCACACTTTCCTATCTTAGCTTTTAAATATCTCCATACCAATTTCTCATTTCACAGGAAATGTTCAACCGGAAATTGGTTTGAGCAAGTAGATAATTAAAAACTAAAATAGAATAGTGAAATCAATTCTGTTCCTTCCTTCACATTAGGCTATCTGTAGGTTTCCCTTTTGTTTTTATGGAATAATTAATTAATTTTCGCATCTCAAAACAATAATATTATTCAAATTTACATTTTCTAATTAATTTATCGTGTTTCTAGTATGACTCTTCTCGGAAAGATTCCTGTTGTTATAATCGAAAGGCTGTTTGTTATATCAGTTTTAGCAGAAATTATTTGGTTGGAATTTTTCGCTGTTGCCTGAAGTATGCCTTGTTTTTATCGAATCGATTAAATTTCCTCTGGTCTGTTTATTCATTGTGTTTGGCTTTGGTTAGCCCAAGGGATTCTTCTTAAAAGAACATTTGTATTGCTCTTAGAGGGCTTTTGGTACCGGTTTACTGGACCAGCTTCTTTTTGGAACTAGTTTTTAGACCAGTCCATTTCCCGGAACCAGTTTTCTGGGCTAGTCCATAGCGTAACATAACTAGAACCTTTAAAAAGAATGCCTGTATATCCCAATCACTTTGGGGATATATTTTTATATACTTTTCTTACTTTTCGTTTTCGTTTAGTGCATCCTGTGCAAAAGCAAAATCCTAGAACGGGTTATCTTCAGTTGGTCTGTTAACTGGTGGCTATAGTCGGAACCCCCTCTACTCTCCGACCCATTGAACTGAGGGCAATTGACAGCTTACTTTTGGACGGCGCAATGTATCTGCGTTTTTAAATATTTCATTATTAATTGTTTCATTTTGAATATTAATAATAACTTAAAGTAACTTTAATATGTTTTTGTTTTACATTTTTTAATATCCTATTTTAAATACTTATTAAACTTTCCTTAACCACTTAATACGTTTTTAACAATGGCGTTTTTTAAGAAAAAAGTATTCTGCAAATAAATCAAAAAAAAGATATCCAGGTTGTGTAGTTTAGAAACCCCATGTTTTTTTCAGATTTCCAACCCAATAACTATTTACTTTATTACGAACTGTATTTTCATCTTTTTCGAAAAGGCAAAAGTTTGAATTAATGAATGTTTTATCAAAACTTGGCAGAACAACTCTTTTGGGAAAATTAATTCGAATTTGAAATTAGTAGCTTTATAAAAACGTTAGTTCATCTACACCCTCATTTAGGTATCATTATGGCTTTCATAATAACAATCAATGCCATTATGAAGTCATAAGTCATTTTTTTTGCTCTCGTAGGATAAATCAAACGTGTACAAACAAATTGCGTCACGTGCGTTCCATTATAGTGTTCATATCAAACTAGTATTATTAATATATATACATATATATAGATATATATATATATATATATATATATATATATATATATATATATATATATATATATCAATGAATTCATAACGACTAAGAATCAAAAAGTATTATTTTAGCTAAAGACAGGAAAGAGAACTGCGATAAGAAAACGCGTTTTTTTTCCTATTAATAAATCCGTGGGTTTTTAAGAAGTTCCCTCACACGTATTAAATATCTCAGATATTTATTTTCAATGGCTTTTTCTGTTTACTTGAATATCGTTAAAGCACAACGATTGCTTCACGCCGTGTTGACTTGACGACAAATGACTTTTGCGCACTACCGTGATGTGTCTATTTACAATAAATCCAATAAGGTCCCAGGTAAAGAAGACCCTGGCGGTTTCTCTGCAAAAGAAAGAATATACAGGTACTCTTTCTAAACTGCATTATAGTTATATCAGGTATGATAATAAAACAATGAAAAAAAAAAGAGACGTGAAAGATAACAAAATATCCTTATAAGCCATGTAAATTCATGTTAAAGTTTATTATACTACATTCTGTTATTGGGTTCTGTCGCCATTCTGTGTTTGGAAGCAACAAAGTTTCTTAGATATAAACCAAATTTAGGAAAGCCCCCTTCCATAGAAAAAATTAACTCCGAACCTGTTTAGGTAACCAGAATAAACGAACCACTACCATCTCTTGAGGATTTTTTTTTGTATTTGTATTTAGTTGTCAACTAAGTAAAATACTACGTAAAAGCAGGTAAATTCACTTTACGCCAAACATCCCTCGTTATGAATCTTCTCTTTTATCAAGAGAAGTAAAAGAGAGCATAGTTCTGATATGTAACTTATTGCAGCACATACCTCACTTTCTTTCATAAAAGCAGGGATTCATAAAAAGTTTCGCGTAAACTCAATTACTATCCAAAGCAATTGATCAAGTCTAGTCACTTCCGCAAACCCGCTTATGGTCTGGTCCCCTAGATTATGAACTTGGATTGTCAGTTTCCTTTTTAACTGAAGTATTTCCGGAGTAATTGGTGGTCATTCGTGTGGAGTTCAACGTAGACGTTCAGATTTTGCCAGTTCATTTCTATGTCATGTTTAATACAACATTTGAAGTCAATTGGGGAAGTAGTTTCTTATATTGAATGGATTGATTGATGGAACCAGGAAACAAGTTTTTCGGGATCTAGTAAATTTTTCACGATTGCAGTGGGAAGTAACAGTGGACATTTTCCACAAAAGACACAACATTGTTACTTCAGAGGGAAGTTGCTTTTTTGTAAAAATATATGGTTCAGTTCCCTAGATGCCAAAAAAATATGCTTTCTCAATTTCGTCGGGTTTGTCTATCGGTGTGGCTGAAAAACTACTTACTGGATTGAGACTTGAAGTTTTGGTCATACGGAAATAACATGTTAACATTTTGGTAAAAATTCATTACTACTTATTCAATTTATTTCCAATTTAACACAAAAACCAAGTGTGGCATGGGAATGGACTGGTAAAATTTTGGTACGGATGGTAACTTCCCACACTATAAATCTTTCCTTTTATTAGGAATAGTGAAATGTAACCCATACTTATATACTGTCTTTCTAAATATTTGTATTGGGCGCCATTTTGTTCCACCATATTGGATTCGTACCAATAATTTACCAGATTGTACCTATGCTACACATGATTTATTGGCATAATTTAAAATAAATTTGATAAATAGTTTTGTGGCGACTGAATGTCTCCCACATTTGTCTGCCAAAGTTAAAATTTGCGCATATCACACTGTATATATTTGTTTTTCTTTTCATTGTTACTGCATAAAATACTGTACATATTTATTTTATTTTACACTTACTTTTTTAATCTAGGCTAATTATCTATTGCTATTGAGAAATGTAACAATTTGTAGGTACTTAGTTTTCTGTACATAATTGTGGTAATTTCCATCGGCATTTAGATTCTAATTTAGTTTTAAGGTTCTTTTATGCTATCCGTTAATTTTTATTTTTACAACACTTCTTTGTACGATTTTAAAATATGTTCTTGCACGTTCGAACCATCACCGATAGTAAACTGTTTATTGCATTTAGGGTTTATGATAGGAAAATACCGAAACGACCCTTCTTAGTAAAGCTTTCTCCAAATTCCCATTTTACTATCTGTAATGAATGTTTTTATTTTGACCATGGGAAAGTTTACGAAGATAAAAAAAACCCCTTTTGCCAACGAATAGGACCAATCAAAGCGAGGAATTTTGGCACAGGGGGTGGAACTTTATGTTTCTTGAGATTTGTATTAATATAAGAGGAGGAACTCTGTTTTTGGACTTGCAAGAAGTCGGATGTGAATTTTGTTGTTCTAGTTCAATATACTTATTTTCTTTCGTTTTAACAGTGTTTCAATAAACTCTCACAGTTCATATAAAAAAGGAATGTATTGGATATATAGCTAATCAAGCACACACATACGTTCCTAAAGTGGTGACCCCGACGTGATTTGTTTTGTGAGAGCAAGTAGTGTAATTAGTGCTTCAGTGTTTTAGTGATAAATTGAACAATCAACGTAAGTACCTAGTATTACAGTGAACTTCTTATCATTCCTTTTGTGGTAGGTTGTGTTTTAGTCAATACAACAGTCCCTAAGCTATCGTGAGTTTATTTGTAACAAATATTTCGCGGTATATCATGCCTAACTCTGCGGCAGAAACCAACAGTGCCATCCCTATCGCGAACGCTGTCGCGATAAATTCCGCGCCGCGACTTCCAGACTTTGACCCGTCGGATCCAGAACTTTGGTTTGTAATCGTAGAGGCTTGCTTTAATAGATCAAAAATCACAAACACCGAGCAAAAATATTTGGACATTCTCGCGAATTTTCCGCCGCGATATATCAGCGAAGTGCGCGACATTGTGACGAAACCATTAGACTCTAATTCCTATTCCGAGCTAAAAGAACGACTCATACAGCGGTTAAGTGCGAGCCAAGAACAGAAGACCAGGCAACTGCTAGAAAACGGTAGTTCCGGAGACATTAGTGAGGAGTATTTGGGTAAGACGCTTACCAGCCAATCTACAACCTATACTAGCTACGCAAACACTAAGTGAAACTGCGGACTTGGCTGACAATATATTTACTGCTCTGCCTGTGAGCCCTTCCGTAGCGGCAATCACCTCTAAGCATTCGCAAGAATACCAGATTCTCCATTCCCTCATGCAACAACTAACACAGCAACTTTCAGAGGTCAAGGGAGAGCTAGCTAGTGTCAAGCAGGACGTGCATGCTTCAAGAAGAATGCGAAATTCCCGCACGCATTTTCGATCCCGATCCCAGTCGCGGCATCGCTCGCCATCTACACCTAGAGAAGCGCGCCCAGCCGGATTATGCTGGTACCACTGGCGCTACAAGCAGGAAGCCCCGAAATGCACTATGCCCTCTTCATGGAACCAGGGAAACCAACCGGGCAGTCACTAATGGCGGCAAATGACACCTGCCTTAATAAATCACCCCGCTTATTTATCTACGATCGTGAAACCGGATTTCGATTTCTCATCGACACCGGTGCCGATTTAAGCGTCATCCCGAGACTCCGAGTGGATGGTGCTCATACCAAATCAACCTACGCACTTTCAGCTGCCAATGGTTTGTCTATAACCACATACGGAATAGTAGCGCGTACCCTCAACCTAGGACTCCGCCGAGATTTTCAATGGAGATTCATCATCGCTGACGTATCTCAACCTAGCCTAGGAGCAGACTTCCTCGCATACTATGGACTGCTCCCGGATCTGCAGCAAGGCAAACTCTTGGACTCCACAAGACAACTGGCATCACGTGGTGAGGTTTTGGAATGGACCGCTCCGACCGTCAAAGTAATTAATGGTGCTTCCCCTTTCCATGTGCTTCTGGAAAGGTTCCCGGGAATCACCAAACCAAACGGTGCTCCCAAACACATAAAACACAAAACTCAGCATCATATTATTACCACGCATGGTCCGCCTGTCTCCCAGAAACCACGTCGCCTAGCTCCGGTCCAAGTCAAATTCCTAGGATATTGCGTCTCAAACGCAGGCACCCAACCACTGCCAGAAAAGGTCGAAACTATTCTGGCCTACCCAAAACCTGAAACGGCCAAGCAACTTCGTCGCTTCCTGGGTATGGTGAATTTCTACCGGAGATTCATACCCAAAGCAGCCGAGATTCAAGCATCACTGAACACACTCCTCAAGAAAAAAATCAAAGGAAGATCCCCGTTATACTGGACCACAGAAGGTCTAGACTCGTTCGAAGCCAGCAAGAAAGCACTAGCCCAGGCTACCTTGTTGTCGCACCCAAATGTCAACGCACGCCTTGCTATATTCTGTGACGCTTCAGACTCTGCCATTGGCGCTGCCTTGCAGCAGTGGGTAAATGATCAGTGGCAACCACTTAGCTTTTTCTCCAAGAAGCTCAGTCCTACAGAGTGCAAATATGGCGTTTATGGCCGTGAGCTACTGGCCGCATACCTATCCGTCAAATATTTCAGACACATGGTGGAGGCAAGAAACTTTAGTATTTTCACGGACCATAAACCACTGATATATGTATTTCGTCATAAGAAAAGCCAAGTATCACCTCGACAGTTCCGGTACCTGGATTTTATCGGTCAATTCACGACAGACTTTCGGCATATAGCAGGGAGTGATAATGTGATTGCAGATGCCTTATCTAGGATTGATGAAGTTCATAAGTCAATCGACTACGACGCTCTAGCAATATCCCAGAACAGTGACGAGGAACTGACCAGATTTTGTCAAGACCATTCGGTCTTGAAAATGAGACAAATCCAAATTCCTTTCACTAACAACACAATCTGGTGCGATATGTCAACTTCAATAGCTAGACCATTTATTACGAAGCCATTCAGGAAACCAGTTTTTGACAGCATACACCACCTAAGCCACCCCGGCGTCAGAGCCACAGTGAAACTAGCAACTCAGCGCTATGTTTGGCCGTCTATGAAGAGTGACTGCAGGAAGTGGGCCCAATCCTGTCCTGAATGCCAGCGTTCGAAGGTCTCGCGTCATGTCATTAGTCCAGTCGGAACGTTTGCACCGCCCTCTAGCCGTTTTGAGCATGTTCACCTTGACATAGTGATAATGCCGTTATCTGAGGGATACAGATATTGTCTGACCATGATAGACAGATTTTCCAGGTGGCCTGAAGTAATACCACTGAAAGATCAGGAAGCAACCACCATTGCACGAGCCTTTTATGACAACTGGGTGTGCAGGTTTGGCGTTCCACTACGAGTCACCACCGATCAGGGCCGGCAATTTGAGTCTTGCCTGTTCAAGCAAAATTATTGTCTAGTGGGCACCAATCATATTCGTACAACGGCATACCACCCCGCAGCTAACGGCATGATCGAAAGGTTTCATCGCCAACTTAAGGCTTCCCTTCGATGTCACAAGTCCCGCTGGACCGAGAGCCTACCCACAGTTTTGTTCGGTATCCAAATGGCTTGGAAAGAGGACCTCGACGCTACAGCTGCAGAGATGATATGCGGCCAACCATCACCGACAGTAAACTATTGCATTTAGGGTTTATGATAGGAAAATACCGAAACGACCATTCTTAGTAAAGCTTTCTCCAAATTCCCATTTTACTATCTGTAATGAATGTTTTTATTTTGACCATGGGAAAGTTTACGAAGATAAAAAAAACCCCTTTTGCCAACGAATAGGACCAATCAAAGCGAGGAATTTTGGCACAGGGGGTGGAACTTTATGTTTCTTGAGATTTGTATTAATATTAGAGGAGGAACTCTGTTTTTGGACTTGCAAGAAGTGGGATGTGAATTTTGTTGTTCTAGTTCAATAGACTTATTTTATTTCGTTTTAACAGTGTTTCAATAAACTCTCACAGTTCATATAAAAAAGGAATGTATTGGATATATAGCTAATCAAGCACACACATACGTTCCTAAAGTTTTTACACTGATTATTTAACCGCCATTTTGTTTGGTCATGTTGAACTCGGACAACCACCAAAATATATTAAAATACCTTTTTAAGGTCCGATCTCAATCAAATTAAAAAACATTTTAAAAAGTGTCTCCGACAATTCTAGAATAGTTTTTACTCCATTTTTTAATTTAAAATCGATTCTTTCTAGATTAAAAGATAAAAGACCTCTTTTGGAACATAACGGGGTCTACAAATTATCGTGCAACTCTTGTAATGCAAGATACGTCGGACAAACCGGCAGAACTGTCAAAGCTCGAATTAAAGAACACTGCAACAGTTTAAAATCACCAAATGACAAACGTTCAGCTTTTGGACTACACTTGCGTCAGACGCTTCATTCATTTGACAAAAGTCGTGATGTGAGCATGCTGCACAATATTTCCAAAGGGAAACAGCTCTCAGCTTTGGAAAATATTCAAATCGCTAAATTGGAAATAGATCAAAATGTGTCCTGTTTAAAGGATCCCATACATACCGATTTTAAAGAAGCAGCAAATTTAACACGATTGTTTAGATTAATGAATCCGTCCTTTTTACTTCATTTTCACCAATTTTCATGTATGCTAATTTTATAGATAAATTTAACGGATAGATGACCATCCATACACCTTTTGTAATATTCAGTTTCATTCCTTTTATTAATTGCATATCTTCTATTTTTTAAGTTCGAAACTCGTTAATTTATTTAGTGATGTGATACAAAAAAATTTAAAAAAAATGCTTGTTGTTAAATATAACCTCAGTCTTATCATTATACAAATTTATACAGGTACTATTGTTTTGTAAATTTTATTGTGGTATTGTGAATGTGTTTTAACTTAAGTGTTTCTCTTATTTCCGAGCATTTGGTTTCGAACTTCTGAGGGAAGATGGTATTTATAAGTTTTTTTAAAAAAACTATTATTTTTCTTGTTTACTATCTAGATTTTTATCACTTACAGATTCAATAATTCTATCCTTGACAATGGCTGTTGAGCCAAAACGCGTCGGATATTCTTTAATAAAAATATTGTGAAGTACTGGATCTTTTTTTCTTTCTTTCATAAAATGTGGTTTTTATTGTTCTAGTATATTGGATTCGTACCAATATTTTACCAGTTTGATTTTTGGGCACAGTTTAACATAAATTGAATAAATAATTGTTACACTGATTTTTTAAAACCGTCATTTTGTTCCGTCATATTGAATTCGTACCAGTTTATCTCTATATTATTAACATTGAATTTGTCTGCAAAATTTACCGATTCATTCCTGTGTAACACTTGATTTTTGTGAAAAATTGGATAATTTTTTTAACGTTTCACTTAGCCGCCATCTTGTTCCCCCATATTGAATTTTTACCAAAAAATACTAAATAATTTTTGACCAAAATTTGAAGTCAATCGTATTACGTAGTTTGTAAGCTATGCCAACAACTGACAGACCCACTGATAGACAGACCGACGGAATTGAGAAAATATATGTTTTTTTTTCTTAGGGCGCCTAATCGTGAAGATATGTAAAACCCGGAAGGGTGATTTTTTTTTCGTGAAGAACAAAGGCACAACTTTACCAGTTCATCTCTATACTACAATTAATTATTGCACAAAATTTGAAATCAATCCATTACTTTTCTAAGGCCTGATTTTATATTATATAAATATATATTATATTATCAAGCGCCATTATTTCGCCATGGATTTATCAAAATTTTACCAGTTGATTCTTACATAATCCTTGATTTTTGTGCAAAATTTGAAATAAATTGAATAAGTAGTTTTTTATTAATAATTTTTATTAACATTTCACTAGGTCGCCATTTTGTTTCGTCATATTGGATTTTTACCAAAATATTACCAGATCATCTCCACATGGTTCTTAATTTTCAATCGGGTAAGTAGTTTTTTAACTATGCCGCGAACAGACACACAAACAAACGAAGTTGAGAAAACATGTTTTTAGGCATCTAGAGACCCTTAAACGTAAAGATCTAAAAAATGTCAGTGGGTGATTTTTTCACGAAAACAATATTTCTCTATTACGAGGGACGTAATAATTGGATTAAATCACAGTTTATAGGATGTGTGTAAACTTAGTACCGAATATATACCATATAAACTGTGTTATGGCAAATATACCGATTTTTTAACTTTAAATATCGAAGATTGACATGTAAATTTGTAAAACTGTAATTACGAATACGTACTATACTTAACATGGCTAATTTACAGCAAATGACAGGTGAAACAACAGAAATAATTTATTATACAAAATTAAACATCTTAATTGCAGTATTCAATAACACTCAATGTAGAAGTCCATGCAGATCGGGTTATGGATAATTTATTTATACTAGAATTTCATAACCGGATAGGTTATTTCCAAAACCGGATTATCGGTTATTTTTAATTTGAAATGTCCCATCACTACTTATTTTATTTTTTTAATTTAATTAACAATTTTATTTAAAATTTTAGTATATATTCTAAGTCTAACGAAGAGAGAAGTTCTAATTTAATTGGTCCATTGCTCAATATCAAAGCTTCCTATTAAATTATGATCTCTTCTAGCGTCACCATCTCTACAAGTAGTACTTTATAGGCTGCGGATCTTTCTTGAAACTGAGCCAAACTATAATGTGCCCCCGTAAAATAATTAACATACGAGCGAGCGGCGAACGCGCTTCAAAGAGCGTCTGGAGTTATGGCAATAATTGATGCTGAAATTAAAGAGAACCGAGCATAAGACGGAATTATAATGAGAAGGCAAAGAAACTTTCAAAAGGTGGGAGCTGCTGGTTATAATAATTATGATGTGACAGAAAACGTTTTGGACATTAAAAGAGAAAACACCACTTAAAATAAACCTACAAAGGAGGGGAGAACAATGAAGTTACGATGTTAATGTATAAGCAGATTTGAAATATTGGAAATATGCTTGCTAAAGTCAAATTACTTCAGCTCTTTGATGAAATTTGGGGTTATTATATTTTCAAGCTTATTTTAAGAAAAATCTTATACTGTACTACTTCTTACGGTAACATTTTACATAATGGTGGTTCTCTATTATGTTATATTAAGAAAATGTCTCTATATAAACACTTTCTAGTATCTATGAAGAGTACAAAATTACCTGCGGAGATAAAGAAAACACTGTTTTTTAATATTTCTTCAGTTTAGAAGCTTGCGGGACAAAGCAACACAAAAGGGAAAAACAATCTCCTTAGTATACATCTAAAGAAACAAATATGTACAAAAAAAAAAACGTTTCAGTAGATAGTCACAGTATATATGTGTTACATATACTGTCTTTTCATTTTTATTTGTTCCATCATATTGGGTTCCTACCAATATTTTACCATTTTCTTTCTACGTATGCCACACTTGACTTTTGGGCATAATAAAATAAATTCAATTAGTAGTTTTTACATTGACACATAGCGCCATTTTGCTACGTCATACTGAATTCGTACCAGTTTATCCCATTTTTACCTCTAATTTTTCTGCAAAATCAATTGAACAAGATTTTTTTACGTTGGTTTTTAAAAACTTTTATTGGGCCGCCATTTTGTTTCGCAATCTTAAATTGGAACCCATATTATCAGTCTTTTTCTACTCCATTGGTCCGCAGATACTTCCCAGATATTAAGTTTCTAACTGAACGATCCTCTTGTTGTTATGTTAAAGTGGTGTATTATTATGTATTTACTTTTTTAAAATGTCGAGGTTTCGCAACTTTGTTGTTGCATCCTCAGGACACATAGATTTTATATCCTACATGAAACCCATATTATCAGTCTCTACCTACGATGATGGTCTACAGATATTTCCTAACTCCAAATAATACACCACCCTAACATAACAACAAGAGGAACATTAACAAAAACCATAGAAACATAATCTCTGCGGACCAACGGAGTAGGTAAGGACTAATAATATGGAGTTCACGCAGGATATAGAAAATGTCCTGAGGATGCAACAATAAAGTTGCAAAATGTCGACTATTTAAAAATAGACTTTTTTTACTGGAGCCTAACTCCAAATAATACACCACTATAACATAACAAGAAGTTTGTCAACGAAAACCATTTAGAAACTTAATATCCAGGAAATATTTGCGAACCAACAGAGTAGGTAAAGCTTGATAATATGGGTTTCATGCAGGATAGAGGATCTATTTATATGTCCTGAGGATGCACTAATTAGTTACCAAAATATTACCAGGTCATCCTCATATGACCCTTAATTTTTTAGTCTCTAAATTTTAAGTCAAACGGGTCGGTAGTATTTAAGCTATGTCGCGAACTGACAGACAGACGGACCGACGGAATTGATAAAACATGTTTTTTGGCATCTAGGGACGCTAAGACGTGATGATATGTAAAACCTGACAGGGTGATTTTTTCCCGATTACAAACATTTTATTTGGCCGAAATTTTGTTCCGCCATCTTGAATTAGTAACACAGTTTTACTAGCCCTATACCATAATTAGTTATCGCACACAATTTGAAATCATTAAGTAGTGTTTTGTTTTTGTTTTGTTCCGCCATCTTGGATTCGTACCAAAATTTTACTAGTTGATTCCAATATAATACTTGATGTGTATGCAAAATTTGAAATAAATTCGACAAGTAGCTTTTTCATAATATTTTTTTACCATTTCACTAGGCCGCCATTTTGTTATTACCATACTCGATTTTTACAGACAGACAGACAGACCGACGGAATTGAGGAAACATATTTTTGGTCATCTGGGGACCCGGAAACGCGAAGATCTGAAAAAATCTCGGAGAGTGATTTTTTTCACGATTACAATACTTCCCTTTTACCAAGCAAGGAAAAATTAATTGCATAAAAACACTTGGTATTTTCATTATTTCTTTTACCAAAAATTGAAAAATAATTCAAAATGCAACGGCTAGATACATGGCCGCGCGATTTTTTACAGGAAAATGAACCAAATCTAACCTAACCACTATAACTATTTTTATAATACATATACACCACTATAACTAACACTAAAATTTCAAGTGAACAACAAATGAGTACTGAATAAACTTAAAAATACAAAATAAACAAACTAGAAAGTAAAATTTTATTCTAAATTTTTAAAAAATTACTTTTACTCACTTGTTATAGTGTTAATTAATAAAAATGTATTAATTAAAAATTAAGAAACTTTCAGAACCGGGGTGTGAAACTGGGGTGCTGAGTGGCGAATAAAACATCAGGCATTAACTATACATATGAGTCACTAAATAGAACCATATGCATTTAATATTACTAATTTTTTCGGATGAATTATTCAAAATAGAACAAAAAAAAAGAATCCTAACCTATACATTCAGACTCGGAATCTCGGAATTATGCTGTAAAAAAAGCGCGCGGTAAACCTAGCCTAACCTAACCTAAAAGCCGTCCAATGTCCAAATCCAATGTCTTAATAAAAAATCCAATGTCTTAATAAAAATAACATAAACAATTTAGGAAAGTAATTTTTTTAAAAATTGCGATAATGGTGAAAAACCGTATAGGACATAATTACCGTGACTAAATATCTGGTTGGTACAAGTTAGCAATTAGAACAAAAAAATTATGAATATCACTGTTATCATTGTTTGATCTTTTAAATAAAAAAATTCTGCTAGATTCCCAACAAAATGACCTTTTTTCCTCCCATATCGTGGAATTCCTCCTCGAACGTTTAGCCAAGTCTGCTCTGTATTTTGGGTGTAAACAGTCGAGTCATCAGGATCGGCAACATTTATGGAATAATTAACATGTTCAAATCCTTTTTGATCCAAATGTTGATATGATTTCCAACAATCCGAAATAATTGACGTGTCAGGCAATATCTACTCTTGAATAACTTTTAACAAAGTATTGAATAACTTTTAACAAAATTTGGCTTCATCAATTTCTACAACTTTTCCTGGCCTCAAATTCAATATGAATTATCTCTGACCCAACGGATGCAAATTTCTCTACAGAAGGAACTTCAGTCAACTGCTGTACGGGAACTAAATTTTAGCTTTCTCAGAATGAAGGTTGGGCGAGGAAATGACAGTCTCAACCATAAAACAGTTAAATAGAGTACATCCTCTAAGGGTGGATGTGCCTTATAAAACTATGTCCTTTTTTTGTAGCTCATTTTTTATTATGGTTCTGTCTGCAATAAGTTCTGGAACAAGTGTAAACCAAACTATTAATATTTATCTGTATCTCATTTCCACACGTGTTGCACGTAGCAAATCTTCTTAAAATACCATAATCCCCCCAAAAATCTACACAATGTCTTTGATTGGAAATAAGTAATACAAACTGTTTTAATGACAAACTGTAATTATCACAAAGCACCTTACACTTTTTTTTAAACTTTTAAGTAGTTGCTATCTACCAATACTCAACTCAACTTTCAAATTTAAAATGTGGCAAAATAGCTTTACTTGTCTCCATTTTTGTTATTAAACAATACTATCGAAATTTCAAGAAACAACGTGACAACAACACTTTAGAGAAGAAAACCGATGTACCTGGATATACCTTTATAATAAGAAAAAAAGATATGGGTAGATAGCGACTGAAAGTTTAATGAAAACAGAATTTGTAAATTGAATTTTCGATCCGTAAGTTGTTATTTTCATATATTTTCTGGAAAACATATGTGTTTTCTGTTTCTCCGCATGTAGAATAATATTCTTTATAAACAATAGTGTCTGGGCAAAGAATTTCCAATATTATGCAAATAGCAGAAAACCATTTTGCAAATAATTACCCTTCTTGCTTATTGTTTATTAGATTACAAGTGGAAGTTACAAGGTAACTTTTATAAACTTAAGTTTCATTCAAGTAGTATCTGTATATACGTTTCGGAAATACGACTTTATATTAATCTTGTAAACTGTAGGTATTAATATAAGTGAAGAATAATAAGAGCTTTAACACGTACTTTTTGGTTTATTAACTCTCCTGAAATTAATTTCTGTTAACCAAGCCTAAACGATCAACCGATACGTCAGCTTTTAAAAATGCGACCTAAAACTAAGATAAGATGTAGAGCCAAGTCTGCAGAACTGGTTCTCAGAGTATTGGTTGCTGTAAATATTGAGGACACCAACACCAATACTCACTAAAATATTTTAAATTTAGACGAGGTCTAATTTAATAGATATAGGTTTAAGATGGCATATGCATCATTGAAACAAATAGTTTTTATAAATGTTATATTAGCCTACCGATCTCTCGGTAGGCTATGACCAGACCTGAGGCCTAAGAGTAATATACCGTTATCTAAAACCGTTCTTGTCTTAGTGACTTTCCGCCATTTTTTACAGGGCACGATGTTGGACTTTCCGTCCACCAGTCTCACTCCTGGTGGTCCTCCTCCCCAAGTACTAATAAGAGGAGCCTTGAGATCTCATGAAATTTTTCAAATAAAAGGCGGAACGTCGTCACTCTCATAACGCCTCCCTACCTAAAGAACACCCGCTTGAAATTATTCAAAAAATCCAATCAAATTCATGGTAGTCATTTAAAAAAGTGGTATTTTGGCAATACCTTTACATTTTTATTTTCTGTGAGACATCCTTCGCCTGATTTTCTAACCTAACCTAACCTACAAATTTTCCTGTGCTTATTTGTTTAGGATAGGGATCTAAAAACGTTATACTTGAATAGTTAGTTATTCTATTTACAAGGCTTTATAATCCTTAACTTGGTAAACACGAAGTCTTGGTCTCAGTGTGTTTTATTCAATAAATTCAAAACAGCTTATTAGACTTTTTACTTTCTAAACGGTTAGACATGCTTTTTACTTACCCTTAGAAAGGTGAACTATTGTAATGCTGAAAAAATCACCCTCCGAGATTTTTTCAGATCTTTACGTTTCAGGGTCCCTAGATTCTGAAAAACATTGTTTTCTCAATTCCGGCGGTCTGTCTGTCAGTCTATAGGTCTGTCTGTTCGCGGAATAGCAAAAAAACTATAAATTCGATTGAATTCAAATTTTGTACAAAATTTAGGGTTCATATGGGGATGACCTGGTAACATTCTAGTAAAATTCCAATATGGCGAAACAAAATGGAGGTCTTAAATGTTAAAAAAATTATTACTAAAACTATTTTAACATTTAACATTTAGGAGAAAATTAACCTGGTAAAATTTTGGTAGGAATCTAAGGTGGTCAAATAAAATGGCAATTAATAAAATATTTAAAAATTCAGCATGAAAAAAACTACTTAATAGATTGATTTCTAATTTTGTGCAATAAATAATTGGTATAGAGAGAGATGAACTGGTAAAATTATGGTACGAATTCAAGATGATGGCGGCCAAATAAAATGTTTTTAATCATGAAAAAGTCACCAGGGTTTACATGTCGCGTTTTAGCGTCCCTAGAAGCCAAAAATATAGGTTTTTATCAATTCGGTCGTCGTGTTTTTCGGTCTGTCAGTTCGCGGCATAGCTTAAAAACTACTTATCCGATTGACTTTAAATTTTGGTCAAACATTGAGGGTCATATGGGAGTGACCTAGTAATACGTTGGTAAAAATGTAGTATGGCGGAACAAGATTGCGGCCTAGTCAAACGTTAAAAAAATTATTTCTAAAAAACTAATTTTGCACAAAAGCCAAGTGTTACATAAGAATTAACTGTTAATATTTGCATATGAACCCAAGACAGCGAAACAAAATAACATATTTAAAAAATCAGCTTGAAAACCCGACTTACTAAATTAATTTCATATTAAGCATTCAGTGTGATATAGAGATAAACACGTAAAGTAGTACGAATTCAAAATGACGAAACCAAATGGCAGCCAAATAAAAGAAAATCTCTTTATTCAATGGACTTTAAATTATGCAGTAAAATTAAATGTGATATAGGGATAAACTGGTACGAATTCAACATTACCGAACAAATTGGCGGTGTGTGTCAATGCAGAATATACCTATTAAATTTATTATATATATTATATAAACTAAATTGTGTCGCACATTTACTATTCCTAATAAAAGGAAAGATTCATAACGAGGGAAGTCCCGGGTAAAAAAAATTTATCGATTTTTATTAGTATTGGTATAGCTTTCTTCAGTATGTCACAAAATTGGCTTTTCTATATCTGAATATTTGGTATTTACATATTGAGGGAGCCTTGGTTGCTTTATAGTTTCTTTTGATAATGCTTCTTTAAAAAGTACAAACTTCTTACTAAGTACGAAAAATTGTAACTGATATTTTCCCGACTAATATATTTGAAACCTAGTTATATTTTAAACATGATAGTAAGCCCAGAAGACAAGTAGCCAAGTTTTTCAGATGGGATAAACTATAGAAAGAGAAGGCAAAAGGAATCTTTAAACAAAATTTAAGGTCAATTTTATTTTTAAACATTTTATAAAACCCATCATTTTGTTCCGCCACATTGGATTCGGATCAAAACCGTATTATTTGTATTTGATTTCAGCGCAAAATTGGAAGTAAATTGATTAAATAGTTTTTTAAACTTATTTTTTTTACAATATTGCATTGGATCGCTACCGTTTTGTTCGTCCATGCGTGTAGTAGTAGTAGTAGTAGTACCAGATTTTTGTACAAAATGGAGTTAAATGTATACATACTTTTTAGGTCTGGCGTGAACAGAGACACATATCGACGGAATGGGAAAACAGGTTTTTCGGATTTTAGGGATCCTGAACTAAGGATCTTGAAGGGTTATTTTTCAAGATTAACAATATCTCTCTTTTGCGAGGGAAATAAGAATCCGATTCTATATCCGACACGACCCATGAAATCTTTTCTTTTAACACTCATGCACCAGTGAAAAATAAATCTAAATAAGTTAACTTTTTTTAAAAGTTGAAGGAATAAGCTTTAAAATTTTGAACATATCAACAAAATCAGCTGATTAGTTTTCAAATTAACTAATCAAAATAATTAAATGTCTATAATTGATGCAAATGGCATGTGTTACAAGTTTAATTTCGATTTTATGTAAGTGATGAATTTTGTTTCATTTTTCTATTAAATAAAACACAAAGTCTTGGTCTCAGTCCAACAAATATTTTAAAAAACCTAAGGCTCTTGCAACAATAATAACAACAGTTGTTACTGTTGTACGTCTAAGATGTAATGTGTGATTTGTTGTTGTGTGTGTTTTTGCGAGGGAAATAAGAATCCGATTCTATAGTTTTTAAAAATTTTATTAGAATAGTTTTTTATTTTTTTTCTTGGGCGAGGTGGAAGGAGAGACAGCAAAGTGTAGGTGCTATTTAAACACGCTTTAAACAAAAAATACAATAATCTAACATATCAAATACAAATCTACTAAACTTATTTATATATTAAGGTAATAGTACTGTAAATTTGTTAAAATAAAAAAAGTATTATCATAAATAAAACAAAAAAATGCCAGCATTAGAGTTTAAAGGAAACATTTAGACCTAATTAATACTCTTTTAATCTACAATATTTTTGGAATGAAGGAGACTTTTCCAGAAACTCGAGTTGCTTTTAATTGATTTCATATTTAATTCGATTAAGGTTATCGTCAAGTGTACTTATTTCTGCCTTATTAAGAGGATATCGGAGTGAATTGAAATTCTCTATTCTGCTGCTACACTTAAATCACACGATAACTGCAATGTGACAGGTCATTGTAGGTCACCGAGAGAAACCTCAATAATCTAGCGAATGAGCCCGAACCTTAAGAAACTAGAAAATCTTTATATTTTCTAACCATAATGAAAGACCAGTGTGCCTCGGAAAAATAAAAAAAAATGTTTAAAATTTGCGGAAACAAATTAACTTTATAAAAATCCTAAAAACATCCTGCGTAATACATTTGTAGGGCTGAGAGATATGATAGTCTGAAAGAGCCTTCCTTAAGCTATACTACTTGTTCAGTTGGTCTCATCATAGCCACCATTTTCGTATCGGATTATATATGGTTTTTAAGGAAGTTGTAAGAAAGAAAAACTCAATGAAAAATGTTATGTGATTACGTCACGCCACCGCTATAATATCCTGTACTGTCAAAATGTACAATTTAAAGTGCTAGTATTTACCAATAAATAATATATTAACAAATTAAATATGGAAAATCCAAATAATTGCAATCCCGCTGAAAACACAAGAGTAAACCGCACATAATTAACTTTTACTTTTTACCTTATACATACAATTTTGTACGTTTACGGGTTATTATCTGAGGTTCCAATACGACTGGCTCCAATCTAATAAGTAGCTGACAGCCCCTTTCTAAAAACTACCCTCGAATGAAGTTCTTGTATACGCTCTGTGATTATGTCTTTTATAAATGCAACATATAACCATTATTTACGATAAGTGGTAGTTGCTAACGTCTAAGTGTACGTGGGCAAATGTTAGGGTGGAAAGGAATATTCAACATCTTGGTTGTAAAATATAATACATATTAGATTTGCTCGGTTTTATTAATTCAACATAGAAGGAAAACTCCTGGCAGCACGTTAAAGGTTTCTTAATAGGGGACCGTATTTTACCATGACATAATCACTTTTATTCTAAAAGCACTTGGTAAAAATTTAAATGTGTAAGTTAAATCTTTAAAATGTAAAATTGCATTTTAATTTGATCAATGTAAGTAAATACTAAAAGACTAAGTGTGGGGTTAATGTCAATATGGCTCAGTTTCAATAATACTTCTGTAGCACTACTTCTGTACCTGTAGACTCTAGTTTTATTTCCATTTAATGTTATTGTTACATTCAGTCACCAACCCGACGAATAGGTTTTTAATTTTTTGCTCCAATATTACACTTTGTTTCCGTAGCGAAGCTCAACCTCTAAAATTTTATCGGAATAAATTCTAGAGTCCATAACTTCCCACACCACTCAAAAATTTTAGTAATAATTATAACATACATATAGCAGAGCCGTATACAGGGCGATCAAGATACCAAGTAAGTGGCTCACTGCCATTAATTTTCTTATCAGAATAATTTAAGAAATTTAAAATTACCTCTTGGCAAACGTCTTCAGAAATGCAATTCAGATAATAAAAGCCTAAGGTTAGATAGTACGTTATCTAAGCGTAAAAACATATTACACTAATAATAGGAATCATAAATACACGACACGACACGACCCATGAAATCTTTTCTTTTAACACTCATGCACCCGTGAAAAATATATCTAAATAAGTTAACTTTTTTTAAAAGTTGAAGGAATAAGCTTTGAAATTTTGAACACGTCAACAAAATCAGCTGATTCGTTTTAAAATTATGGATTTCTATAATTGAGGCAAATGGCATTTGTTACAAGTTTAACGTACGTACGTACAACAATAATAACAGTTATTATTGTTGTACGTCTAAGATGTAACGTGTGTTTTGTTCTTTTGTATTTTATTCTTATTTTGTACCTGGGTTTGTTGTTTTAAATGTGTTAAGGTCCGATGATGCTCGCAAGAGCGAAACATGTATCACCTTAGGTTTTTTAAAATATTTATTTGACTGAGACCAAGATTTTGTGTTTTATTTAATAGAATTATAAACAGGTCTATTTGGGAAATATGGACGACTCTTAACAAATTTCACAATTTTGTTTTAGCCTGATGATTTGTTGAATCATTTGAGAAAAAATATGTTTCTTTGATCGGCTCTACTCTTCATTAAATGTTTTTTGCGTTATATTAATTACCCCAGCAGTCCCATATTGATTATCAAATTCCACCGCCTTCTCAATGATTACCTAATTTATGTTGTCAACCAGGAAAAAATCACTTTTAAATGACCACCGCAAAAAATAATAGGGATATTCAGAAAATAGTTACTGCCAAATGAAAACAAATAAAAACAGTTTAGATGAACTTACCAGTAACGAAATGTGTACTACATGCTTTCACGCCTCTTAATATTGATAGTATTATATTTTTGCATCTAATAGCCGCCTGCTTTCCATCATTCTTGATTCCTCTTGAAATCCTATTTAAATGCACAAAATACTGATAATTCAAGACATCGGAAACACAGTGGAAGTTCGTTTTATTTATCTTTCTGGCGGATCCCCAACCAAGTACCAAATATGTCACATGCATTTTTTTAATAATAAAACTAACAATGCAGCCCTTTATTGAAATACGATCGTCAAAAGGACACTATTTTATACAAAATAATTCTCTGAGAACGATTTAGATGGTACTAAATCACGAATTAATTCAGTTTTCCTTTGTTTGCCCTCGAAACCAAATAACATACTACGAAAGAACGAGTTTTGTCAAAAGCAAACCATTTCCATGGAAATTTTAGGCAGTCACCACTGAGTAATGCACTGTTTCTATAATTATCCGCATTCTTGTCATACACTCAGATT
Source organism: Kuschelorhynchus macadamiae (assembly GCA_030620095.1). NCBI lineage: Eukaryota > Metazoa > Arthropoda > Insecta > Coleoptera > Curculionidae > Kuschelorhynchus > Kuschelorhynchus macadamiae. Next base: position 264,976 of record JAUTXW010000338.1, read on the forward strand.
CCTGTGTGTCAAACTTTTTATCATAATGAAATTCTAAAAATTAGGTTAAATGCTCATTTTAAATAAATAGGTACCATTTTGAACAATATTCATTTTTTTTAAATTTAGAATACTTAATCTTATTCACATATTTTCAGAAATGTTCAAACCTACTATAAACAGCACTGCATATAGAAACAAATATATTCTACATCCAGTGACTAGATTTTATATTATGTCTAATCCAAAAATACAGTTTTTCGTATTAAGGCCATCTAATACGCTCAGAAACATCTGTGCCGAATTTTATTGTGTATTGTCTCAAGCGCTTAGTATTAAGGATGAGCATGGATGAACATTAAAGAATTTTAATAACGCCTAGAAAATGGCTAACCCGTTGGAGCAACACATATGGTAGCCCAACTTATTTGAAAAATTGTTCCAGTATATTTTTAATATAGCACTCAATGACTGAAGTATAAAGTTGGTGTTTATGAATTTGTAAATGCGTATTAAACTAGGTATTAGAAAACCCTAAACGAATTAATCTTGGCATAGAAAAAGTAACTATTTATATGCCAAGTGCAAGGAATTGTTTTTCTTTTTTTTTCCAGTTCTGTATGTCTGGCACTTAGGATTAAAAAAATCCAACCAACAAAAAAACAGAACAATTTGCTTTACCCCGAACTTACCTCTTCATAATTCATTATATTTTGTTTTATTTTGGAAGGTAAAACAAAATAAAATTTATATCTGTAAATATCGTCACATTACCATATACAGAGCTAAATAATGTCATTTTAAGCCTTCTTTAATAAAACGTGTTTTTTTTTAATAATTTGATACTTTTATTTAAATTGAATATGGTGTTATTTTTAGTAAAAAGATTTGTTAAACCACCTTTTTTTTCTGCCCTATTAGATTCGCACTAAAATTTTATATCAAATTCGTCTGTATATATCATATTTGATATGTGTGCTAAATTTAAGTTCAATTAAATGAGTAATATTTTACAGGCATGCAGAACGAGTAATATTTTACAGGCATGCAGTAAAGATACAAGATGTGTGATAGAGCTCGCTTTACGACAACCCAAACAAAAGTTCTAATCTATGCTAACCAAAAAGGCAGTCTGATAATTATAAAACACTATTACATACAAAATGAAGTGTACGGAAATTCAGGAACGCATAGTTAGAATTTATAAAATAGCTGTCATATATTCGAACCCTTTCGCCTACGCCCGCGCCGGTAAGAAAGGCCGTTCGGTGGGGAAAATATGTCCGCTCTTTCTTTTACTTATCTCCTAAAGATCCCCTCACCTTCCCAAGACCTGTCTAACTGTTTAACTTTCAATTTCAGTTTCCCAATTAGACCGACCCCTCCTGTTCAAGTCAAAGATAAGGGTCGAAGTGTATTTTACAATAATCGCACATCCTCTTGAGACATACATTTACAGTCTGTAATGTGAACACTTAATAGATCAGATATCAGTAAAGTTGTTGCCTGAATAATAAAAAAGTAAAATTGCTATATATGTAGATTGTTAGCATAATGTAAAATTGTTTCCGTTTAGGTTGATGATTCTATTGAATGTACAATACCGAGAGATTCTGACAAATTAAAACTGTACCTTTATATGTCCTGAAATATGAATATTATTATAAAATAAAGTTTTCTTTAGGTGATTGTTTTGATATCTTTCATTGTTGAAACACCTCCTAAAGAAGTAGTTGACATTAACATATTTATTTGCATAATTCTTCTGGAGCTTTTTGTTTTTGGATAGGAGTGGTTCAGTTTTTCTTTTATTTCGTCGTGGGTTTCTTTTCGCATTCATTGTTTTCATTTCAAAATTTCGTGTAGCAATATTTTATTTTGATCACCAATTTTATCAAAATTTTTACAAGTGCTTTTCGGTTTTATTATATGTAAGTTTAAAACCATATATTATGAATATTATTAACTAAATTAAGTTTTTTTGATTTTAAGGACCCATGTCAAAGAAATAAAAGTATTTCGAAAGTTTGGTCAACCAAACCAAGAGGAAGCAATTACATTTATCGTTTAAGCAGTGACAACATTTGTAAATTATCCCCATAACAAAAATAAAAAAAAATCTGTTTATAAAAAATGTTAACGAAATTTCATCCACCAGGGAGAGAAGCATCCGAACAAGACATTGTACCACATAGCTCAGTTTGTTGGAGATGAACTTGTACAACTGTTCTACTAAAATCAGGTGCCTTCACCTAACAACAGAAACCTAAATTGAATTCGTAAGAACTAAGGACTCGTATTTAACTGTTTTAATAAACAAAATACGTGGGATAAGTAACAATATTTTATTATTATAATATCACATATCTAATTAATGAGATTATTTATTTTGGATATTCCAATAATTAAAAATTGTTTCTAATTCGGTAACAAAATGTACGTATCTGTAAGTTTACATCGACCATAATTGTAAAATGTGACATTGAGTCCCATTGTTTTCATCTATGTAAACTTACAGACTTGCCTAAAGAAAAACAAAATCAACATTTCTTTAAATAAATTAGGGATTGTTTATGGAACCTAAGCAAATATAAAAAAACGGTAAATTTCCTTTACCCAGAATTTCCTCGTTTTGAATCTTTCCTTTTATTATAAATAGTCAAGTGTGACTCAATTCAGTTCAGTACATAGTCATTTAATAACTCAGATATACTGTCTTCAAACTTTTTTATTGGGCGACATTTTATTCCATCATATTGTATTCCTACCAAAATTTTACCAATTTTTAGCTATGCCACACTTTATTTTTGAGGATAATTTAAGATAAATTCCATAAGTAGTTTTACATGACACACACCGCCATTTTGATACGTTATTTTGAAATCGTACCAGTTTATCCCCATATCACATTTAATTTTTCTGCAAAATTTATTGTCAATTAAATAAGATTTGTTTACCTTAATTTTTCAAAAATTTTATTTGGCTGTCATTTTGTTCCGCCATTTTGTTGAATTTGTACTACAACTTTACCAGTTAATCTCCATATCACACTTGATGTACAAAATTTGAAATTAATCTAATAAGTACTTTTTCAGGCTCATTTTTTAAATATTTTATTAGGCCGCCATTTTGTTTTGCTATCTTATATCCAAACCAAAATGTTACCAGTTCATTCCTATGTAACACTTGACTTTTGTGCAAAATTTGAGGTAAATTGGATAATTAGTCTTTTTAGTAATAATTTTTTTAACGTTTCATTAGGCCGTCATCTTCTTCGGGCATATTGGATTTTTACCAAAATATTATCAGATCATTTCCATATCCCTTATTTTTTAACTAAAATTTTAAATGAATCTGATACGTAGTTTTTAAGCTATGCCGCGAACTGACATACAAACCGACGGAATTGATAAAAATGTTTTTTTTTAACATCTAGGAACGCTAAAACGTGAAGATATGGGTGATTTTTTTCACGATTACAAATATTTTATTTGAATTAGCATCACACTTTAACTAGTCCATCTCTATATCACACTTAGATATGGCACACAATTTGAAATCAGTCCATAAGTAGTTTCTCAGGCTGAATTTTCAAAAATTTTATAAGCCGCCATTTTATTCCACCATCTTAGATTCGTACCAGAATTTATCAGTTGGTTCGTACATAATACTTGGTTTTTGTGCATAATTTGAGATAAATTGGATTGGTAGTTTTTTGATAATAATAATTTTTTAAACATTTCACTAGGCCGCCATTTTGTTCCGCCACATTGGATTTTTACCAAAATGTTACCAGGTCATCCCCACATGCTCTTTAATTTTTGACCAAAATTTGAAATCAATCGGGTAAGAAGTTTTTTAGCTATACCGCAAAAAGACAGGCAGACCGACGGAATTGAGAAAACATGTATTTTCGGCATCTAGGGACCCTGAAACGTAAAGATCGAAAAAAATGTCGGAGAATGATTTTTTGTTCCGAAGAAAGTAAAAAAAAAATGACCAAAATGGCCTAGTGGAAATGCCAATATGTATGAATTTTGGTGATATGTATGTTCGAGTCACATCTCTAATATATACTAATCTCTATCGTCCCCTACGCCATAATTTTAACTTACTAATGTTTCTAAAACGAATGAAAAGATGCTTTTAAAAACATCATATTTTTAGAAATGCCCTTTTAGTTGAGAGTATAGTAGTATACCTAGTTCGCGGAAACGTAGTAATATTCAATCCTAATGACTTTAGGCATTCATATTCTATTCGAATAAATTAATATAAATACTGCTTATCAGAGTTTCGATCAAAATGCGAAGATTAAAGATAACTACGTTTACTTAGGACTAGGATATAATCAAATCGAATTTTTATAGTCGCCATAAAATAACTAAGGAACTCAATTTTGATGCAGGTTTGCCTATATGTTAGTGTCAATCAAATAAAAATTCAAGCCATTTAGTAAAACCCCCATTATAAATGACACCGTTATAAAGTATGCGTTGTGCATTATCCTCATTTCTCATACGCTGTATAGCTCCGTAATAACGTTGAGGTATTTATCATCTGTAATGAGCTGTTTTAAAGGCATTTTATTAGGCATATATTGATACCGAACATGAAACGAGACACATTTGATCATTTTTCACATTTTCCTAAAGGAAAAATTAACTGACTTCGCAACGTTTGGTCTAAAGTGATACCAGTAAATTAGTAACCTTATGTCATTCGTATATTTGTATTAGGATATATCAGTTTTTACATAATTATGATTATTATTTTACATTGTACATAAAAGCGTATACCTAAGCTCTTTGATTTTGGTTTACTTTGTTCTGACTGCAAACAATGTACTTATTTTACTTCTCAGTATTTTAAAATAATTTATTGTAGATATGTATATTTTGTATGTTAAATATGTACAAAAAGGTATACCTGTGTTTTTTGTATCTACATCGGTTTAACCTCGGAATTTATGAATTTAGCTTAGGGAAAAAAGTGCAGTTTTGTAACTGCAATATATAAACTAAAAAACCGCCCAAATACACTGCTCTGACACAAAGCAACAAGGCTAGTTGTAAAACTGTATTCTCAGTGATTAACAAAAATGCGGCGATGTTGTCGGATTTTAAGCAATGGCACTATATGAAAATTAAAAACAGGTTATTTGAATAATTATTTGTTGATGATAATTATATATAGTTAATAAAATATTACATATGTATTAGAATCACCTTAAATAATATTAGCAAGCATAAATTTTGTTCATAGATATTTATTATGTATATGATTTTGTACTATGTAAGATAGTTGAAAATATGATACAATAGATCAACCAAGTAATAATTTTGACACTGTATAATTGCGTTCAAATTAAAACATTAAAACGTCTCCCCGTTATTATGTCTATTAAATATCTCATATGTTATGCAGTTAGCAAGCATATAAACACGATAAAATAAAATACAAGCAAATATTCAATTTAAAATTATTCTGGCTTTGACATTATTAATTCAAAATCTGCCTCAGATTTCCGATGAAGTTGCTGGAGGTCGACGATGCATTCGATTGGTAAAAACCTCGAACTTAATAAAATTATCATCAGGAATGTGTTCCATTTCAAATAAAATTTAATGAGTTAAGTTTATAAAATAAGTTTGCAAAGTATTCGTAGTTGAGTTGGTTAAAACGCCTTTCTAAACAGTGGAAACTCTAGGCTAAAATTTCGGCAAACACAAGTTCAAGTCCAACAACTGGTCCAATCGGAATATATGTATCTGAAATGCCGTTAAGATACGGCGAAATATAAATTTCTATACATAACAATTTTTCAGATTAAATGACTTTGACAAAATAAACATAATTAACATTAATTTCTTTAGCATAAAAACAAGTGACATTTAATATATTTTAGTATCTATATAATTTTAGTTAAAAAATCCTTGTTAAAAAGATCAGTTGTATTAAAAGGAATCTTACTTAGAACGGAAGCTTTCACGACTTTGGTCAATTAAGAAATCATGGTTCTTGGAAATAGACCGTGTTAAAATGGAATTACTATCCGATGTTTCGCCTTTGATTGCACGAGGTATCTTCAGGGATCTTTACTCCACGAGAATCAGCTCGAAGAGATTCAGGCGGGCTTTGATACCCGACTTGTGCTCGCCGAACCGTGGCTCTGTGTTATGATCGGTTTCCACGTGTGATGTAGACCGTAACCCGTATCTCTATTGAAATTTTTTGTATGTTTAAATATTTCAATAGATTCTCTAATTTTTTGTTTATAAAATCCTGGAACCGATGCTAGTTTCCTTTACATTTATAATATGGCCAGCGCTATGCTGGTATTCAGCTACAGCAGATTGAACAATTTGTTTCTTTTTAATACATCGTTCATGTTCCTTAAGTCTAGTTGATATTGAGCGTCCTGTTTCTCCCACATACCCTTCTCCACATGAGCGAGGAATTTTATATACTCCTTCTGTTTGGAAAGGTACAATATCTTTCGGCGATCGCAAGCATTGTCCAATCTTTTTATGTGTATTAAAGATTGTAAGTATGTTGGACCGTCGAAGTAATCCTCCTACTTTATCTGTAGGGAAGAACAACGCTACCTAACGGTGGCTCTTATTATTCTCTTTTGGAGTTGGATTACTATTTCTTTTAACTGAACGCATAATATCTTCAGTGCAATAGCCGTTCCCTCTGAGAGCTTCAGTCAGTTTCGATGTTTCCGATGTTAGAGAATCTTTATCAGAAATCGAAATAGCTCTGAATACTAGTGAGTTAATAACCGATTTCTTTTATTCTGTGGTGATGGGAATGTGCATTTAAGTATCTATTCGTATGCGTGGGTTTTCTATACACAGAATGTCCTAATGTATCATTTTCCTTCCTTTGAACACATACATCTAGAAAGGGAATCGTTCCATTAGATTCAATTTCCTTTGTGAACTTGATATTGTGATGTTGTTGATTAAGGTGGTCCAGAAATATGAGGAGATTATCCTGCCCATGAGGCCAAACAACAAAAGTTTCATCTACATATCTGAACCAGTGCTTTGGTTTTAGTGGAGAAGATGTTAGAGTAATATCCTTAAAGGCTTCCAGACAGATGAGGATGTCGTACCGAAATCACTACAGGTGAGACATCACATTACTTCTAGAACTGCTATGAATATTTATAAGCGTGCTAACAATGCATGAGTTAGAGAAAGAATTAAGGCAACACGGCGTGATTTAGATACAAATGCTCGGAAACTATTATGCATTTATCTGAAATTAGCTTCTAGACTAGATAGAACCACATTTACAACTGGACAACATCACTAACGTACAGGCAGAAAAAATCCATCAAAAAGTTACACTTAAGCAACAAAAGAAGTTTGAAGCCCTCCTGAATGGGAAAAATCCAGTGAAACCTCCGCAAAATACAGTTATCAACTTGTCATCGAAGCCGTTAACCGAAGCAGAACATTCCGTCGTTTCCAAAGGCCAAAAAACAACAATGAAAACCTTAAATGAAGACGCAAATATTCTGGTATTTCCAGCAAATAAAGGCAACGCCACAGTCGTCATGGACAGAACGGAATACGTGGAAAAGATTGCTCAACTTTTGGACAACAACACCTATAAAGTTATGCAGACAGATCCCACAAGTAGAATAGAAAGACGCGTTACCAATCTGATCAACGCATCCTGTGTACCACCAGCGGAGAAGAAATCATTAAAACCAAGCAACTCCAAGATTCCCAGGTTCTACGGTCTTCCGAAGATACACTAGGACAATGTACCACTTCAACCGATCGTCAGTGTAATATACTTACCCACATACAAACTAGGTAAATATCTTTCAAGTTTTCTTAATCCATTTATTGGAAAAACAGATTCTTTTATCAATAACTCGGCACATTTCGTGGAAAAACTTAAGGCAATCCAGTTGGATCCGAAGATATTTTGGTCAGTTTCGATGTAGAATCACTATACACAAATGTTCCTATCAACGACTCGATTTCCATTATATCAGACGTACTGGATAATAATAATCTTGATAAGATCTTAATAGACCTAGAGGAAGCTTGTCTTATATCTACTTATTCCATTTTTCAAGGAACTTTTTATGAACAAACTTCAGGGGCAGCTATGGAATAATATTTAAGTTCACGATGGAAATTGGGTCAAATGGAACGATTCCATTTCTAGACGTATGTGTTCAAAAGAAAATGGTATATTAGGACATTTTGTGTATAGAAAACCCACGAATACGAATAAATACTTAAATGCAAATTCCCATCACCATCCAGCACAAAAGAAATCGGTTATTAACTCACTAGTATTCAGTGCAATCGAAGGTGAAACGTCGGATAGTAATTCCAATTTGACACAGTCTAATCCCAAGAACCATGATTTCTTAATCGGAATCTTAATTGCGTTGGCAATTTTAACACTTGATGTAATCCTAAAGATTCCCAGTAAAAGCAAAAATATCTTTGTCATATTATATCATCTTTGTAGCATCAAGCCCGTCAGAGATTTTAATACTTCTGAACCTCTAGATTCAGATAATTGCTGTAAAGGATCCAGCACTAATTACATTGAAAAACGGTTTCCGTAAAACTTTTTTATTTTTTATGTGATGAAATGTAGTCCCTTTTTTTAATTAATTTAATAATTTTTGCGAAAAAACTCTAACAAAGATGAAATGTTGGGATACCGGAAATGTTCGTAATAATTTAAAGATTAATCGAATTACCAGAAGGAAGATTAATCATAATTTTCCGAGCTTGTCCGAAGATATAATTACTATGTAGTTTCCGAATAAACAGCACGAACTATTTACGGTTAAAATCCATGACTTATAATAAATATATAAATAAATAAATAAATAATTTTTTTCTTTCTGACCTGAGGCCCGGGTCGTCTGCTGCTTGTGTAATCATTCCGTTGGAGTGCCTAAAAAATTGTCTACGATCTGCGAATATAAAGGGGGGTTGGGTAATTATATCTTCGGACAAGCTCGGAAAATTATGATTAATCTTCCTTCAAGTTAGTCAATTTATCTTTAAATTTTCCTTCGCTTGTCCTTGATATAATTACTATGTAGATGTTCAGAGTCAAAGGCAATTTTTTTTTTTTTTTTGGTAACTATATATTGTTATAATTAATTATAATAATAAATGTAAATACAATAATTTTTAACAAGGCTTTACACTAATAAACTATAAACTAAGTAATTCCTGAGTTTATATCTACTGGCTATGTAAATGATAGGTGCTAATTGACAGAATTGATATGATCCATAGATAAATCCTAAATAACGAACTACCGACATTAATAGTAGAATACTAAGATTTATTAGATCCTAATTCAATAATTGCCCTAGCAAATTTATCTTGATGCTCTTCTACCGGTCTATTATAAAAAAAAGGGAGTCTTCGAGGTAGAAGTCCAACCTGCTGTATTTTTAATCACTTCTATGTTTACACCGGCTTTAAATGCAGCAGAGGTTGTAGCGTGACGTATACTATGGGCTGAAAAAATGGACGTGTCTACACCACCTAAGTGTAACGTCTTTTTAATCCATCTGCTTATAGTCTGTGCTGATGCTGGACGATAAGGTTTTTGTGGGTAAGTATTAATTTTTCTTCACTATTGCGAAATGGTTTCGTTCTTTTAATGTAGTCCTCGATAGTGGACGCCACGCAAAGTTCTTGTCTAGCCTTAAAAAATGGAAAAACAAGTTGTGGTTGGACCCTGCCTGGAGCAGATGTTTTTATCCTATCTGGTATTTTTAATCTCAATTCTTTCTACCGATATATATATATATATATATATATATATATATATATATATATATATATATATTATATATATATATATATATATATATTATATATATATATATATATATATATATATATATATATATATATATATATATACTCTCCGGATTCCAAGTAAATTTATATTTAGGTACTGGCGGTCGAATATTAGACACTCACATCACAAAACAATTAATTACTTTTAAATCATTATTTCTTAAAGGGCTAAAGATTAAGTTAAGAGCTGACCTGAGGAATTTATAACATAAAATGGAAATCCTTTATTTAAACTATCGGATAAAAAAGCCAGATCCGTTTCTAGACTATAAACACGGGGATCCCTGTTATTGTCAGTACAAAATTGCCAGAATCTTTTATAACAAGCTGTATACTGTGTATACGTTCCTTTTGTTATAGATGGGGTGATTACTTCTATTGCCGTCACTGGAACTCCTTTTTTTATATAAGCCTGCCGGATAATTTCTCTGCTACCAGGGAAATCTCCTTGTGTAATGGGTGGTAGTTTCTGAAAGGAGATTCATTAGATCAAAATAAATAGGTTTTTCTAATAATAGCTTATTGAATAGAGGATACCATCCTTGTGTAGGCCAATAGGGTACTACCACAGTTCCTAAGCCATTTTCCTGAAGAATTTTTTCTAAGACTTTTGTAATTATTGAAAAAAGGGGGAAACGCGTAAATGAAAAATTCTGACCACCTTAACGTAAACGCGTCAACCGCCCATTACTCAGGGTCTGGAAACCATGAAACAAATTTATTGCATTTTTTGTCAATTCTAGTCGCAGATAAATCAATTTCAGGAGAACCAAACCTTTTTATAATCTGATTATATACACTGTCATTTAGCTCATATTCAGAATTAATCGTGAGAGATCTAGATTCTCTGTCCACATCAAAATTAGCAGATGAAGTAACATAGCTAGCGAATACTGTAATACCCTTTTTTTCACCCCACTGCGAAAGAGCCTGTGTAATATTATCTAAATATGAGTACTTAACGCTCCGACCTCGATTAATATAGCCGTCTGGTTGTCAATTCTTAATAAAATCGCGATGTTTTCATTGTCTTTAGCAAGTGATCTTAACGCAAAATAGGCGGATTTGATCTCTAAAAAATTGATCTGTGGCATCTATAACCGTTACAAAACGCCCCAACCAGTCTTGGAGGCGTCCGAGGAAATTTCCAGGGAGACATTTTTAGATTTTATGTCCTGACCTGATCCTATATTATTGTGCCACCACTCTAATTCGCTATTTAAGGAGTTTGGAATATACATTTTTTAATTATAATTGCAATAGTCTCCCCGCATCAAAAAATGTATAATTTTTTCAAACGGTTTAATATGAACAAATCCATATTTTGTTGAAGGGCAAGACGCTACAAGTTTACCTATTAATTGGACAAATTCTCTAATTGTGAATTTCTTTTTCTTTCGTAAATTTAAAATCAAATTCTGAATGGCTTCACATTTTTCACTCGGTGAGATGGTCAATTTATTAGTATTGTATATAAACCCCAAGAATCTAATATTTTGCTGAGGTTTTTTAGTTTTTTTCTCGTTTATTATAAATCCTAATCTGATTAACTCTGAAAGTACTATGTCAGTGTGTTTTTTACACTCAATTACCTATAATGAGGATATCATCTAAATAAAATACCGTACTTATTTCCATTAGACGAAGTCTTTTTGTTAGTGGTTTCATAAGTTTAGTGCAATAGTACGGTGCAATATTAAGACCAATTGGTAAACAACTAAACAGATATAGACAATTTTCGAAGCGAAATCGCAGATATTTCCAGTACTTTTTATTTACAGGAATTAGAAAATATTCGTCTCTTAGATCAATACTTGAAGGATAGCAATTTTTATTTAAAAGTTTTATAACGGTTCTGTAATCCTCCAATTTAAAGTGAGGAGCAATTAAAAGTTTGTTAAGAGTTTTAAATTTAAAATAAATCTTTATGTGCCAGAAAGCTCTTTAATAACACCTATTTTTATCAATTCCAGATTTGTACAAAGGGTGCACAACGCTGCACAGGCTTTTTAATAAAAGGTATTTTAATTTCTGTGACCCATTCTAAGACCACTCGGTTTTTCGTGATATATTTCCAACCCTGTAGAAATCTCGATAGTCTACCAGCGTAGTTACTCACATGTTTTCTGGTAATACTTCGGACGTACTGATGGTTTCCTTTCTTCCTTCCTCCTTTTCCTCAAGTCATCAATTTCCAAGTTGTCTACGACTTTCTTGCATTCCGGAATTAAATGTGGTATTATTTTAAATTTACGGTGAATTGAAAGTCCGTGATGGACGTTAGTAAATAATTGGCAGGCTTCTGCCAATGATCTCTTGCTATCGGCTAGCACTTTGTTAGGCACCATAGCCTCGATAACTGTCCCTACTGCTGATGAACCGTGAGCTAATTGTTGTTGTAACGCTCTTATAAAGCGATCATGTTCAAGAACCGACTTTACTAGGCGTGGTTGTACTTCATTATTTATCTGGGGAGAATGTAGAGCCCTACAATTTGCAGCTATCTTATACTTTGACATTAATTCTTCTCAGTGTTCTTTAGTTAAACCTTTTTTTAAGAGGCTGTTCTAGCGAACAACGATTTCCTCATGCAAGTCTTTTCCTTCATTGTCCCCGAGCCTGGTCTTAAGCCGAAAGCGTTAAAGTCTTGTTCAGATTGTTCATTGTTTGTTGGTATTTCTGTATCACGTACAGTGACCTCTGGATCACATACTACTCATCATATACTCGTACTCTAAAAAAAATATAGCCACTTAAAGTCGCCTGATTAAGATTCTACTCAAATGAAATAGCCCGATCTCATATTTTATAATTGTTTATATTTTGATGAAAAATCGCTCGATTTTAGCTTTAGGAGCAACGCACGTTATCCTAAAACCTATTCTTTGTATTTTGTAGGAATGACATGGAAAAACGCACGCTTTTTCTGTCTTTTAGGGATTATCTGTCGCACGATATCCCAACCTACAATTTTCTCCTAATTTTCTGACAATCCCTGATTAAGCTAAAAAAGAAAAACTTATCTGAAGTCGAATAATCTTCAGAGGATGAATCACTAGACTCACAAAGTTTTCTTGCATTTCGCGAAATTGCTTTTTTAGTCTTTTTATTTCACGATGCTTGTCCGCCTTCGCTGGTCTTTTCGGCATTTTTAAACTTTTTACACACGCGGCACTTTGTTTACAGTCGATGCTGACGAGCACGAAAACAGAATGATTATACAGCAGCAGACGACCCGGGCCTCAGGTTAGAAAGAAAAAAATTGTGAGTTATGGATTTTAAATGTAAATAGTTCGTGCTGTTTATTCGGACACTACATAGTAGTTACATCAAGGACAAGCGAAGGAAAATTACCCCTAAAATGAGATAAACAACAAAAGCTTGTCTTAGTTTTGCTCAAACATTTTAATACTTATATAGAACATAAAGAATAGCGCATATCATGAGAGCATGACTAATGATATAAATCTTTTCAATGCCAATATTCCACCTAGAAATGCGTCTGATCCATAAAAATTACCAAGATGTAATTATCACTGGAAAATAAACCATTAAAGAAATTTGTGTTGTTCGTTTAATAACGTTGTAATTCTAAGTATAAGTACGATTGAAGTTTTGGTGTATATTTGTAATTTAAACTGAATAAGTCTTGAACGGTAAAAATATGTAAAAGGTTGATAATTACAAGTATTTTTTATCTTACAAGATTTTATATACAATTTTGTAAACTTAATATATAATCCAGTCAGTCACGCTATTTTAAGTAAACATTAATCTCAGTCTTCACTTAGACATATTTGGAAATCATGATTCGGGGAAAGGTTTTTATATTCGCGGAATGGGATAGAAAGAGACATATATAGAGTTTAATATTATATCTGATTTTTCAATCAAATCTCCTTTAACATTAATACACTTTTGACATATACTAACTAGTTTTTCTAAACCTTCAAAAAAAATTTTTTTGGTTTGTTTTCAAAATGCTTATTCACCGTTTGCAATGGCATTTCATCCTTGAAACGCCTTCGAGGAAGATTTTTTTAAATTTGGAAACAGATAGTAATGACATGGGGTCAGGTCAGGACAGGGTAGATGCATGATATAATAAACCTAAGGCAAAATATCGGGCATTCCCGCCTGGCTCTGCTACGTCATCGCGTGATTAACGCCGGCTGTCATTGACCTTTGGCCATATGATTTCATTGCATTTTCAGTTGATGTTTAAGTGTTTGCGGTTTCTGTGTCATTTTTGTCTTTATTTAATTAAACAACAATAAATATTAGTTGTGCTGTGTTTGGGTGTGGCGAGAATAATCAGGCAACGAATTTTGATAGGAATATAAGGTTTTTTACTTTCTCATAAAAAATGTTTACGTGAATGAATACGCTAGTGTAAAAGCAAAGCTAAATTTAGTACAAATTTGGCGCTGATATGCTCAAAGCATTTTGTTAAAGATGACTATATGTCATTAACCTATATAAAAACAAAACAACAATGTAAATCTGGACGAAATAGTCGACATTTAAAAAAAAAGAGTTTTTCAATGATAATAAGGCTATATTTTATTTGTTTATATAATTACATATAATATAGAAACAAACGGCAGCTTGTGCACATAAAGGTTAAACATATTTAGTGTGTTGTTGTTTTATTCCCTCTCATACCTAGATTTTATTTAATGAGATCTCCTTCCCTCAAATAGGACTTAGTTACGTCCCAGTACTTATCAAAAAACACAGATATAGCATTTTTTAGTTTTAAATTGAACTAAATATAAACATAACAAAATAACAGTATAAAATCAAATACTGTCGAATTTTATACAACCTTAACTCTTTCTTTAGCTTGTTTTTTGTATTTTTATTAAATAAATATATAACTACCATGTCATAAGTTTTTTTTATTTTAGTGAGTTATATGTCAATGTTTCATTAGAAAAACATTTATAATCGAAAAAAATGGTAAAATAATGTCTAAACGCTAGAAACGACATGCATCTCCATAAGCAATTTAAAAATCTACGCATGCAATGACGTCACTGCGCGAACCAGGCGCAATTGAGACTTAAATATCATAACAGACGGATTGTCGTGGAGTAACAACATATGTTTTTGTTAAATTTTCTCTAAAATTTGCATAGTATACACCTGTAATAGTTTGTTCTTTTGTTTTATAATCTATAAGAAGCTTTCCTTGAGAATCCCAAAAAATGGCTGCCATTACTTTTCCACTAGAATGAACAATTTCAAATTTCTTTGGGGTTGTACCACTCCTAACCTACTATTAATTGGACTCTTCATGTGATTTCTAGTTAGTATTCTGTTTATTACATCTTCTTGATTGTCCTCACGAGCTCTCAAAATTGCTTATAGCAATCAGAACGATATGAGGTTTCGAGGTACCCATCTTGCGCTGACCTGTAACATCCCTAGATGATCATGAATAATTTTAAATGTTGTTGTTTGGAATATAAGGCCACCATTTTCCATAACAGCAAGTTCCACTTTAAACACCATTGCAGGTGTCGTAACGGTACTCCGTCGTCCAACTTGTTTATCACTTTAACTTGTTCTTCTAATTACACTGCGAGAAAATTGCTGTGAATATTAAGATAAAATTTGAGTTTTATACCAAAAATCGATTAACAATAAAGGAAATAACAACAAAAGACTAAATTTGCAAAGCCTTTTTATTCATTCCGCGAATACAATAATCTTCCCTCAAAAATATTATGTATTCCAGTAGAAAAATTATAGATCTATTATTTAATTTAATATTATTAATATATTTTCTTTTTCTTTTCTTCCAGGTAAGTACATACAATTTAACTGCATCCGAAATGAAAAGAATGTAAGTATATATTTATTATAATAATATTATTATTGTAAAAGCAGAGAATTTATTATTACATAAAACAAGGAAAATCTTTAAAATAATGCAAATATATTAAATTAAATATTTTTAAAATAAACCATTTTATAAATTAAAATCGTGAAAATTCACATCAGACATTTTCATAAATATTTTTTATCAAAAATTGCTGTTTCTTCAAATAAAATGACTAATTTTATATTTATATTAAACATTTTTAAGACTTTATTAAAAGCTTTTAATTAAATATTTCCTTTTTATACTTTTTAGAACAAGTAGCAGATTTCCATTTTTTAAGTTACTTATGTTCGCGCTACTACGAAAATATGAAACGTAGGAATATTCTCTAATTTCTGCAATCACTATTTAAAATATTGAACACTCAGTGCTAGACATTTTTAAAATTATTAACTCATGGATACTAAATATTTTTTCAGATCTGCAATTTTTTCCGTCAACAAAATTTAACTAAATCATAAGTAGCAATTTTATTTAAATTCTCTTTATAATAAAAACTT
Organism: Kuschelorhynchus macadamiae; assembly: GCA_030620095.1. NCBI lineage: Eukaryota > Metazoa > Arthropoda > Insecta > Coleoptera > Curculionidae > Kuschelorhynchus > Kuschelorhynchus macadamiae. Next base: position 281,217 of record JAUTXW010000338.1, read on the forward strand.
GAATAAACATATTTTACTGTTCCTATTTTTTTTTAATCAATAAAATATTAGTCGATAGCTAGTATGTCACCATTACACAAAGAATGATTTTTCTATCTTACCATTAGAAAATTTAATTTTCAAAATTTAAGGTTTTACTAGGATGCTGAGCTTGTTTTTATATAAAATAATATAATATTCAGAACATATCCATAGAAGGTTCAAAGATCCTTAAAGAATTCGTTCTTTAAACGCTTGTTGTGGCTTTGCCGATTCCTGGCATGTCCACTGGCTCCAGGGACATCAAGATTTCAAAAGTCAACACTAGCTTTTGCATTTAGTAGCGCTTCCTAATTTAAATAAGTTGGTAAATTGGCCTTTACCCCGGAACTTATCTCTTACAAAGATAACACAATTTTTCTAATTATTTAATATAGTTATTTGGTAATAACTTTATACATATTCTATTCATTAAAATTTTATTCACTTTTCTTTATTAAAGGAAAGTATCGTTACGAGTAAATTCGATTAAAAGGGCTGTATCCTATCCTTTTACCAATGCAGCCGGAACTTCCTTATAACGAAACTTTTCTTTTGTGAAAAAAATTAAATTTATAGAATGTTATTACCAAATAAGTATATGATTATATAAACAGGGTAGTCCAGGTGTAGAGGAATTTTGTACGTTGAAAGTTACGTATATAGGTTAATTTAACGATTTTGTCCTTTATATTTGTAAAGCAGAGGACTACGTTTTCTTGAATAGGAATATATGCCTTTCGCATATCTACAACTTTAATTTGTTAAGATTTTTGGAAATTCACAAAATCAAAAGACGAGTTCAGTCAATGATACTAACTAGTTAATGCTACTTGTTCTAAAAGAAAATTGTTTTGGACGTTTAGAAAAATTTTCCGAAGAAAAGGTTATGTTGGCTACGAATGTAAAAGTGTTGAAAAACTTGTTTTCTTTGTACAGGGTGTCCCAAACTGGACGGCCCTGGCTTATTATGGGAAAACGGGAAGTGCAAATCAAGATATGGATAGAGGGTATAAAATGAGTATCACTGAGGTATATTTTTAATAGAGTTTTTAATGCAAGAGCAAAATTTTGGAAATTTGAAAATGGCGATTTTTTTTTTCAGAAATCTATTTATTTTTCTGCACATTTTTTTGAGTAACTTTTATTTAAAAAAAAAATATCTTTATACAACAGTTATAAGGCAAAAATTTCGAAAATATACGAAAGAACATAAGAAATTTTGGTTGACCAAAAATCGAGTAGTCCATGGATATCATGGAAATGAAGTGTCATTGTGACTGTTAATGAAACTAAACTTATGTCAGAAACTTTTATTGTTCTTCAATTGGATACGCATATATAATTTGTAATTTTTAATAATAATTACTAACGCATTACTTCCAGAAAAGGAATATAAATCAGAAAAAGGGTTTGTGATGATCATGCAGTGGCTGCAGTTTTACAGTATTTTGAAGGACATCCTAGAAATTATATTCGGAACGACTGTCTTACAAACGGTTCTCATGATTACAAGCTTCATAATTTAAAATATCTGACGAATAGACATATAGAGCTACGAAGCAATTTTGTTACTGACCATAAACTTTTTAATTATATCCTTTGGACTGACGAAAGCAGATTTGAAAGGCATAAAAACCAAATGTTAATAAAATAAATATAAAAAAATTATTCTTAAAAAATGATTTTATTTATAAACTATTGAACTGAAAAGTAAAAAATAATTAAACTTACCTTAACACACAGAATAATTTGAATATTTTCTTAAAAACTTGAGCATGAGACTTCATCACACTTGAAATAAATCCTCATGCCTTTAAAAAAATATTCAAATTTTTAAGTGTTCTGTGTTTATGTACACAGGGTAATTATTTTTTACTTTTCAGTTCAATAGTTTATAAATTAAAGCTTTTTTATTAAATATTTTTTTACTTTTTAGCATTATTTCTTACCTACCTCGTATAAGACATTTTGTATTGTCATCGGATTTATGTATGTTTACCAAATCTCAGTCAACTCCGATAATGGAAACTGTTTTGTACTTTTTAGCATTATTTTTTTACGATTGTACACCATAATATTATATTGTCGTCAAGTGTATGCATGTTTACCAAATATCAGTCAATTCCGATAACGGGAATTGTTTTTTATGTTTATTTTATTTTATATTTTTAGCATTTTTTTACGCACCCTGTATAAGCCATTCATCTTAGTCAAATCAGATAACGGGAACTGCTTCAAAAGTTACTTCCAAGATTTGACTCAAACGTACTAACATCAAGTGAAGTTAAATAAAAGCTTTTAAAAATAAACATTATTGGAGTACAGAGAATGAGAATCCACATTTCGAACGAAAATTCAAAATCGGAGACATTTTGATATAAATGTTTGGTTTGGTATAATCGACCAACATGTAATTGGGTCTTTCTTTTATGAAGATATGCTAGATTCTTGCAGGAAGATCTGCCAGAACTGCTTGAAGACGTTCCATTACAACTACGAACGACAATGTGGTTTTTCAGAATGATGGCGCTCCTGCACATAAATCAAGAGTCATAAAGGAATACTTAGATAATACCTATAGGGAAAGATGGATAGGAATTAATGATCCAACGCAATGGCCCTCAAAGTAGCTAGATTTAACGCCCTTTGATTTTTTGAAAAATGTATTTAATTTAATTATTTTATAAAACTCAGTCAACAGATATAGAACATTTGAAACAAAAAAGTTGGAATGCATGTCACATTTTAGCCAGAGATATGCTCAGAAAGGCCACAGTAGGAAAAGTAAGGCAAAATCAAGAAAATGTTTGGAAATCGGGGGACATATATAAATATTATGAATTAGGTTAGTCTTTGTTTTTTTATACTCATTTGTCAGCTACTTATTATTAGTGAATAAATTGTTAATTGTTTCTTAGTTCTGACCTAAGTTCAGTTTCATTAACTGTCACAGTGGCACTTCATTTCCATTCATGGACTACTCGATTTTTGATTAACCAAAATTTTGTCTTATAACTTTTGAATAAAGAAAATTTTGTTTCAAATAAAAGTTACTCAAGAAATTGTTTTTTTACATTACAATAAAGATGTTTCTTAGTGACACTCATTTAATACCCTCTATCCATTTTCCCATAATAAGCCGGGCTACAGAGATCACAACGTTTTGATACTTTCTAGTTCCATGGGTAGGAGTTACATTAGAAAAATATTTGCTTAAATATTCTGGATAACATTTTTTATTAAACTGTATGTAAATTTATTCAGATGTTTTTTAAGATTTTTCATGTTTAGTATAACAATTTCTTCATTTAAATAAATGGCAATACGACTTTTTTAAAGAACCCAATATGAATATCTCACATAAGAATTTTTATTTTTTTGGTACGTAACGTTAAATAATATCTTAATCAGTGGAGTCAAACTCATTGCAGATTAAGAGGCAATTTAATCATGTTGAAATCAAGTGCGGGCCGCATTGAGGTACCGATAAATAATTAGTGATAATGACATATCACAGTGTTTTTTTAGTTTTTGACTTTTACACATTTACCTTCTATTCCTTTTAACATCAAAAGAAAATGCTGAAAATTGATATAAGTTCTATTTTTAGCGATAATAATACTACTAATAATAATTAAAATCTAAGTAAGCTACATTTCTGCTGTCTAGGACGTCTAAGTTTACTTTTGGGTTTAAATAATAGGAAATAATATAATGTGATTTTCAAGCTTAGCTAGGAAAACATTAAACCAAAACAAAGTAATTTAAGATTTTAAAAATATATTAATTAAGATATATTTTTGATATTTATACATTCTGTATTTATTTCAAACATGTGATAACGGAATTAAATAAAACTTACTTCAAAAATCAGAAACAAAACGATAAAATAAACAACATTCCAAACACTTACGCTATTTAAAATCAGTTTTAAGGGTATTAATTTAGCTACATATCTTTTGAAAATCAAGTAGTGAAAAGCATACAACACTATACCTGACCAAAAAAGGGCAATATTTTAATTTCTATGTTGTTTGCAAGTTTCTTTTTACAGGTAGTAACAAATCTGTTAAACTTTTTTAAAAGCTCTGTGGCATGATAGCTATCGGAACTTGGGTGTAGTAAGGCACGTTTTCAAATTTATTTTCAGATTCGAATTATGAATAGTCGGAAATAATTTTTTTTTCGAATAATTGGATGCTTACTGTGATCTTTAATTGCCTATAATATTATAGTTGGAAATTTTTTTTTTATATTTTAAGTATTTACGATAGGTATTAACCTTAATTTGATTATTGACCTAATAGTCTTAGTTATCCATGGTATCTTTTATTTAAATGATTATTTAGGTGATCAAGAACAGATAAGATCCAAACCGCCAGACCTGAAATGGGAAAACATGTTTTTTGATATCTAGGGACTCTAAAACGAAAAAATCGGTAAATTCCTTTACCCGGAACTTCCTTCGTTATTTCGTTATGAATTATTACTTTAAAAGATTAAAGTGTGATTGAAGTTAGTTCAGTACATACTCACAGTATATATGTGTTACATATACTGTCTATTCATTTTGGGCGCCATTTTGTTCCATCATATTGGATTCCTACCAATATGTTTACCAGTTCCTTTCTACCTATGCCACACTTGACTTTTGGGTATAATTTAAAATAAATTTAATATGTATCCTATATTCACATTTAATTTTTCTGCAAAATTTAAAATCAATTGAACAAGATTTTTTTACGTTGATTTTTTAAAAATTTTATTTTGGTCATTTTGTTTCGTCATCTTAAATTGAAACCCATATTATAAGTCTTTACCTATTTCGTCCGCAAATATCCCAGATATTAGGTTTCTGATTGGTTTTAATTAACGATCCTCTTGTTGTTATATTAGAGTGGTGTATTATTTGGGGCTAGGATCCAGTAAAAGAAAACAAAGGCCTTTTTTTTAAATGCCGACGCTTCGCTAATTTACTGTGGCATCCTCAGGACACATAGATTTTATATCCTACATAAAACCTATATTAGTCTTTACCTACTCCACTGGTCCGCAGATAATTCCAAACCCCAAATAATACACCACTCTAACTTAACAACCATTTAGAAATTTAATATCTGGGAAATATTTGCGAACCAACGGAGTAGACTGATAATATGGGTATCATGCAGGATCTAAAATGTGTGTGTCCTGAGGATGCAACAATAAAGTTGCGAAACGTCGACAATTTAAAATTTTGTTTTTTTTACTGGATCCTAAACCCAAATAATACACCACTCTAACATAAAAACAAGAGGATCGTTAACGAAAACCATTTAGAAACTTAAAATCTGGGAAATATCTGCGGACAAACGGAATATGTAAAGACTGATAATATGATAATATGGGTTTCATGCTGGATATAGAATCTACATATGTGTCCTGAACATGCAACAATAAAGTTGTGAAACGTCGACTATTTAAAAATAATTTTTTGTTTCTTTTACTGAATCCTAACCCCAAATAATACACCACTCTAACATAACAACAAAAGGTGTTAACCATTTATAAACTTAATATCTAGGTAATATATGAGGAACAACAGAGTAAAAGTACTGATAATATGGGTTTCATTCTGGATATATCTATATATGTGTCCTGAGGATGAAACAATTAAGTTGCGAAACATCGACAATTTAAACAAAATAATTTTTTTGACTGGATCTTAACCCCAAATAATACGTCACTCTAACAAACATTTTTAACATTGTTCCGCCATGTTGGATATTTACCAAAATATTATCAGGCCATCCCCACATGACCCTTTATTTTTGATAAAAATTTGAAGTCAATCGGGTAAGTAGACAGACAGGCAGACATACCGACAGACGGACCGTCGGAGTTGATAAAACATGTATTTTGGCATCTAGGGATGCTAAAACGTGAAGATATGTAAATCCTAAGAGGGTGATTTTCTTCACGATTTCAAACATTTTATTTGGTCGCCATTTTGTTCGGCCATCTTGAATTAGTACCACTATTTTATTAGTTGATCCCTATACCACAATTAGTTATGGCACAATATTTGAAATCAAACCATTAAACTGTTTTTTCAGGCTTAATTTTTAAATATTTTATCATGCCGCCATTTTGTTCCGCCACCTTGGATTCGTACCAAATTTTACCACTTGATTTCAACAAAATACTTGATGTTTTTGTAAAATTTGAGATAAATTGGATAAGTGGTTTTTTAATAATATTGTTTTACACACTTCAGTAGGCCGCCATTTTGTTTCGCCATATTGAATTTTTACCAAAATGTTACCAGGTCATTCCCATATGACCAAAATTTGAAGTCAATCGCATAAGTAGTTTTTTAGCTACGCCGCGAACAGACAAAAAGACCGACGGAATTGAGAAAACATGTTTTTCGTCGTCTAGGGATCCTGAAACGTGAAGATCTGAAAAAATATCGGAGTGTGATTTTTTCACGTTTACAATACTTCCCTTTTACGAGAAAATAACAGTTTGACCTGTATTTAAATATTAAATACTTCGCAATTGCAGATACAAATACTGTTCAATTGAAAAGTATTTAAATACAAAAATTATTTCAATACAAAAAAATACTGTCAGTTCTGTGTAAGCTAACGGTCTCTTTCATGAATAAATCTAAAAATCTAAATCTAAAATCGTGTGGAAACTAATATAGAAAAACGGATTGCGCAATCTATTCTTAAACCACTAAAGCATCGTCCTAATTATTTGTCAGTACAAAAAAATTAGCCGTCCTAATAAAATTGAAGAGCACCCACCGTGTAGATGCAAGTAATTGGCGAGAATAGCGGTTTTCATGGTAACAAATCCAAACATCGATAAGCGAAGCTATAAAATGGACGAGTGGATGTTAGTGGAGCCTCTGTTCATTCTGCATAAACTTATGCCCTTGCTACAAAATTTACATTAAACTCTAATTTTTAATTTTTTGTCGGTAAATAAGGGCGATTCCGGAGAAGAGGCACATGCAATATTACTAGTTATATTTGTAAAAGGACTATTACTATTGAACTTATGACCTTAAACGTATCTAATTAGCCATAACAGCATCAAACTCATCAGAAATAAGATTTTGATAATAACGCTATTAATACTGAGATAACTATTATCAAAACTCGATGTACAGGAAGTAGATCTATAATTTTTGTTATTAAAAATCCAGATATCATGTTTAGAATGAAAAACTCTGCAATACTCATCCAAACAAATATAACAAAAATATTTACATCATCTGCATGCAATAATAATATAACAAGACTGCATGTAATCCAAACTTGCCGCATGAATCATTTACCGACGACCAAAAGCGATCGCATATACATCGAAATAACGACAGTAACGAGATATGTAACGACCATAATCCATCATGGAGACAATAATTCAGTAATGGACTCGTTTATGCGATCCCAAGGGATGAAACAGGGTTACCTTTTGTATACACATTGCCCTGTCGTATATCCTAGATGTAATATGGAATAGTGCATTAAACACGATCTAGTTTGCGTTATCTGGAAAAGGTAAACGCTGCAACATGATATGGTGGAAAATGTATGAGATAAATTAAAGCACTTGCCGTATATTTTAATTTATAGGATATCGCGATACTGTAATTAAGTTATATTTTTATCGTCTGGGCTTTTGATAAATATTCGGCTTTATAAAAATACATGTTTTTATGACTTATACTAGAAAATCTGACACTTACACCCAAAACATAAAGTCGAACTTTATTATGATTTCGTGACCCGTCAGTCATTTGTTTCAAAGGCATTGTATTCTCCCCAAAATTTTCTTCGAGCATCATCTAACCCCAACTATGGTCTTACTTGAAGTCACATTGTTAATTCGCCAATGTTGTTAAATTTTAAAAAAGTAAATATAGATCTTCTAATATTTGTAACTTTTTATACTATTGTAGTCACAGTGTTATAAAAAAAATTAACAAGATTGTTAAATTGATTCTTTTGCACAAAAACAATTTTTAGCGGTTTGGTTTAGGTTCATTAGGTAGATTTAAATAATTTCAACACAGAGTCTGTAAAAATGTGACCCTCTTTAAATAATTGAATCGATTTTAGCGAAATTGATCACGAATTTAAAGTTAGATTTTCATCAATGACATTTCGTTATTGTTTTTTAACATAGCTTCTCTTCTAAATTTTCACCTTTCTTTTTATCAGTAAATTCTCATAATCACGTCAATTTAAAAATTCGATTTAACATAAAAATACATGTTTTATATAAATCAGCAATGGTAAAGTGGTAGTAAAAAGTAGAGTTTGAGATAAGAGTGTCAATATTTGGTTTAGACTGTTCTTATTACAAATTAATGGAACAGTTATTTTATATTTAAGTTAAAACTGTAATTTTATTTAATAGTGATACAATTCTTTGCGTTTATTGAAAATTGTAATTTCGTCATCGTCGAGTAGCAAATTCATGAATAAATAAACATAAAAATTCTTATAGCATAAACATGTTAATTGTTGACAATGTTCTTCTACTTATACTTTACTGCTCAGTAAACTCATCTTTTTTGAGAATTAATAATAAATGTAGATCAATCGTAATATATCTAACCTCTAAATTTATTTATTAAAGATTGTAATTGTGAATTTTCTTCCTGTAACGACATTCTTATCCCATCTCACATAGTAAGAAACAAGTGAAATGTTAACAATATTTGATTCCTGTTAACTTTAATAATTTTGTGAGTCACTAGAGTGCAATTTGTTATTGAACCAACAATATTCTTTAATTTACAATTGTTGTTATGTAACAATGTCTGTCAGTGGTATCGGCATTTGTACAATGGTAATAGGAGCAAGACCTTCCTTTTTCTACCTTGGGTGAACAGAATTGCTCAATCAAAGCTATTTTTCTACTATTTTCAGGCACTTTTACGGTATTATTAATCCATCAATAAAAAGTAAAGGAGTCTTAAAGCAAAAAATAGTTAGCATTTCTTAAACGTCTATTTTCTATTTACATGGTGTATACTGTAAAAATTTCAACTTGCCACCTTAAAAAAGTATATTTAAAATAGGCTTTTATGCCTCTTGGGTAATTTTACTATAATATAAAACTGTCTTTTAATGGTAACGTCTCTTAATTATACAATAATACAGCACATTTATTTTTATTAATTGAATTCTTGCCGTGACACAACGCAAAAACTATCTCTAGGAGCGCAAAAGATATCACAATAAAAATTTTACATTTAATACAAAAAATTTCTTCAAAACATAAAAATTCTGAGCTCTTATTCTCAACACTAGCAAAGTTAATCATTTATAGTCTATTACATACCACGGTCAATCAATCTCCAAGAAACAAAATTTTGTAAAATAATATTTTAAAATCAGGCGACCATCAGCCAAAATAGATACTCATCGTCATATTACATATACTAGAAATATGGCTTGCTGTACAAAATAATACTGTTAATATATTTATTTTACGTTAGTCCAACGTCATAACAAGGAGTCTACGATCATTATCTGGAACATGTCCTACAATGTCGCAGTCGCAATGATCCATTTTAGGTAAATGACTATCGCGATTTCGCTCTTTTTAGAGCTCATCAGGCCGCCATTAACTAGCGAGCCTCGTGTAAAGCAAAGGCACAAAATTGAATGACAGAAACAACTACTCCGCTGGCTAATACCACAAGCGGCATTGATTTACACTATTGACTGCTGAGTTTCGTTTGGAGTAATACTGTTAATATGTTTTATTTCACGTTACACCAACGTCATTGCAAGGACACTACGATCCTTGTCTGGTATATGTCCTGCAATGCCGCAGGCCCAATGATCCATTCTGGTTAAACGACGATTACGATTTCGCTCATTAGACTGCTATAAACTAGCGTGACCCGTGCAGGGCAAATGCACAACATTTTTCTTGTTGTTTCTGTGATTACCTAAACCGTAAAGTTTTAGGAGATCAGTTTGAGCTAGAAGGAGCTTCCATATGTTTGGAAATCGACGCTAGACTTACTGAAAATGTCTTGATTCCTTTCTAGGAAAGCTGCTTCTATACACTTTAGTTTTCGCCAGTACTGCTCCCTATGCAAAATTTTAGCCTTGGACCAGACGTGTTCCGTTATGCTCGATTTTGAGGTCTCTCTATTTTGAGTTTGATTAAAATGCTCCTTGACTCTTATACTAAGGGGGCGTTTTGTCTCTCCAATTTATGATTCACCACGTTTACACTGGATTTGGTAAAAGCGTATTTTTTCTTGTCGATATCCTTTGACTTAATTTTTGTTAGAAGGTTTCTTAACATATTTCCCAATTTTAAACCTGTTTCAATGTTGAAATCCCCTGGCAATTCTACAAATCTTTTGAGATATTTCCTTAATATAGGCTATCGTGAGAAATAGTGATGTTTCTTTAATGTTCTATTTATATAAAGCTTTCGGAGTAACCATTCTGCAACAGATCTTTTTTTATTTTTTCAATCAAATTCCTATGCATTCAGCACATCATCAGATAATATTTATTTTATAATGGTTATTACTTGAGCTTGAATTGCGACCTTATTCAATAGTTAATAACTGTCACATGATTTGTGTGACTTTAGAAAATTCTTGGGTTATATTATTATTTTTACTCTTGATATTATTAGTGATACCATTATTATAAAAGACGAGTGAAGCCCCGTCGAAATTTGACTGCAACTGTGCATAGTTTTAAAAATATACCTGAAAACTACAAATAGAAGAAATTGCCCCCATATAGCAAGACTTGGACTACAAATCACTTCTTTCCGAGCTTCGTAAATATCTTTAGTCATTTTACAGTACACTACAAATTTTAAATTTATAAATACATAGGCAAAAAAATCAACTAATATTAATCCCATAATAAGCAACCAAACACAAAAAATCAATCAATCAAACCGACGAAACTCTTGATAATACCCTATAAAAGGACAATTTAACATCGTGTTAATGTTGCCGACCGACTACAGGCAGCATCAATAAAAAGCAACAATTAAGTTGATTGAACCAAAGTCAAAGTCGAAAAAACGAATACCGTCGGATTTCGTCGAGTAGTTGGGTTACAAAGTGCTATAGTTGTCGTCTTATTCACCTTAAGAGTTATTTCCCGATTTACCTTTAAGATACTTTAGAAAAATTGATATTCAGGTTTTTTGAAGGTATATAGAAATTTTTCACCTTACGCACGGGATATTCTTTCAGTTAGATGGCATCTTTCAGATGAGTTTCTGCAGCATGGCAGCGCTTTAACCTGTGATAACACGTCTGTGAGTTAGGAACTTCAAAAAATTACCCAAATTGATCAAGTGCTGGCGAAATCTGAGAAAAAATCCCTTCGTGTTTTAATTATATCAAAAATTGTTTTTGTATAATGCTTTTAAGTACCCTACTTCTAAATATAATTTATAAGAGTTTATAAATTTGCAATTGTTCAACGTGTACATTTCAAGTACTCATCCATGGCAGACTTCCAGTAACGTATGTCGACAAACAAGATTGTCGAACTTCAAACAAAATATTTTCCATTCTTTCCATACTTTCGCAAACACAATAAAAATGCCATTATTTTTGCTTCAACATTTTTGAATTCTAACGCGCTGCCCAGGGCTTTCTCTCGAGACTTGAAAATTTGAAACTTTTCCACTAAATATTCAACAGCGGACCGCATGCACAATTTTTAGAGTTTCCTCAGTCCGAGTTTCGAAGTTAGCCAATAAATAGCTTGTTCTATACGATGTAGTTGTTTAAAAGACCTTCTCTGTTGGTCTCCACTAGTAAACACTTTTTTTAACTTCTTATTTAGGGGGTATATATCTAACCGTCATTTTGTTTCAACTGTAGGAAAGGTATATTCCTACTTGTATCATTATGGATACCTTTTTCTGCAAAAAATCTCCTTGAAACAGATTTTTGTTGCAGTTACGCACCTGGTATTTTCTTATAAAAAATTGAGAGGGGTCTACCTTTTTAATTTTTGTGTTTAACAGGTAGGAAAAAAAATGCTAAAATATCAAATTATAGGGTTTATCAAATAGTTTTTAACTTATGTCTATGTATGCAAATGATTTATATACACTTTACACTTTCCTATGCCGCACAAGAGGGTAAGGTGGCTGATCGTAAAAAGCGTTAGACATCTAAAGTGTAGTACTCGTATATAGCCAGATTCGAATCCTAGCGCACATACTTTTTTAAGTCTTGCGGTCGTGTAAAATGTATCTGCGATCTTGCGCCATCCCATTCATGCTGGTTAGAGAACGGATGAGGTCAGGTTGCTGCAGATACAGATTTGCTATTTTTTTTTTAAATTAAATCCCTTATTTAATTACATTTTTTCGTAGCATGTAAAAAACGTATATCGCTACACCGTAACTCGAGAGTTGATTGCTCAAGGGTAGGGTGTGTAATAATGATGGTGAAGACGGAAAGGAAAAAGAAGTGGTGTAAAATATTTATAACTAATACTTATTCATTTTTGTAATCCAATTTTACGCACTCAGTACAAATATTTTCCTGATAAAATTGAATTAAATCTTTCCAAAAAGATTATTTTATGTTCTATTTTATAATATGAACTGCAGTTAACCAAAAGCAAGATCTAAATCATTGTTAATCGCAGAGAAGTTTATCAGATTATTTTATTACACTTTCCAACTAGTTTATTTCATTAAACTTTCCAACATCCAGATCGTTCGGTAAATTTTAAGCATACTGTCATCAGATGTGATCTAAAGTATATTCAAATTTAAGATAGACTGCATATAAGCAAAAGTTAGTGTGCGCGCAATATGACTTTAAATAAAGGTGGCCGTTCATGATATAGGTTTTTATCTTTAAAAGGCCTTGCATGCACAATAACTTTTGTTTGCATGTAGTTAATCTTGAATTTAAACAGACTTTAGTTATTTATAGTACGATAACTCTGAAAACAGTGATAAAATAATCTGTTCAGTAATTGATTCCAACCAAATAGTGAGATTCTTAGCATAATTTGTCGACGCGTCTGTGGGTCGTCTGTTTTATCCTTTGGTTAATATATCTCATTTTAAATTTTTGTCTACCATAACACCCAAACATTTTATGTTATCTTCTTTCTTAATATAGTTGCAACATTGACAATTAGCTTTATCATCTCTTAAACAGACTTAGAATGTATTTTTAATTCTCGAATTTAAAGGTTGATACAAATCGTAATACTGACTCATATAAATTTATTTTTCTCAATATCTAGTGTTACGGTATTTATGTCATTCCAGTTATGGCTAAAGGACATTAAAACAGTATCATCTGCATATGAAACAATTTTTGCGTTAATATCTAAGAATAGCAAATCATTAATATACACTAAGCAAGACAGGTCATAATACTGTGCCTTGTGGTATGACCCAGGTCTCGGTCCCAAATCCAGTAATTTCATTTTGTATCTTAACGCATGGATTGGTATGTGATAATGTTTAAGTAACTGGTTTGGTAGCCTTCTTTTGTCATATAGATCTGGTTTTTCTAAAATAATATTATGCGAGACGGTATCAAATGCTTTTGCTAAATCAAGAAATATTACCAGTTGCGTTTTGTTGTTGCCTAAAGAGTCATATATCGTTTTACTTGCATCATAAAGAGCATCTTCGGTTGAGCAGTTTTCTTAGAATCGAAACTGATATGTAAAGAGTTTGTTATTAGCGGTTAAACCTTAAATAATTCTTTCCTTTATAGACATTTATAACAATTTTTCGACAGTATTTATGACAGATATTGATCTATAATTACATGGTTTGTTGGTTTGCTTGTTCATTATTTTTATGTAAGGGAGATACAACAGATTTTTTAAGTTCTGTAGGAAAGATACCCTGAGAAAAGATGCAATATTATAAATATGAAGAAGTGGTTTTGAAATATCATGTTTGATTTCTTTTATTACCTTTGCTGAAATCGTATCGATTCCAGGGAAAGAATTATTTTTTTTCCAATGTTATCCTTGTTCTTTAGATTTTTAAATCTTGATTTATCTCTTTCACGAATTGATTTAATCAATGCATTTGTCATCCAGGATTTTATTTTCGTTACCCGGTATATGAAGATTACTAAAAAAAAATTGGGTATAATTTTACTTAAGAAGTGCCTAGAATTTTAAACGTAAAAAAAATCTGTTTTAACCAAATTCAGTTAACCAAAATAAATAAAACTACTCCGCCTAATATAGTTAATGTTTGAACAAAACTAATAAACCGTCTTGAAGTTCGAACCACTGTTCAAAAAAATATTAAATAAAAGTAAAAATATCTATTCCATAATTCAGAAGATTAACCCTCATTTAAAAAAAATAAACAGGATATAATAGGATCTGACAAAGTTAATTAGTAAACCACTGAAGCGAAAATGATGATCAGCAAACTAAAATTGTAGCTAATCATTTTGTTTAATGAATAGGGGAAAATGGAGGAGGAAATGCATATTTTTACGAGAGAAAATAATTCTTAAAAAATAAACTAGATACTAAAAACTTTGTTTTTCCTAATAAGTCGTTTATTATGCACACCCCTTTTGTTGTTATATATATATATATATATATATATATATATATGTTTATATATATGTATATATATATATATATATATATATATATATATATTTATATGTTTATATATATATAATATATATATATATATATATATATATATATATATATATATATATATATATATATATATATATATATATATATATATATATATATATATATATATATATATGTTTATATATATAAATATATATATATATATATATGTTTATATATATATATATATATATATATATATATATATATATATATATATATATATATATATATATATATATATATATATATATATATATATATATATATATATATATATATATATATATATATATATATATATATATATATATATATATATATATATATATATATATATATATATATATATATATATATATATATATATATATATATATATATATATATATATATATATATATATATATATATATATATATATATATATATATATATATATATATATATATATATATATATATATATATATATATATATATATATATATATATATATATATATATATATATATATATATATATATATATATATATATATATATATATATATATATATATATATATATATATATATATATATATATATATATATATATATATATATATATATATATATATATATATATATATATATATATATATATATATATATATATATATATATATATATATATATATATATATATATATATATATATATATATATATATATATATATATATATATATATATATATATCAGATCATATCAACTCTTAAAACTCAGGTTCCACGAACACTTTAACCAAACATGCTGTTTCGAACATTTTAATGACTTTCTGGAAAGAATATGGGGCAAGTGACTAACCAATTAGATTTTCTGCAATATCCAGCCACCTAAATGTCACAGGGGTACTATATATCTCAGTTCCTTACTTTTTTACTATTTAACGAATCGTTTGATATCAAAAAATATAAGTACATTTAAAATATTTCGAATATAGCTAAGTTATTTTTTCTTCCAAAGAAAAATTCATTGATTTCAGCGTGTTTTAAATGTCTTATATTTTTAGATATCAAAAGATTCGTTATAAAGTAAAAAAGTAAAGAACTGAGATATATAGTACCCCTGTGACATTTAGGTGGCTGGATATTGCTGATAATCTAATTTGTTAGGCGCTTGCCCCATATTCTTCCCAGGAAGTCATTAAAATATTCGAAACAGGTTCGTTCCTTATGGAGATTTCGGCAGAGCGGTGCCATTAACCGCGGTTTTGCGGCTCGAAGTATCTGTCTTTGAACGGCTGCGAATATAGCACCACCGAGGCTGAAACTATTATTAGGCAATGTCAGCTATAATGTCAGCTAATAGCGCCCAGGGATGTCGCCTTTGTCCTTTGTCTTTGCGTCGTCTTTTGTCCCTTTGTCAAAGAAACGCCAATAATGGCCTGTCGGAAATGTAGAGTACATGGTATGTAGGTAAATTGCTGCTTGATGGGTTAATATAGGGGAGCAGGCATATACATGGATGGAGTAATAAACTAGGTATGAAAGTTCAATCACGCATCTGATAGTGAAGGCAGTTATTGCATGGGTTGTTAATGCAATGACGACTTACACAGAACTGCATTACCTAATTATAGATTTTCGATTATTTTCTATCGGCTTTTTAGTTTTAAGGGATATTCTTATTTATTTTCCATTTTCTTATAATTGCAAGTCGTGTCGAGACTTTATGATTGGGACGAAAACAAAAACAAACCGATGATTAAAAATAAGTCATCTTCATATAATGAACTTCCGAGGGAACTTCCCATGGCTAATGACGAAAAAACAAAAGGGTATAATAACTTCTCCAACTAAAGATTAACTTAAGTAACTTAACCTTCTCAAATACAAAAATAATGATACTAATAGTTCATCGTAGGGCTTCGCCAGAAAAAAGGATACAAGCAGTAAGAATTATTATTTGAAATCGAAGTTATAATAGCCCAGTCAAATTAGTCCTTTTGTGAGACGAGTACATATTGCTCAGGGTGTACCAGGGCCGGAGTTGCCAATAGGCAGAATAGGCGCTAGCCTAGAACCCCAACTTCTTGGGGCCTCGTACTAAGAATCGATATATTTTGTTTTTCAATGCATCACTATAGAAAAACTCAATAAAATTTTACTTGAAAATATTGAAGTCATACTTATTTGCACAAAATGGAGAATTGAATGTGACAAAAACTTGATTTTTAGTTTATTTAATACAAACTTTTTGACGTAAGTCTAACATAAAAGTTGCGTGGTGCTTTGCATAGAGAAATCCTAGAAAGAAACTATTTTGATGTTCTTCCTTATATTAATAAAGCAAAGTTTAACATTCTTAATTAAAACAAAAATTAAATTGCTAAATACCAGAACAATTACGCGATTTTAAACCCCGAGATTTTTTTGAACATTTTTTAAACTTTGTGTTCTTTTTCAGTTATAAAAAGGATAAAGAATTTCTTACGAATAGTCTAAGATCCAACTGCATGATTTCTACTCCCATCTGTTTTTTAATGAAAAGCTAATTTTTAGAGATAATTATTAATACAGGAATAGGAACACGTTTCTGCAGGGTTGCCTATCAAAATATGGCCACAAGTACCTTTTC
Organism: Kuschelorhynchus macadamiae; assembly: GCA_030620095.1. NCBI lineage: Eukaryota > Metazoa > Arthropoda > Insecta > Coleoptera > Curculionidae > Kuschelorhynchus > Kuschelorhynchus macadamiae. The sequence continues at coordinate 298,516 of JAUTXW010000338.1, forward strand.
TGATACACAGGGTGATTTGTGAGAAAGGCCTAAATATATTTCGTCGAATATTTCAAAAACTATTGATTTTCGAGACGCAGTTTAAATTTGAAAGTATAATTTTGTTGCTCTACAACAAGGTACATTCAAATTTCACTTCCAAAACGTTTCGTGTTTAAGACACCATCAACAACCCTTTGTGGAAATCTTCTGTACCCTTATCATGTGCAGCGAGTACAGGCTTTGACTTTAGAGGACTTACCCCGAAGAAGAGAATTTTGCCGGTGGTTTATCCGAAAAAAACAAGAACACGAAAATTTTACTTTAAACATACTGAGAACCGATGAATGTTGTTTTACGAGAGATGGAATTTTAAATTATCATAACACTCATACCTGGGCTCTAGAAAATCCACACACGATTCAACAAAGCTGATTTCAATACCAGTTTTCAATAAATATCTGTTACAATATCGGGGTAATACGTTTGATAATAGGTGGATAAGTCGAAATACCACAGAACTAATGGCCTCCGAGGTGACCAGACCTAAAGTCCTTGATTTTAATTTTTGGGGCCACATGAAAACAATAGTGTATAATACGGTTGAAATTGAAAATGAAGATGACCTCATAAACCTATTTTTTGCTGCATCGGAACAAATTAGACAAAGACCTAACGTTCTTGAATCTGTTCAAGAAAATTGGCTTCGCTGTATTCTTGCGTGTTTAAATAGTGGCAGCATTTACTTAAGTTTTTAAAATACTTTTTTTAGTGTGTGAATTACCCCTCTAGTGCTATAAATTAATATGCTTGGCAAGTTCATATTCTTTATTAATTTTTGGAAACTAATACACTTAAATAGGGTTGTGCAGTTAAAAACTATACAAATAAATAATCTAAAAAGTTTTAATAACAGGTTTTTACTATTTTTTCATACACGCCGATATTATGCTAACAAATCAAAATTTATTAAAAAATTAGTTAAGACATTCCAAAAAAAAATCAAAATAAAATAATCGAATCGTTTTCAAACCTAGGTTTTTTGCAACGACATGGAAATAACATAGACTCAGTTGTTTACATTTTGGAGGAATCCAACATTAACCCTGGTTTGCCAAACCGTTACTGTGGCCAGATTATAACGGATATCATCGTTTATACTATTACCTAAATAAACAAGGAATTCCAGGAATTCCCAGTATAAATTTCCATATAGAATATTTTAAAACTGATAATTAAATAGCTTATTATAAATAACTCAAACCGAATCTGTTTTAAATGTAATTTAAATCTTCTGTAATTATTATTCCTTATTTCAAGAAATAAAGCCCAGAATAATCGGCAACGTCGGAATTCTACCTTTTTCGAGTATACTACAGATTTCTTTCGGCATCAATCGGAAGACGCCGAAGACGGTCGTAGTCATTCATGATTTCGACCTATTTGATGCGCGGCGTTGTAATTGTTCTAGTTGGTGAAATAAGTATTTTTCGGAAATCCAAGTGTTTTGTGTGGCTATTTTCAAGAATCTGTTTAAAAAACTTTAAGAAAATGGTGCGAACTTGCTTTATTTGCAGAAAAAGAAACGATTTAAACCCAGAAGTTTGTTTTCGAAGGTAAGTAAGGTTATGTCATACCAGTGCTGTAGTTGAAGGGTAAAATCACCGTCCAATAGCATTCTTATATTTCAAATATTGTTTTTGTATTGCATATTTCCGTTGGGCTTAAATTAATTTTTTATAACTTCAACTTATCTATAAAGTCAAAGACGCTGATGATAAACGGAGTACAGCTTTTTGCTAATTTATATATTTGTGAAAAGTCCCAAATATTCCTCTAAAATTTATCAAACCACCTTTTTTGAGGGGTTAATAAACAACATAAATATACTGTTTGGTAAAGCATAGGGACTAAATCTTAATTGAGTAAGCTGTAAGACCCACTATTTTATGTTGTCATTAATTACTCCAGGATGGTTTGCATTTTGAATGAAATTTTCAAGGAATATTTAGGGTAGTGTCGGAGTTCTCATATAGCAAGCATATACAAAAAATGAAAATAGCGCAATAGAGTTACTTTTCAATTTTTCATTTACTATAGATTTTCTTTAATCAATTTGAAATGCTTTAATTTATTGCCTAAAAATTTGGTTTTTAAAAATAAGTAATCAAAAAAGTAAATAAATACCATCCTGAGGTACATTATCCCAACTAGGGAGAATCTGTTTTTATCAGGTGATTTCGGTAATATAAATAATAATATAATATATTATAACGAATGTTAAAAATATTAAACATCTTGGCACAAAATATTTATATTGTCAATAAGTGAAATGTATAGCGGGGAAGGTGGATGGTGGGGAAAAAAGGGGGTAAATTGAGGGATAAATACTGTAAAGGTATTGTTTTTCATAATACGGTTTTTGTGGTTTTTAGGGTCACGAAGTTCAATTTTGAATTCATATTAATATTGGGCCATGTTTATTGCTGATTTTCTGTAAATATGAATAGATCCAATACATGTAAAGGTGGTGCATTTTTATATAATATTACTTGCCGCGAGCCTGGCAAATTTTTAAAAGTAGTGGACCCAAATTTTTATCTAACTTCGAGTAAATAGAACTAAAATGTGTTGGAAAAAGGGTGAAATCAAAATGTTTTGAAAAACAAACCCGATTTCAAAAAATAGGTTGCATTAAAAAGTGATAAATTATAAGTCGGTGATAAGCTGATAAAGAAAGGTATTAAATAAGCATTATATTCTTGGTATAGACGTCATAGTTTTATCTTCATCTTTAGTAACAATAGTAATAAGAACTCACCCTGTTATTGGTTGTATTTTGTCATGGAAATGCTTGTTCTTTAATGACTAAGCTTATTGCTAATAATAAATATTTCCACATGAACCATTACATAAATATGTCTTTTGCAGGCACGTAGCCAGAATTTCAGTTCTAGGGTGATCCAACCCTGTCAAAACCAATTCAATGACAAAAAAAATATTAAGAAGAATGCTTTTTTTCACTTGTTGCTAGTCCCCTGCAAGTGCAACAAAATATGAAAAAAAGTTGCAAAAAACTAGTTATTTGCCAATATCTACTAAAACATTACAGGTAGAGCAATTATGAAAATGTAAAAAATTATAGGTATATCTTGAGCAAATAGGACGTTGGCGACTTTTGCTTAATATTTTTAGGTTTTATATATTTAAAAGTATTTTAAACTTTCTGGAAATTCTAAAACTACTTTTAATGAGCGTTTGCTTAAAAGTTTTTCTTTTTTTGAGAATTCTAAATATTCCTCACTGTCAAAATCGAATATTTTTTGGAGGTAATTTTTTTCAATCCCCAAAGGTAAATTCAATAATTTTCTTATTCTTTAAATCGTGTTTTGTATACGTCAAGATAAGAATTTCAAAATTGTGTGAAAATGGATCACGAAGAGAAATTTTCAGCAGATAGCATATATTCTAAGTTTAATAATAATAATTTTTGTTGGAATTATCATAAATTTGGTCTCGGCATGCATTCGCAATTTTGCTTATGACAGGAGATTTTTGTGGAAGAAAAATGAAATTTATTTTCCTATCGATTTATGTTAAAAACTGTCGTACTTACGAAGAAATCATTAAGTGCGTCTTTGTTTAGGGTAGTCTTTCTTAATTTTTGACATTTACATATTTGCGAAACTTCTTTGCAATCGCAGAATGTCTAACAGTGTAAACATGGGCTTGTTAAAAAACCCGTTAAAAAGTTAGAATTTCAAAAAATAGTCTGCTCCCTAATTTTCCTGAGGTTCGAGTTAAAAAATAGCTGTAGTAAGCAGAGCCAATACTTAACTGCTAATCAGCAGTTATTGGAATTCTACTTTCGTAGGTTAAATTATGTAAAAACTCCTAAATATTTTTAGGGTCTCGCGCGTGGGGGGGGGGTCCCGGACCCTCCCTAGACTACGTGCCTGGTCTTTTGTCACAGATAATTATTGATACAATTATATTAAATCAGCTTCTTGCTAACCTAAAGTTTTATTTTTATATATATATATATATATATATATATATATATATATATATATATATAAAGCTATATAAAATTTCCTCTAAATTTCCGATTTTGAAAATTGTCACTGAATCATTAAATATGTAATAGACGAGTTTAATTATTATATAAATAATGAAATATTAAACTAATATGCTGTTACTTTTGTTTTGTCGATAATAATAGTTGTTTGTTATTATATCAAAAAATATAATCAATATCAAAAAAATTAAAATATATAAATAAATTATACCAAACTTTTAAACTTTGTTTTATTTTTATAAACCACGTGTCCGGGTGAAATATATAAAGTGCAGCACCACTTTCAACCTTGTTATTTAAATTTTTATAAAAAAAATTAGGTTTCAAATATAGTGTAAAATATTATACAGGGTGCTTCAGAATCACCAAAAAGTTTCGATGATTTTATTTTTAAACATCTTGCGTTTTAATGCATTTATTTACTTTTTTTATTATTGATTTCTTGATAAGAGTTGGTGGTTCAAAAAAAAATTTTTTTGATAGTAATAAACTTTAGATAATGATGTTCAAAAAAGTGAATTTCACTAACAATTTCAAAAAAATAAAATTTTTCTGACGGTAGTTTTAAGGGCCATAAAAAATCGTAAATATAAACAGTAAAATTTTTTATATTATAGTTGTGGAGATATTTAAGGTCAAACAGCAAAAAAACATTTTTCTATTTAAATCTTTCCTTAGCTATGACTAATATGACATAACTAATATTAAACCTTTATTTACGATTTTTTACGGCCGCGGCGCGGCAGTCACAAAAATTTTAATTTTTGAAATACACTTTTTCGTATTTTTTGAATGCCCTGTATATCTGACTTAAAGTTGAATATTGTGAATACTATTTTTTCGACAAACACACAAGTTTTATCAAGAAGAAAGTTTTTCGAGAAATTGATAATAAAAAATTTCCCATTTAGTGCAGACTTTTCGACGACATAATATCTAAATTAATTGTTTTCAAGTTATTATTAAAACTCTCACTTTTGCAATGTGAAGTCATTCCTGTTCATCTTAGAACAAAAAAACTGTCGTCTCCACCATACTAATATTTGGGCTCAAAAAAATATAGCAAATAATACATTATCTCAAAAATAGCTACGCCACTGGTAAGCCTCGCGAAGATATCTGACAGCGTTGCAATTTTCACCGCAAACTATCTTTATGCGATCAGTCCATCTTTTTTCCACTTATACACAACAACAAATTGATGTTTGATTCTATTTATTTCATTTTTATGAATGAAATGAGGGGTCTATTTCTTTTTGACGTCATTGGTTTTTTGTATACTTCTTTGTTGACAAAAAGCAAGTGATTAGAATAATAACAAATAGCAATGTTGCCATGTTGTCTTGGAATTAGTTGAAACCTTCTCCAAAATTGTAAAATTAAATATTTCGAAAACCCTTTCAAATTTACCGATGGTTTATAAGAATATTTTGTTTAAGATCGTTCATACTGTCCTATGTTAAAATATTTGTAGTCAAATTCTTAACACCCTGTATATTTGATCAAGGGCTCTATATTTGTAAGATATATTTTGGGGTTTAATAGACCCCAAGTCATGATAAATACAAACTAAAAAATGATAAGAAATATTAATATCCCTGACCCCTTATCTTGCACTATTTCAGCATGACAACAGATTTAAAAGTTGGAACTAAAATTTGAAACCCTTGTTAAAAGTAATTGTTCAAAGTTGAATGCAAATAATTTAACTGGACCACATGGGTAGAATTATAACGCACCATGTCAATATTAAAATTCCAAGACGTACGATGTGCTCAATGAGCACATCCTCCAAATGCACACTGTAAATTAGGAGGCCTATAAATATAACCAATAACAATAGTATAATGACTAGCTGCACTAACTTTTGATCCATACATGTTCAATAACTTCCCTGCACTCGCTGATCTGAACAGAAAACTGAAAATTAGTTTTAATGTAAATTCCAACACCCTCACCTCGCTCAAGTCCATCCTCTCTAATAAAGCGGTTTATGATATAGCAATTACACTGTAATTACTTAAAATGGTCTTTAAAAATATCGAAATTATTAAAACATGCCTATGCCAAAAAATTGCGTCTGCCAAGAGTGACCGTATTTTTGTTAGGTCCTCTCTGATTGGGATGCCTGTTGACCGTATTTTTTTTATTTTTCGGAACAGCGGAATGTTCCGTAACGTTGTGGTATCTGACGAGTTCTGCCAGAGGTTTGTTGATGGTATTTTTGTGATGAACTCTATAGCACTTTTGCAGATTAGACTCGCTGATTATACATTTAACTGTCTCAACTATTCTTTGATTTTAGAAGGCCAATGTTCATTTTTCTCGAACTCTTATATTTAGGTTTCGAGAACCCTGTTCTTAATTATTAACAAACTCTTGCATTTCACTTTTGTCATTTTTAAGGCTTTCCACTTGTTGCTGAAGTTTGGGTAATACGTTGTTCATGATCTTTTAATTTCATCTCATATTTTTTGTCAAGAATGCAACCTTCTCCGCCACACTCTGCAGAGAACGGTCAGTGAAAATGCCTTTTTATTTTCTCTGTTCTATCATACAACCATGTTCACCTCGCGCGCAAGTAAAACTAACCTCCAAACAATACATAAAACATTTCAGCACATTATTGGTTTGTTCACTGCAATTGGACAACACAATCTATGCTAGAGTCAGCTACATGATTATTCAAAAAATAAATCTTAATCTGACATTAATAATTACAGTATTTGGTACTGACTCTAGAAATAACAACTTACACATACATCGCCATTATCAACACAAACTTCGGTCTGGTGTTGTTTAGCTCCACTTGGATCTCGTTACGGATTTGCTCTATAGTGGCTTATGGGCGAAGGTTCCACCTTAAGACCGTTACTTGCTCTGATAAGTGGTTAAGATGTGGCATAACATAAAGGTTTCGTGCATTCTACTGCGATACAACGCGAAATCAGTTTCAAAAGCAGTGGCACTAAAATACACCCGCATAACCTATCTGTTGGTGTCGTGGTCCCATTTCTTGCCTCTTATTGTTTGTGGTTCCGCCCGTGCGAATTACTATTATTATTACTATCATTATTTTTTATTAATATTGTTATTATGTCTTACTATTTATATCTGGGAGGAAAGCAACTCAAAAAGTTTCACTCCTTAAAATAAACTTGGAGACATTAACTTATTATAAATAAGTCCACAAAAATAAATCGCTGTTGTGATTTTCCGTTTTATAAAATTTTACGACAAAATTAATGGTTAACTTCGTCTCTACTAATTTGTTTTTCCTTATTAAAACGAATTCTCTGAAAGTGTAAATATACACCGCTTACTAATTAGAAATAATTACGAGACGCTTTTTATTCAATTTCGGTGTTTTTGTTTTCGTGTAAATAAGTGCCTGGAGATTAGATTATATTTTCTTTAGAAAGAATTGATTTATATTAGGATTTCTACGATTTCAGGGATACTTGAAACTCTTGGACGATTTCTTAAATCCTAAGAAAATCCATATGGTCATCTTTTGTTAAAATGTCTTATATTTATATAAACGGGCACTGAGAAAACCGATACCAAGCATTTTAAAAAAACGCCATATGTCTGGTATGTATTGCCCTATTTGTCTAAGAGTTTGTACATTACTTTTTATTGTATTTTTGGTTCTTAAGCCTTTTCCTTGGTACGCAAAGTTTATTTTCGCATCATTTTAATAATTATGAAATTTGGTAATCAAGTTGCAAATTACGAATAAGTCAATAGTTAGCTGGCTTTTTGGGACCTCAAAAATTAATATATTCCATATTTTCCCGTTAAATTATTTTAGTAAGCCGGGTGATAAAAATGTATCTACTCAAACAAATTTTAATGAAATACATTTACTTTAATATTCAAATCATTCCACAAGTCTTCAACATAAATTCAATATAAATATTTTAAGTGGAAAAAATGTTTTTCTTAAACTTTGTAGGAAGTAGACTAAGGTAAAAAATTGAAAGTGCCTAATTAGAAATTAAAATATTTTATAGTATTAGTAACTAGGATAAAGACAACATATTAGAGGCTCAATCTTTGAAGTCGGTTCTAGATCTCAAAATCGTATACGATTATTTCAAATATTTAAGTTATTTAAATTATCGTCCATAGGATATATAGTACTAAGTAAAAAATATCAATTTTTACTTAAAACTTACGCTATATTAAAGAAAATAGACTTGGATTTTCATATTTACCTAAATCTATAACATTCTAGTAAATTTCATTTTATGACTTTCTTTTCTGTATGTAAATCTTTAAATTTTGTGTTAAAATGATGATTGCAATTAATTAAATGGGAAGCATAATTAGATCTTTCATCCCCCTTGACAAAATATTTATAATGCTCATGTATCCTGTTCGAAACTTTTATCTGTATAACCTATATATGTTTTTTGAGAATCGTTACAAGTTAAGTTATAGACACCTGATTTTTTATTTAAAGTTGTTTTTGGTGTATTATTTTTTATGAATTTGCCTACGGAGTTATTGGTTTTATATGCTACATTCAATATTAGTGTTCTTTTAAAATTATCTATTTTGTTTCTGCATTTTCCATAGTACGTAATACATTTATAGTTAGTGGAACGGTCTTTAAAATTAGGGTAAACTGAACAGATAGCTTTTTATAAATGTTTCTCTTTAAAATATGATTAATCATATTTGGACTATAAGCATTATTTATTGCAATTTGTTTGATAAGTTCATTTTGAAAATCAAGTTTATTTGGGGTTAATGGATTATTCTATGGATCATACAGTGAAAAGCTGCTAACTTATGTTGTATTGGATGATTAAGTGTAACGTGTTGTTGTATCAGTGTGTATTGCTTGGTGAAAAACACAAAAAATATTCTTACTATTTACTCTTGCTATGGTTAAATCAAGAAAGTTAATAGAAATATTTGTTTCATTTTCTATAGTGAATTTTATATTGGTACAATTATTTATGAATTCTAGGAATATATTTAGCAGTCTTTCTATTCCAATGAAACAAGCTGAAATGTCATCTACGTTCCTGTGCCAATAAAGAAATTTAGAGAGGGTGTTTTATTTGTGGCTAACTTGGTTTTCCAGAGAATCTTTAAATATATCAGCTAATAACGGACTGAGTGGATTTCCCATTATCAGACCATCATTACTTGTAGGTATTATTATTGTTATCGAAATTGACAATCAATTTCTCAACACATGTTGGGTTTTAATTCCATCCCGGATGCATGCGTCAAAAGGAGGGGGCTGGTTTCTATTAGTTCTATGTGTTGTCCTGTAAGAATTTTCTCACTATGTGGCACGTACTGAGCAGCTGCCTTCTGGATGACGATGAAGGTGTGTGTGATGTATGCAGTCCTATGATTTTCAGGTTTTGTTCTAGAGTTTTCTAGTTCAGTTAATGATACGACGATCAGTATCACATGAAGCTTATTATTATTTATTAAATTCAAAGTAGTTTTGTTCTAAACAGACGGAAAGTAAATAGACTATTTCTTGTTTTTTAATAATTCAAATAATAATAATTTTTAAAAATAGCAGTTTGGCAACAAAAGTCAATGAGCTGTGAACCGGTATTAAATTAGTTACATCGAAAGAGATAAGTTTGGCATTTTTTGATAGATTGATCCCTCGAGTATTTTGTACTAAGTAATATGAATTTTTTATTCGAATAGGCGGAAAAAAATAATGTTTTGAAAATATTAAAATCTGTAGGTTTTTTTGAAAGCTCCTAAGAAGGTGCTTAGACAAAAGAGACGACAGGTCTAATCGAATAACCTGTTTTATGAAGTTTAATTAGAGAGTAAAGTTTAGGAGGTTGGGGGTCCAGTAATGTTAATCTACTAGAATCCTTATCAATAAACAAATTTTTACAATTTTGAATAGCTAGTTTAACATTATTTAAAATTATTAGATACAAATAAATTTAAAAAATATTGAAAAGTGACACTACTAATAGTAAAAAAAAATGTTAAACTAGCTATTCAAAATTGTAAAAGTTTGTTTATTGATAGAGATTCGAATATTCTAACATTAATGAATCACCACTCTCTAATCCAAGTATACCGGTTCAAGACACATTGATTTCTGTTGATAAACTTCTATCTTTAAAACAAGTACAAATTATTAAAAAAAAAAAACAAGAAATAATCAATGTGCTTTCCGTCTATTTATAACACAACTATTTTGAATTTAGTAATAATACACACACAAGTAATGATGGTCTGATAATGAGAAATCCACTGAGTCCATTATTAGCCGAAATATGTATGGATTTTCTATAAAACCAAATTAGCCAACACCCTCTTTTTAGGAAATTTCTTTATTGGCACAGGTACGCTGATAAATGACATTTTAGCTTGTTTCACTGGAATAGAAAGACAACTGAACTATTTATAAAAAACCAAACCTTTTCGATTTCACCATTCAATGAGAAAATAAATAGTAAGCATATTTTTTTGTTTTGAGATACATTACATACATAGAATAATAACATTAAACCTAAATAAACTGAATTTTCAAAATAAACTGATGTTAATCAGACAAATTTTAGTTAACCCTAATTTAAAACACCCTTCCACTTTTAGTTAACCCTAATTTAAAACACCATTCCACTAACTAAATGTGTTGCGTATTAAGGAAAATCCAGTAACAAATAAGGCAATTTGCAATTTTTTTTTAAACTGAATTTAAATGCAGCATATAAAACCAACAACTCCTTAGGCAAGTTCCTAAAAACAATAAATCAAAAACACATTTAAATAAAATATCGGATGCTTATAAACTAACTTGTAAACGTTGTCCAAAAACGTATATAGGTCGGTCAGGTAGAAGTTTCGACAAAAGGATAAATAAATACTTTGTCAAGGGGGATGATGGATCGTTTTATGCTTGTCATTTCGTTAATTGCAATCATTTTAATAAAACAAAATAAAGTTTTACGTACAGAAAAGAAATTAACAAAATAAAATTTACTAGAATATTTGGAAATAAACAGACATAAACACACAGTCTATCAAACTAACCTGAACAATTCGACTCTAATAAATATTTTTAGGGGTAAAAAAACGTTTTGTTCCTTGATTCTAGTTGTACCATCCCAGGAAACTGCAGTATTAGCGAAACATGTCTGGAATGTATTTTCTTTAATATAGTGGATATTTTAAATAACATACTAAATAACTATACAGGGTGCTACAAATTCGAGTTTATGCTTGGGGATCTCAGAAACCGTAATAGATAGGAGATCGGTCAGATTGAGACAAAATTGCGCAATTTAGTTCTTCAAAAACCGAAATTTTGTAAAATAATTTTTAGTTTATTCAAAGAGATATTTAAAAACAAGAAGCACTTTATAGTTGCAACTTTTCCTGCCCTGCAGAATGATGCCTTCAAATTTAAAAACCATCATCAACTTCATTTTTTTAAATACGGACCTGGATATTTTATTTCGGTTTTAAAAAATCTCGATCTTTTCAAACCAATGATGTATTACACTTAACTATTTATAAAAAAATAACTGTTTAACAATCAAGAAAGTCATACTAGACAAGTTTTAGTAGAAGATCTTCTTCTAACACAGAAACTTACGTCAGTTTCTTGATGCACATTTTTTTTTGAGCGGTGTATAGTGAATTACTGTAGAATGGCCTGCGGGGTCTCCAGTTAGATTTCTATTTAAGGGATACTTTTAAAAGACATTATTTCTTTAAAGCGGGGGCAAAAGTCAATTTTTACCCAAAATGGAATAAGTATTTTATACCAAGAATTTTTCTACAATTTTTTGATGGTACTAACAACATAACTCTGCACCGTTTAGTTTTTCCAATATAGGCGTGGTCCAAATAATACAACTTTATAAAAAGTGGTTTAAGTAAAGAAATTATTTTAGATGTCTATCTATGGGATGCTTTAAAACACACTAATTCTTTGAAACCTGGGCGAAAGTTAATTTTTAGATTTTTTAGATGGTACATAACATAACTCTATGCCGTTTACTTTTCCTAATAGGCGTGATTTAAACGATATAACTTCAAAAAAACATGGTTTAAGTAAAACATTATTGGTATAAAATACTTATCCCATTTTGGCCAATAATTGACTTACACCGACACTTTTGCGCACGCATCAGAGATTTATAAAACACAAATTCATACTTTAAATAAATTAAGAATGCGAATCGTAAATACTTTTGTTTCAGTAAACAGAAGAGGTATTAAAAAATCAGTTTCGCGTGGTTAGACCGAACGTAAATGGTTGTGTAAGAGTTAATGGGAATCTTTTAGTAGTTTAGTAGTTTTTGAGTTATACCGCATACAGCTAGAACGACAGACAGACCGACAGACTGACGGAAATGGGGGAACATGTTTTTCGGGCTAGGGTCCCTAAAACGCAAAGATCTGCAAAAATGTCGGAAGGTGATTTTTTCTCGATTACAATCCTCCCCTGGTGAAAATCATTAGTAACATTCAATTAAAAACCTGTAATAAATCACAATTGCTCTTTATAAATAAGTAACTATAATAAATTATAAACTAAAACTATTATTAACTAATAAGGTTTTAGGCTAAGTAAGTGGTAGTTGTAATTTATATTTCAAATCATATGTACCTGCAATGAGATGTAACAATGGCTAAATTTTCTTCTATTTTGATTTTGACCCTGTTAATGACTCTGTATTTAAAAATTTCTTGAGATGTTATTGCATAATTTTGAAACTATTAAATAACACTTGTATGCATTTTATTTACATACCGTTTTCTAGCATTAATTAATATTTTTGCGTTTCATATCTCCGTGATTATCTAATATTAATACAAGCCTATAACATATAGCCAGTATCATTTGAACAATATTTTATAGCGATGAGAACCAGAAATTAAAACTAAGGCAGTAAACAATCAAATTTACTTAACTAACAAAACAAACTCTAATCCCACAAGTAGCATTTTAAATATTTTTCTTGTTTAAACTAATTTACAATGCAGTTTACCTGAAGTTAGTTTCCGCTTGGAACGGGTCCGTGTGTAAACTTCCAAACTTTATTTGCGTTCCCTTTTAAACTTTTTATCTTCCAATTGCTGTATACTTCCATCTTATTGAGCTGAATAGAGAAGTTTTTAAGACCCTGATGGTTTATTTTCCTGACGACGTTAAACATATAGATAGCTTTCGTAGAGTTTAAATAAAAATCAGTGAAACGAGATGTTATGCTATACTTTGTACCCAGAGTAGTAGTTGCCAAGCTCTGAACAAAAAGTTGGCAATCCAGTAATATTACCACTTTGATTAGAGTAGTTATTGATAAAATACTAGATTCACGTCGACAATTATAGACGAAAATACATTTTCATGCTTAAATAATTTTAAAATTAATACTGCAGAAATACAAAGCCCAGGCATTTGCTTAATTTAATATCCATACTGTGTGGAAAATGTTAAAGACCTCTTGTGAGTTATGTTTGTCTAGTTCAATTAAAAATATTTTAGGGTTGTTATAAAAATAGTATTACTTTAAAATATGACCTCAATGTTTACTAAGAAATTAAAAAAGTATTATTGTTTGTTTCTCGAAATGTTTTAAGACGCGTACTAACTTTTTTTTTCTTTTTTTGCCTTCTATCTTTCGGATATAGGTCTCTCATTACATTTTTGCAGGGATGTCTGTATTATTCTGGTGGTTACCAATCCATACGTTAGTTTTGTTTTCTCTGAGTGTTATTTCTAGCATTTTTCTTTCTATGGCTCTCTGATATACTTCTGCAGCTTAATCAATATTTTTTGTTCAGGACCCCTGTCATATGTTTACAACAATAAGTTGTTAGAGCAAGGGTACATTCTTTGTAGACTTTTGCTTTTAGTTTTAGGGGCAACCTGGACTGGAAGACGTATTTTAGTTAATCGCACGCCACCAATCCTTGGTGCATCTTTTAGTTTCAGTAATATTTACCCACCCAGATATGCGTATGATTCTACCTTAGCAACAAAGTCTCATTTATATTTTGACTCTCATCTGCAGCTTAGCTTGAACTATAAGAAATACAAAAAAAACTTTAAATACAAAAGTTATAGGACTTTTTTTGTTTTATCCTTTAAGAATATCAAATTAAAAAAATCATTAAAAAATTGAAAAAGATACCTAACACATAATTTTTTAAATGGGTCATCCTATTTATTATTTCATTAAATAGGCTCGTTCTTACCGATTATAAAATATACCAGGTTTGATACATTTTTGTCTGACAAAAGCTATGTCATGCCCATAAGGGGCAATGCATTAGAGAGAAAGATAGAAAGAGAGCATTCTCTTCAAACACAATGTAAATGTGGAAAGTTTCAAACCTGGTATATAATCGGTAAGAAGAGGCTTATTTAGTGAAATAATATACAGGGTGTATAATTAAAAAAAACAAAGGTTATGATATTTTTCAACTTTCTAATGATTTTTATGAATGTTTGATATTGTTAAGATAATTCAAAAAAAATCCGACAACATTTATATTTAAAGTTTTTTTATATCTAATTTAATACAAAATATAAATAAAAACCCTGTAGGATCATGGTCTTTTCTCATATTTTGCCACCCCCCTATTGGTTTAGTTTTAAGACATATAAAAAAACGTTGAATATAAAAGGTGCAAGATTTATCACCTAGTTTATCGAAAATGATTGTTTATGTATACAGGATATCTGTGTATATATGTTCATAACTTAAATCTCTTCGTGCTGATTATAAATATACCAGATCTTCAAAGACACCCGAAAAATTTGACAAACCCTGCCACCATTAGAGGCAATGTGTTAGAGGGAGACGTAAAACGACCCACTACATAGTGGATTCAATGGGAATACATTGCTTCTTATAGGCGGGCTTTTGTCAAATTTCTCGGGTGTCTTTAATGACAAAGGTATCAAGCCTGGTAAAAGTATAAACAGCAAGAAAAGGTCTATTTTATGAGCATATAATATGCAGGGTGTTCCATTTACAAAATGTATGTTGGGTCTGCTATATCTTTTAAGATATCCTGTAGACATAAATAATAATTTCCTATAAACCATAACACTTTTGTATTTAACATTATTTTCTATCTCTTAAAATGAAACTAATAGTGGGGGTGGTGAAATATCAGGAAAGACCCTATACATACTGATGATTTAGCAGTATTGTGTCGTCAGAGGGATGATTCGTCATATATTTTGTTTCCCTGGTGTTCATCTCCTTCCCTCTTCGCAAATGCCACTACATCATCCGTAAACTTAAAATTAATGAGGTTTTCACTGGCTATTCTGGCGCCGAAGCTAGAGAGCATGAGACATCATCGATAAAGTCATAAACATAAAAGACAAATGCTAGCAGCGAAATGCATCACGGTCGGAAGACCAACGTTTTTTCTCTTGCGTGGTGATATTTTACTGCAATTCATTTATTTTATTTTTAAATTTCCTGCTTCTGTCTTGACCGCAGTTCGTGTGTGCGTCCGATTCCTCAATACCCTAGTATTCTTAATATTATTTATTATAACAATATACCTTTCTTAAAACCTGACTTATGTATAAACTATGTATAATATTAACCTAAAGGTAATAAAAATACATTTATATACTTGAACTATTGACATTTTTAAGCGTTGATTATGTTTTTTTAGAGTCCATTAAACGTCAAAAACAATGGTCTCTTTCTTGTTGTAACGGCTGATTTAATGACATGATATTAAAATACCTGAGGGTTCTGCTTTAGACCCTTAATAAGAAAACAAGGATTAATAACAAGTTATTTTTATTAACAAGCAAAGGGTTGTCCTAAGATTTTAAAGATGACTTTCTAGGTGGTCCAATCGTTTTGAATTGATTTATAATAGTGGCTCATTTAGAAAAACAAATAACTATATAAAATACACGACCTAATAATAGGATATTTAGTAATACTTGTTAAGAGGAACCAGTACTTTATAGATTTTTTACTTGCAGGTATGAAAACACATAGAGGAAGAAAACTGAAATCAATCAATTTTATAACCTTAACCTATAAGTTTTCGGAATTTTTAAATAAAGAAATAGTAAAAAGAAAAAAAAATTCAAATCTTTATATTTTTAACTTTGGTCTGGACAAGGAAACAAGAAATATATTTTCTCCAAATGCGTTATCGTTGCTAATAGAGCAAGTTTATGGAAGAAATGATAAAATGCAATTCTCTCGGTTAATGTGAAAAGAAGAATTGAAAAAAGAATACATTTTAGCTAATGGGTGTAAATGTAACCCTCTCTAATTATTAATCATTTGTTATTTTTAAAAAGGTTTAACTTCTTTTAAAATATATTTTGCAAAATGTTCGAAAATCTACTATTTTCTTACTAACAAGTATGTATAATGAACAGTTTATCAAACTTACCAAAAAAAGTTAAACTTCTTATCTCAAATTCTTGATTCATAAAATCATCATTTCATCATCCCGATTTTTTTGCGAGCAATAATAAAACCTAATAAAAATCTGACCGCAGATTTTTACTAGGTCCAAATTAAAATGCTAGAACTGCGGGAAAAATGCTGATTCTTATTAATTCTTAGTAATGTAATATCTCTTTTTTATAGGATATTTTATTGGTTAGGTGGATCGGCACCAGTCACAGCGCGATGGCACTAGGTTGAATGATATTAGGTTAAGCATCATTCACTAAATTCAATGTTTTGATCTTATGCAGTGAAGATCCCTAAAGATCCCTGGTGCAATCGCAGGCGAAACGTCGGAAACTAAATCCAATTTGACACGGTCTAAACCCAAGAACCGTGATTTCTTAATTGACTCTAGCCGTGAAAGCTTTCATACTATGTTCATTTACATCAGTTCACACCTTGTAATAATCTTTCCGGTTCCTTAACTTTCTTGTAGGTCCCTGGATAATTATTTATAAATGGGGTGCGTGGTTTGAGCACTGCCGTTAAGATAACGGAGGAATGTGTTGAAAGGTTTGAGCTACTATAGTAAAAGGACGTCGGTTTGATCCTTTTTTTGATTTTTTTCTTGTTAATTATGTTTTAATTTTTATTTCGTATGATTTACACCTTAAAATAAGTTTTTAGGACAAGTTTAATTTTTTTAATTTTTAATTTAATATATAGGTGGTTCGTGGATATATCGTGCGGAGGCGCTAGGTGAACCAGTAATAAGTTGGACGCCGACGCCAAAGCGCAGAGTCATCACACCGTTAAAGCCATAGCACAAAAATGCCTATAAAAAGTGGAATGTGTTGAGGGAGTTAGTTTTAGAAAAGTTTCAAAAGCTGCAAGGGACGTGGTGCAAAAAGTTTTTATTTTACACTTATGAGTATGAGAACTTAGGCCTAAACATATTTCGAAACGGCTACCCTATCATTGACTAAACCCCAATCAGTAGACACAAATGAATGGTCTTACCTGGCAACAGTTTGGTTTATTCTATCCAGAGTGTTTGACTTTGGCATATCAGTTAAGATTCTGACTTTTAAACCTTGAACTGTTCTGCTCAAGCTGCCATCTTTGATTAAAGGAATTGAAGAAGAGTATAAATTTCACTCCATTTTTTCTATACAAAATGGAGCTTTTATTCCAATTTGCAAAATTGGTTGTTTGATGTCTTGGAATTTAAGTAATTAGGTTATTTAGTTTTCACCCACTATATGAAAAAAAGAACCATTTTTACAAATTGGTAAATTAAAATACTCCTTACCTTGTATTTCGGCAACTACTTTTCTAAAATAAATAAAGTTTAATACAAAAAATGGTGATAATTTTATACTCTAAAAATACTATAATAAATATTTCTCACGTAGTTCGTACCGGAATTGACATTCGCGAAAAAATTGTTTTTAGCCCCTTTAAGCCAAGATGGCGGAGGAAACGGCTGCAGTTAATTTTACAAAGAAAATGTATATATTGCCTGTGCTACTATAGGGTTTGATAGAGAGATTTTTAAAAATAAAATGTCAAATTTATAAAGACGTACAGCGATCCGCAAATTAGAAAAATAGATAAATTTCCTTTAGCCGAAACTCCATTTAAAAATACATTATAAATCTTTCCTTTTAGATGGGATAGTGAAGTGTGACCCAATTTACTTCCACATATGCATACTGTTTTCTCAAACATTTTTGTTGATCACAATTTTGTTCCACCATATTGGATTTGTACCAATATTTAACCAGTTTCCACCTAGCCACACTTGATTTTGTCAAAATCTTATTAAACCCCAATTTTGTTGTCGTGTTGAATCTTTACCAGTTTATCCCTATATCACGTCTAATTTTTGTGCAAAGTTAATCAAGTCAATTAAATAAGAAGGTTTTTTTACTCAACGTAATGACATTTTATTTGGCTGCCATTTTGTTTCGCCATCTTGATTTCGTACCAACATTTTACAAGTTTATTTGCATATAACACTTGATTCTTGAACACAATTTTAAATCAATCTAATAAAGAGTTTTTTCAAACTGATTTTTTAAAATACTTTATTAGGCCGCCATTTTGTTTTGCACCACGGATTTGTCCCAAAATTTTACCAGTTCATTCCTATGTAACATTTGATTTATGTGCTGCAAAGAAAATCGCCATTTTGTTTCGCCATTTCGGATTCGTACCAAAATATTACACGTTCTATTCTATGGAATACTCGACTCTCAAAATTTGAGATAAATTGGATAAGCCACTAGGCCTCTATTGTGTTCCGCAATATTTGTTCCCCGTATGACTCTTAACTTTAAGTTTTAAGTTAGTTACTTTATTAAGCCGTTATTTTGTTTTGCCATCATGGATTTGTACCAAAATTTTACCAGTTTATTCCAATGTAACACTTGATTTTTCTATAAAATTTAACGTAAATTAGATAGTTAGTTTTTAGTAATAATTTTGTATCATTTTACTAGGCCGCCGTTTTGTTCCGCTACATTCGATATCATATTCGTATGACCCTTAATTTTTGACCAAAATTGGAATCAATTGGGTAACTAGTTTTTTCATGTTACGAATAGATAGACAGACACACAGACACCAAACAAAGACCGACGGAATTATGAAAATATGTTTTTCGGTATCTAAGGAACCTGAAAAACCTTGAAGGGTGATTTTTTCGTGATTGTAATATTTCCATTTTACGAGGGCAGTAAAAATATTTCTTTCAACCCGGCTTAATTTTAATATATTGCATATTATGTAAATGTCAATTTAATTCCGAATTATTTTCAATCGTATGGTGTAAATAAATGGACAGATCAGTCTTGAAGTTCTGTTGTATATTTAATAGTCAAATGTTAAATAAGTTTTAATTTTTAAAATATGCTTTAGGAATTTTTTTTATGGAACATTCGTGGCATTCTTTTTATCAAGGGACATGCAACATGACATAATCTATATCTACATGCATGTAGATGCATTTATAGTAGATCGATTGGCAGCGTTGAACTTATGTAGGATTTATCCAACTTCCTAATGCTTAATACAAATTTTTTTATTTTATCATTGTTTTTAATGATGTTTTACCCACGTACTTAAAATTTTATTCATAATTTTTAATTTTTTGAGTATTGTACCAATAGAGTCGGCTAAAGAAAGGTTAGTGGTCTGTAATTCTATTAAATATTTTCTGATGTAAACTTGATCTTGAACAACTTTTCTCATTTTGTTTTTGTTCGCTTAAAATTGAAGTATAATCAGAAATACGGAAATTGACTTGAATTAATGGTATTAAGTTTTATTTTGAAAAAGATTCGAAATAAATTAAAAAAAATCTTTTAAATTATTTATTAAGTTGTATAATACATCATCATTCTTTCTTATTGCAATGTTGAGGCGCCATACTTATCGTTCTTCTCGGAATTTTCTTCCAGAATTTTTAGTAGTTTTATAAGATTAATGAAGTTGGCATTACATATAACAGGTCATCTTCTTTATATTCAATTTCTAAACCGAAATATTTCAGACTTGTGTTCTTTGGATTTGGAAGATCTTAACTTAGTTATTGGTAAAATATTTTTAATACATTTTTATTTTTTTTAAATAATCTAAAATCTAAATGTCCTTCTAGTTCTTTTTTACTTCCCATGTATATCCTGGTTCCCCACTTTTTCGCTATTTTCATTTTTTAATGACTTACTAAGTCAACTGTTAGTATCTGTCTTCTAAAATCCTTCTATTGTGATACTTTTAGCATAACCCCCATGCTTTGTTAGCTTTTGCTTTTATGTAAAGCCCTAATTTTATACGTTGTTTGCTCTCTCATTCCTTCTATGTTTTAAGAATCTTACATTTAATTTATCTCAATATATAATTTATGTTTTTTAAATTGTATTTTAATTCTACATAAATATTTCCTCCGGGAGTCAACGAAATTATGAATCAGTCGGTAATTTTTTAAAGTAAAATGACGGTTTGACCGGAAGCCCTATATCGATTTTAATGGAGTGCCCCGAGTTTTCATTGTGGATTCGGAAAACAGTCAAAAAAGTTATAACGTAAGTTAAGATACACATGGCGAGGTGAGAATTATGGTTCTATTAACTTAAACTAGAGTTCTTCAGAAGGGACGTTTAAAACTTTCATGTATGAGCTTAGTCACTTTATATTATCTTACCAAATATTACAGATTTTAAATTTTGAATAACTGCACTATTAAAAAAATAAAAATTGTCATAAATTTAAAACAAAATTCAAATAATATTTTAAAATCATTGAATATAATGTTCTACCGGACTTAGTTTTATAATTAAAAAGCATTTTTTTCGAAAACGTTGTTCTTAGAAGTCATTGGTAACAGTATATTACAAAATGTTGCTGAACACCGAAAACAATTAATTAAAATATTATTCTTAAACCTTTTTGTTCTCAATATCCCCAGATCCCGATTTTCACTCGAATCGGACCACAATTTAAGAAAAAAATTATTAGTTGTAGCGACCTCTGCTGGGATTACTGACACATCCTATCTACTACAAGAAAAGCGGTTTATATTAAATTGTCTTTAAATTTTTTGTCAGGCAAGTTGTTCTTACTGCGTAGCAAAAACAGGGAATAAACCGAACACATTTATCTCTTCTTTAAGATGTGAAATAAGACATTAATCGGTCATTATAACGCCACTTTATTGCGCATTTAGATTTTATTGTATACCATATGATACAATTTTCCTGACATCACGTAGGCTTAAGGGTCTCTTTAGCTAAATTTGTAAAATTAATTTCATTACTTATGCATTAGGTAACAAGTAAATATTGGTATTTTAAGTAACATGTTTGCTAAAAGGACTTTTAGATCGCGAAATAAATACGGTAGACATTTATTAGTTAAAGTAATGACTGTATTATAAGAAACAATACTGAAGTATTATACAATTTAATAAATAATTTATAAGAAAATGTTTTTTGCTACTAATTCAAAAGTCAATTTTCATATTTCTGATTATATTTCATTTTCAAGCGATCAAAAGATAACGAGAAAAGTAGTTCAAGATCAAGTTTACAGGAGTAAAAATGTAATGGAATTACGGACCACCTTTTGTCATTAATATTTTTAACTATTAAAAAAGGATAATTTAAAGTGTGGCGCCTCAAGATTACTTTGCTATGAATATTAAACTACTTTAAAATTAATTTAATGCACGATTTGTACATCCAAAATATATTTCAGGTTCAAGTTCTTAAATAGTATACTTTCCAAGAATTTTAATAGCATATTTTCCAGCCCGAACTTGCTTGCTTACCTGCTATAAACGGCAAAGTTTCAGAACAGAAAATTTGGCAGCCTTTGATTAAGAACTTCGGAAGTTGTTAGCTTAAAGTGTTTTTCGACGATGCAAGAAAAGTTTTGATTAGTGGGACATATAAGGCCATAACTTTATTTGCTGCTCTCATGAGCTCCTATAATTATGTTTTATTAGTTTTTATCGAGAAGGATTCCCTAGAGAGCTTGTATATATGTATATATATATATATATATATATATATATATATATATATATATATATATATATATATATATATATATATATATATATATATATATATATATATATATATATATATATATATATATATATATATATATATATATATATATATATATATATATATATATATATATATATATATATATATATATATATATATATATATATATATATATATATATATATATATATATATATATATATATATATATATATATATATATATATATATATATATATATATATATATATATATATATATATATATATATATATATATATATATATATATATATATATATATATATATATATATATATATATATATATATATATATATATATATATATATATATATATATATATATATATATATATATATATATATATATATATATATATATATATATATATATATATATATATATATATATATATATATATATATATATATATATATATATTATATATATATATATATATATATATATATATATATATATATATATATATATATATATATATATATATATATATATATATATATATATATATATATATAGATATACGGGGTATAATCGAGATTGCTTTCCGGCTGCCATTTTGATATTTTTTAGCCCGTCGAAACGAAATTTAGTAGGTATCTTGGATTATTAGAATGACAATGTTTGATCTACTTGACAGATTTTGTGCGACTTCCGGTTTGAAAAATTAATAAATTAATACTAAATACCTTACATAAATCGGAATACCTATTCCTGAAATTTAGCCAGCAATCAGGTTTTCGAAATATCCTGCCACATTACCTCGTGGCATAGGTATTGTCATTTACAAAAACCTTAAATCATCAAGATTGCCATTGAAGTCTGAATTATTAAAACATGAATAACAGTGAACCATCCTGTCAATTTCAAAATTGTTACATGAGTGAAGTTTAGTTACGATATCATTTCCATGAAATTCTAAATCAAAACAAACAAAAAACAGGCAGCCCCCCTGTCAGGTTTGAAAATTGTTATAATACTACCAAGTAAAGTTTGGTTATTCGTTTTTTTTTTTTTTTAAATTTTAAGCAAAAAAAGTTATGTTGATAGGAAGTGAGCAAGTAGATATGTTAATAATTTACGGATAATGTGGTAAAAATGCTGCAGAAGCCCAACACGTATATCTTGAAAAATATCCTAATCGGCGTATATATCCGTCACACCGATACATTGTTTATTTAATTAAAAAAAAATGCGCGAGGAGTCTGTTATTCAACAAGACAATGACTTTATCATCAGCGAAGAAATGGAAATTAACGTTTTGGCATTTGTGAACCTGGACCCCACCGCATCTACTAGACAAATCGGTCATGAACTTGGTATTTGCTACTATTCAGCTTACCGCACTTTGAAGTAACACGGTTAACGCTGATTCAAATATCAATTACATGAACACCTTTATGTCGGCGACTTTCAAAGAAGTTTGGACTACTGTAGCTGGTTTTTACAGAATAATAATCGGAATAATAATTTGGCACTTTCAATATTGTATTCAGATGAGTCCCTCCCTATTTAACAACAATGACGTGTTCAATACAACAGATAATACTGGTCAACAGAAAATCAACACCATATGAAGGAAGGAAATTTCCAGGAGAGGTTTGATGTGAATGTTTTGGCAGGGATATCAGGCACGCGTATTATTGGACCGATCTTTTCTCATTTAACAGGCGAGCAATATCTTGAAATCTTGGAGAACTACCTCGAGGAATTGTTGGAGGGCCTGCCTTTGGCGAAACAGCAAAACCTTGATTTTCAACAGGACAGTGCACTCCACAATGCGCAAGTAGTTATCAATCATATACAGCAAAGGTTTGGACAACGTTTTATCGCAAATAATGGACCAATTTAAAATATAACAAGTTAAAAGTAGTGATATTGTGTTATTTAGGAAATAATTTTTACTTATTATTTTAAGATGTTTATTTATTTATTTATTATTAATTTAATTACCTCCTCTCCAGGATAACATATTTTTATAATTTTTTCAATAGCCACACATGAAGAAAAACTTACTACAGCGATATCATACAAACTTAATAATGTTTAAGAAACAAGTTTATTTGCTATTTTAAATAAATGTATATTTATTTGCTAATGTTATTTTTCATTTCCTCAATGCCACAATATACTAGATTTTTTATTTATTGAAACAACTATAGCTGGATAAAAGATTCGTCATCTGCAGATCACGATTTTATAGCTACCTATAATACAGAATAAACCATTAATAACCGATTTTCAATTTTACAAAAACAGGTCATATGATTTTTCTTCCGATTCCATTTCATTGGCTCTGATCCTAATGGACGCGTGGATCCTTTTATTCTTACAACTACAACAAGTATTATATTAAAATATTGATTTTCAAGGACGCAGTATTTAAATATATTTCAAGTTTGCGATCTTCCTGCACAACTCTGTCATGGATCTTCAGTCTTCTTGTAGTTCTAAGTATTTCTGTCAATGCAGGTGTCCTAGATTTCAGTAACTTGTTTTCTTCTACTAATCACAGACTTTCTTTTGATTATATCTGTTTTATATTCATAATATAAATTACGAATATTTTTTTTTACTTTCTTTTGATTATATCTGTTTTATATTCATAATATAAATTACGAATATTTTTTTTTACTTAGATATCATTGAAATGTCCTTTAGTTCCGTCGCTTATGGCAACACAAGCTCTCATTCGTCCATCCAGTAAAATTATAGGAGCCAAGGATGGTGGAATCTACTATCAAAGGAAAACTTGACATATACTTAAAAGCAAAATAAATTGCTCCGCTGTTCACTTCAGACGACGCCAGAGGATGCATCCCCATTCACCACTCTGACCTGCTTATAGATAAAACATTTCATAATTATGACATATTATTATGGTGAACATATTTGATTTTAGTAGATCGGCTTAAAGTGTCCACAGGTACGTTATCAAACTTTCTGGTTATATTGACAACATAAAAGAAAATGTATTGAAAAATCTAAGAAATTTTTATTTAGGACTAAATTATATGAAGAACGAAAATATAGAAATTACGTCAGCTCAAAAATAGTTATTTAAAACAATGCAGAGTTTATTTTTGCGTTTCCATTAATTACATTCGATAGTGTTGGAGATGATAGAAGTTGGGTATGAACGGTTGCTATAGCATCATCAGCAGTTTTAATTTTATCAACATGAAGCTAAGTTTATAGTAATGATTTAAAGAAATTGAAGTGCTTGATTTGATATAAAACGGATGTTTCTCACAAGAATCAGCAATGATCTGTCTTTAAAAAAGGTATTAAGCAGCGTATGAACCTTTTAAGAATTGATAACAAACAAATACTGATGATGCAACTTCATAAACCTTGCTTTTAACATACTTTCAAGATAAAAATGCTATATTAAAGTCTCTTTCAAGCTTATGGTGTAGGTATTCTATATTAAAATCTACCTTGTTTTGTAAAGTATGATGACTTCTTAGTTTCCAAGCTTCGGGTATATTAAAAAAACTCAGTTATATACCCAAAAACCCAACGTGTTTAGCAGGGAAGTTGTGGATAAGTTAATTGCTTGAAGCCCCCCCCCATTTTATGAAGGCGATAATGGTAATGGAAGTTGCTGGAGCGTGTAGTTCAAATGAACTTGGAAAATGTTAAAACATGTCTTGAAGTCTTAATAGTAACTTTTCTTGATTCCAAAAATGAAATGTCACGTACATGTACATTTACAATGACAAAAGGTAACAATGCTGAGGTTTGTAATTTTAAAATCATTGAAAAGTATTGGGGTTTTTTCAAAATGGTACAAATTCTTTTTTAGGTAGATTTCAGATATACAGGGTGTTTTTCTAAAATTAACACCAACTTTGGTCTCTTAAACGTAACACACTGTATATTATATGTCCATTTGGTTGGGTCTTGCTGAGTATAAAAACAAAGTTTGTTACGTTTATTTTTAAAGACATCCAAGAACTTTGAGGAAAACTTTGCCGTAAGAAGAAATGCAGTAAAAAATACTGCGTCTCGCTTTGACCATTGCCCCTCGTAGGGCACGGTTTTTGTCAAATTTCTCGGGTATCTAGTCTAGCGTGTTATAAAAACTAATATATTTAATCAGCAAGACTAGCCTCATTTTATGGACAATTAATATACAGGGTGTTACATTTAAGAAACTATGAAGTTGATGTTTATTTCAGAAAAACGAAATCTGTATATCGGCAAACTTCACAAAAGTATCGCAATTTGAAGAAGCTTTTGTATTTAACTTTTTTTATATCTATAAAAATATCAACGGTAATGAATAGTGAATTTATAGCCAAAAACCATGTACAAAGGCATAACGAATATTAATCCTCACTGCTTTATCCGATATCAAATTGAAATATGCTTAAATCAGTTTTCTTCGATTTCATGTAAAATTGCGAAATTTCTAAACTTTAAGGATCTCAAAACGTACTCTGGACATTTTTTTAGAAGAACACCGGCCACTTTATTAGCAAATTCTGTTGTTGGTGTTTTAGCTATCACAGGAAATGGAAATCCTTTACTATTGGGGAAAGTTATATAGGTGAGTGTCTGTCTTATCAATAAAAAGGAGCTCGAGTAAAATTTGTACAATGAGACGAAGCCGGCAGTATCTTGCAGTTCTTTAAGAGTGACAGAAGCATTGGTTAGAGACGAAGGATCTATGAAAATATCATATAAATTGAGACAAAAACACAAAAACATTTATACAAATTTTGTAGTGTTCATAACTGTAATAATTGTAGAATTTTATTAATATGCATATCAGCAAATATTACTGCATTTTTATACATTGTTTGCTTGACGTTTTTGTTAAAATAAAAAATGAAAGCTAGTTATGATTCTAGTTAAAACATAATGGAAATTTCATAATATTATATCCCTATGGATGTAAGTTGATTTACATCTCTTCGGTAACGGCAACAGATAACCTTGTTGAGGAGATTTCACCTTCTACAATCAAAACAGAAAATAAGTTTTCTTTTCCTAATTGAAACCCCAGCAATAACTTCAGTTTGTAACAAAATCCGAAATCGTGTACTTCCTTTCTACTGCATTTGTTTGAAAAGTCAATCTTCGAAATACTTAGAATAACCAGCTATTTTAGCTGTCGCCTTTTCCGTTTGTGTAATAAATAATAATTTTCCTAACGATAAATAGTGGTCACAACTGGCTATGCAAACTATGTAGTTAAAAACCGTCGCGTGAATAGTTCAAATATGAAAATTCCTCTATATCGTGTCGGGCGTAACTATAAGGCCGTTTGTTTTTCAAGGAATTAAAGAAAAATTAAAGCCGCCACTTTGCGTGCAATTACCAGACTTTTTGTGGCCTCAATTACGCATCCGGAAACCGTAAATAAATCTCCTTGCACGAAGTACCCACTAACTCCGTAATTTATTATATTGCACCTTAACGTCTTCGTAAATTTCTTATTTATTATTTTTAATTTATTGAGCTTAACTTTCATCTCCGTTACTATACACTAAAAAAAATATAACACTACCTATATATGTTATTTGGAGCGACACATTTTGAAGACCTCAAATTACTTAATCCTATTTACTTATATCTAATTAATTTGAAGTTTTTTCAGAATTGTTGTTGCAAATGATAGCTACTATTAAAATGACGCACATAGACATTCTCAAATCATGAAAAAACCGTATGTCTAATTTCCCTGCTTTATTACTTCTCTCGTAAAAGAGAAGTATTGTAATCGTGAAAAAATCACAGTCTGAGATTTAACAAATCATTACATTTCAGGGTCCTTAGATGCCGAAAAACCGTTTTCTCAATTCTGTCTGTCTGTCGGTCTGTCTCTTCTCGGCATAGCTAAAAAGCTACAGCTACATGCTAAAAGTGTCATATAGAGATGGCCTGGTAACATTTTAGTAAAAATCCAATATAGCAAAACAAAATGGCGGTCTATGTAGAGTTTTAGCTAATGGGTAATGCACCGTTTCCATAGATACTTGCATTCTTTTCATAGCCTCAGGTTCGTGCGCCATACTTTACTTATTAGATTAACTTCAGATTTTGTGCAAGCATTAAGTGCGATATAGAGGTAAGCTGGTAAAGTTGTGGAATCAATTCAAGATAGTGGAACAAAATGCCGACCAATTTTTTTTTTTTTATTTTATACATTTTACTTTAATTTTGCAAAAAAAATTATTGTGATATAGGGATAAAGGTAAGGTAGGTAAGAAAAAGGCCGTGTGCGCCAATGTGAAATACTAATTGAATGTATTACTTCCCTTGTAAAAAGGAAATATTGTAACCTTGAATAAATCGCCCTCCGAGATTTTTTCAGATCTTTAGGTTTCGGGGTTGCTGGAAAACATGTTTTTCCAATTCCGTCGGTCGCGGCACCACTAAAAAACTACTTACCCGATTGACTTCAAACTTTGGTCAAAAATTGAAGGTCATATGGGAATGACCTGGTCACATTTAGTCAAATGTTAAAAAAATGATTACTAAAAAAACTACTTAAACAATTTACCTCAAATTTTGCAAAAAATTCAAGTGTTAGTAATTAACTAGTAAAATTTTGGTACGAATCCAAGGTGGCTAAACAAAATGGCGGCTTAATTAACTGTGATATAGAGATGAATTGATAAAATTGTGCTACTGATTGAATATGGCGGACCAAAATGGCAGCCATATAAAATGTTTGTAATCGTGAAAATGACTGCAGGTTTTACAATTATTTACGTTTTAGCGTCCCTAGATGCCAAAAAATATGTTTTCTCAATTTCATTTTTCTGTCTGTCGGTCGGTCTGTCTGTCTGACTGGGAGTTCGTGGCGTAGCTAAAAAGTACTTACCCATTTGACTTCAAATTTTGATAAAAAATTAAGGGTCATGTGGGGATGACCTGGTATTATTTTGGTAAAAATCCAATATGACGGAACAAAATGGCGGCCTAGTGAAATATAAAAAAAAAATATTATTAAGAAACAAATTATTCAATTTATCTCAAATTTTGGACAAAAACCAAGGAATTAACCTGTAGTATTTTGTCATGAATCCAGGACAAGAAAACAAAATGGCGGCCTAATAAATCATCTAAAAAATTCAGTCCAAAAAACTACTTTTTAGATAAATTTTAAATTTTGGACATCTATTAAGTGTGGTGTGATATAGAGATTAACTGCTAAAATTCTGGTACGAATTCGAGACGAAGAAACAAAATGCGGGCCAAATAAAATGTCTAATAAAAATCAATATAAAAAATATTCTTATTCAATTGCCTTAATATCTTGTAGCAAAATTGAATATGATACAGGGATTAACTGGTACAAATTCAAAATGACGATACAAAATGGCGGTCTAAAAAAATCTGTGCAAATAAAGTAAATTTATTTTAAATCATGTCCAAAAACTAAGTGTGGCAGCTGATAAAATATTGGCACGATTTCCATATGGAACAAAATGGCGCACAATAAAAATTTTTGAAAAGATAGTATGCTAAATTATTATGTGCGGAACTAAATTGGGTTACACTTTACTATTACATCAGGGATTTGGAAATACATTTCGGAAGGATTGCTGGAAGAAAAACAAACATGATTCCAAGAAAAAAAAGGTAGAAATCCCGCAATCCCAGTCAGTTCCAATTAACGGAATTATATAGTGCCAAGTATTACGAGGCGAAGTGTATTCTACAACTCTTGGTTGTATGGAACAAGCAACTCCAACTAGACCGTGGTCTGAGTAACCGAAAGGAGCCGAACCAGAATATTGATAAAGGTCTGGGTAGGTAGTGCAAAACAGATCCAATATATTTTGGATTTATGTGACTCTGCGTGGCAAGTGGGTAGTTTCTTTGATGAGATTGGTAAGACTAGTTACTATTCGCAGTCTACAAGCAGAATTGTTAGTTCATTATCCCCATTACTAAAGGCACCGCGAAAAAGTATTCCACTCCACCAGGTATGCCGACAACTAAAAAGTTTATTTTTTATTATTTCTTCTTTAGACCCGAAGATTTAAATGTATACATTTTTTTCTCAAACTCGATTATTTTAGTCTAACATGGGTAAACCGAGTTTGCCTTGTCCTGTTCATAAGTGCATTTACTACTTTATAATTGTTGTCTTCATTAATATATACTGAGTGACAATGAAATAATTTCCCAGTCTGTCGTTTAGTTATCCTATGAGATATTTAGTTCGAGTTTTGAGCTTTAACGTAGATCCTGGTAACATCCAATTTGATCTATAAAACATTTGAATGCGACTTCCGGTTAAACCGGAAGTAAGAGTAAGTTTCTTATAAAAATTAGAGCTATGGAGTTATTTTTGTCATAATACACTATTTAGGACATTTTTCTATATTTATTATATCCTAGGTTTATTTAATTTTACTGTCTTTTCAGTAGAAGTTTTCTATTTCGCTTGCTCATTCTGATTTTTAAAGGTTTTTTTTGTGTATCATAAATGATTTTTAGAGCCACCCCTGTCTAAATCAAAAAAAAAATTGTGAATGTGTTCATAAAGTAACAAAAATACTAAACAGTGGATTTGCATAAAATATGGTTTTATTATATAATAATTAATACTATTTTTACAAAATTATATTGCCAGTCAGATAGTAAAGAGTGAGACTTAGCTTAAATATATTTTAAAGATTTTATGAAAAAGAATAGGAAATTCCGAACTCTGGACAAGAGCAAGAAATTAAAGTAAAATATAGGGCAGTTTGTGTGTCAGTGTCATCCTAAAACAAGTTTAAGAGCGGTATTTAGTTCTGTGCAACTTGGTTTTTTTTTGTAAAACCCGGTTAAATATTAAGTATTACAAATGCCATGGAATCAGTTGACATTTGACATAATAATAATAATAATAATAATAATAATAATAATCTATACTATTATTGTCAGAAATATACAAAAACCAAACTTAATTCTAGCCCATGATGAGAAAAAAAGTTGTAGTCTAACAAAAAGCAGAGTTCGCATTCATAGACGTAACAGCAGCAGTTTTTTTAACTCAACCTTCAACTAAATAAAACTAAATTAAATCCAACGATAAAATCATGGTAAAATATAAGTGAGGTAACTTTAAGAGTTTCGAGTAGTAGTCATTAAAAATATTGAGTTTAAATACCCACTGCTTTCCTGTTATTTCTTATAGCTATAGTGTATTAGTGTATCAAAAGATTTGGGAAATATAAAACCTTATGATTTAAGAATGTAATAATTTTAAAAACTCAAAAATATAGGGTGTTCTATGTGTTCCTAATTCGAAATAAATATCTATGACGGTAACGAAAATCGGGCTGGGAAATAACCAGGTATATTAACCGATTTGCGCCAATCGGTAAATTAAAGTTCATCTAGTCATTAAACACTACAAAAACTTATATATTAAGTACGGATCTGGATCGCGACTTTAAACCCAAAGTTTATGGTATGCGTATAACAGATAGTTATGTATATGTTTTTTTAGAACTTGTTTCTTTTAAACACAAAGGTTATTCTTTGATTCTTTGTTTTTCAGTTAACAAATACAGTTTTAAAGCCTTTTCCTTAACATTCTAACTGTCCAATAATATGAGGTGGCACGAGCTAAAACATAGGCATAATTATCATTGTTTTTAAAGTCGTAAAAAGGGTCATTTAACATCTACCTTTTCTCAAGCAAACAGATGTAAAAGTGTTAATAACAAGCTGCACGAGGTTTAGTGCCCGTGATTGTAAAACGATTTTTTTTTAACACAAAATCGGCTAATTCATATATTGTGCGTTATGGCAGTCAACTAATTCTAAAAGTGCTAACGGGTTTCTAAGGGAGCAATTATTTGTATTTTGATATTCTTTTATACAAGATTTAACAGATCTGAGATGAAATTAATGTGATCGGATCAAAACAAGCTTTAAATCATTTTTGAAATTTTTAAAGTTACAGAAAATTTTCTATAACGTTCTCGTACCTACTTTTTTTCCTTATAGAAACAAATTTGATGACCTAATACACCCTTCAAAATATATTGTTATGATTTTTAACGTTCTCGGTTACACAGCTTATTGAAAAATAGTAGCAGTAAACGCGCTAACAGTTCGGAAGTCATATACAAGGTGGTCTGTAGTGCAAATTGAAAACTTTGTTATGTATTATTGCACTTTTACATTGCTTTTTTGGTCCTCTTTTGAGTCACCAAGTATAGCGTTGTTATGATCTGGATTTATTATTAAAGTACTTTATATATAGAAGATTTTCCATTTAATTTTTTTGAAACTTTAATTTTAGTTTACCCCATATTTAATATAAACTAGACAAAAATATAGAATTTGAAACACGACTCTGAAATTTTTGACAGCACAAAATATAAATTATCGGAAGTACCTACTAATTAAAGCAGACAGCGTTATCATTTTTAGAGAAGAAAAAGAATTTTTAAACCAGTGACTTGGCACGAGGGTACTTCACTAACTTTTAAATATTTTCTAATATACAAATATATATTAAAACGTGTTGATTGTAATTGATTTGTTATATCACCGACTAGTCAAGAATAATAATGATAGTAATACTTCATTCTCAGAGGTATTGAAGCTATTTAGGTAGGTAACTAAATGCCAAGCTATCAAAAGTTTAATTTGACAGCAATATATCACGCAAATTAGCGTGTAATTGACTTAAAGTATTCGGGCATGAACCATCAAGATTTTACATATTAGTTGAGCTGCTTCAGGCATGCGTGCCATTTAAGTAGCTCATGCTATTCTAACGGTTTCTAGACTAATGACTACAGGACAAACTTAGTAAAAACATTTAACATGCTTTACCACTATATAGTATATTACATTCGAATATTGTAATATATGGTGTGAATCAGGTGAAATATATCCAGACTCTTTGCAAATATCGTTGGGAGGGTTCTGAACTTTTGCATATTGTTTGTTGTTAACTCATGAACAGTGTTCTGCATTTTATATTATATTTGACATTGTTTGTATACGTTGATTGCCCTAATCAAGCTTCTGCCAGTTAGTTTGGTGACACTAAATTTTAAACTGTTTCTTTAATCCAGGGTGGATATTATATTATAACATCGTTTCAAAACTTTATCCAACCCCTTTTGTGACGGAAAACTCAATCCTCATATTTTCTTTACTGAAAATGAGGAGTAGCTATAATTAATATATAATAATAATAATATTTATTTCAAAAATAGAAGCAAATATAAAATTGATTAAATATTTAAATAAATAACACAAGCAATGTCTTGCTAGATTTAAGATTTGAATGCTGCAATTTAAGTTTTAACATGTTCTATATACTGCAAAAGTTTTCCAAGATATGATTTTGTATCTTATCCATGTGAGTCCATGAATTAATTTGCTACAAAGCTATATTTACATAATGCTTGTCCAAGTTTAAGGCAAGTCTAGTGTCCGATTCTACATCAGGAATCACCTGAAGAAATTCTTCAGATATTTTTATGTATATCTTCTTCGTGGGGTACTTATATCGCCAATATTTTAAAATAATAGGTAAAAAAGTATTTAATATAATAATTCACGCCCCTAATTTACCTTTAAGAACTTAAAAAATAACCTTATATCACTAAGGTACATATTTCTAGCTTTGTGTTAAATAATCGTTTACTATGTAAAACTAAAAATGACATTGATCCATAATATACCATTAAACCAAATTAGTGATACATGTATTGGGATCTCGGAAGCTATAATTTCTAGTATTAAGCCGGAGTATTTGTAGTTAGTTCCGAGTATTTCTCAAAATTGTTACGTTTGCTTATATTCTTGCTGTTCATCCCTCACCTTCCACTTCTGGGGTTACTGCAATACAAAGTGGGAGTTTCGTGGTCTTGTCGGTGATGGTAGCCATGCGGTTCGGTGCTTGTGTCACCCTGGTAGGAATGATTAGGGTATATATATATATATATATATATATATATATATATATATATATATTAATGCTTTTTTGAAGTAGGTTTTTTTTATTTCATCCTTTTTAGTTCTATTTATACAAAGTTTTATTGCAAATGTCAGATTTTAAAACCTAGGTTAAAATTTTGAATGTCCCTATTGAGATATGCAGCTACTGTATTCATTGCATAAATATCAGCAATACCCATTGTCAAAAATTAAAATGATTACTAAAATTGAATTTCATGACTTTGAAATCCCCGAAAACCATATGAAACATAATATATTTATAAAACTTTTTAGTTATTTTCCCCTTACACGCTATAACACTTAACTTATTATCACATATTTTGTAGTAAGAATAAAGATATTTGGTATTTTCCTTAAATACTTCCTGAAAATTGTACCCAAATTGGTCAAACCGTGCTGGAATAATCGGTGTACATACATACAAAAATGAAGGGTGGATGAATAATATACTCCTTTTTTGAAATCATATAATTATGAGGGATTAGATAATTATCAAATGAGGCCTAGCATGACATTATATCAGTTACTTCAAGTATACTGACTACTCACTTTTAGCAGTAAAATTTGAAATTACCGTAAAAGAAACCCTGTTTTAACAAATTGTTCTTAATTCATATGTAAACGATATTATATGACCATAAAAGAAATTTTTATTGCTTTAAGCAGGAACCAAGATCACGATATCCACTCCCATCACAAAAACAATGTCTACACAACGTTACTGATAATATACAAGCTGGCATACAGCGAATGCAAATTGCCGCTTTCCTTGTCTATTAAAATGCTTTATGTCGGCCATTATTTCGCTAAAAACTCAGATGCATTAATCATCCAACCCGTGTGTTTTGTGTGACTGCCCTGGGCAACCTTAACTTTACGGTAATAAAGATGCATACTAGAAATACACCTGCAACGCTGTCTGCAATTTTTTTGTGTAATGGATAGTTATGGTATTTTCAGATTCTTTTCCGGGTTACAATATATATATATATATATATATATATATATATATATATATATATATATATATATATATTATATATATTTAATTAGTAGTTTTTTCTTTTTGAGATGTCGCGTTTGTAATTATTGTATAAATATCAAAATATAAATTCTTTCTTAAATAATATAGAAAATAATAATAATAGGTAAACTGTTACAGGTAAAATTTCTAGAACGAGATTCTTCGACACCTCTTACTCTATTACACTTTAAATGCAAATATTGTCTTAATCAAATCAGTCACATGGTTTTATTCTTGTACGTATAGACTATTAAGTATAAATATTTTATGGTTGTGCTTACACCCAAAATCCAGGTAATCTTGTCAAAATACTGATGCAGGATTAATTTAAACCTAATTTTATTGTGTTTATGTTTTGTCTTGCAGGGTCTTACGTCAACCTTTTTATCCATTTTCAATATTAGAAATCGTTTAGGAATCGAAAATGAAAGATATTTTTACTTTATAAGGATTATCATTAAATTAGAATGGATTTTCCTTCTGACTTTTTTTTTACGCTTTAGGTTTAATAATGTATTGTAACAACTTGTATTGTTATTTCAGCTTTTGAAAAGTTTATGTGTTTATGGTTTTAACTTGTTTCTAATTATTTTCTTAATTTTCTTTATTTTTACGATAACCTTATTTAGATCGTCACACCAAGTAATGTAGACTATTCCTCCGATGCAAAAAATATATAGCTAAAATAAAAAAAAGGCAATCGCCCTACTTTATAAATTAATGTTGCACAAGCAAACATATTTCGACCCGATGCTCCCATCTTGTCTGATTTGGTGTGGTCCCATAAGTTACTTGTTTTTTTATAGATATCTAATTTTGGACAGCTCTAACTTAAATCGTAAAGTATTCTGCTAATTCTGCACCCTCTCAGGTTTTACATATCTTTGCGTTTTAGCGTCCGCCTATCTGTGCGTCAGTTGGCGGCATAGCTTAAAAACTACTCATCAGATTGACTTTTAGTCGAAAATGAATGTGATATGGGTATGACCTGGTAATATTTTAGTAAAAATCCAACATACCGGAACAAGATGGCGGCCTAGTGAAACGTTAAAAAAATTATTACCTACAAAACTAATTATCCAATCCAATTTATCTCAAATTTTCCACAAAAATCAAGTATTATGTAGGAATCAACTGGTAAAATTTTGGTAAAATACAAGATGGCGGAATAAAATGGCGGCTTAATAAAATATTTAGAAATTCAGCCTGAAAAAACTACTTAATGGACTAATTTCAAATTATGTGCTATAAGTAACTATAGTATAGAGATGAACTAGTAAAATTGTGGCACTAATTCAAGATGACGGAACAAAATACAAGTTTTGTAATATGAAAAAATCACCCTCTCAGGTCTTACATTTCCTTGCGTTTTAGCTTTCCTAGATACCCAAAAATATGTTTTATCAATTTTGTCTGTCGGTTTGTCTGTCTGTCGGTTTGTCTTTCTGTCTGGCAGTTCGCGGTATAGCTTAGAAACTACTCATCAGATTAACTTCAAGTTTTAGTCAAAAATTAAGGCTCATATGGGATTGACCTAATAATATTTCCGTAAAAATCCAATATGCCGGAACAATGGCGGCCTAGTGAAAGATTAAATTTGCACAAAAATCAAGTATTATGTAGGGATAAACTGGTAAAATTTTGGAACGAATACGTGATGGCGGCTTAATATAATATTTTTAAATTCAGCCTGAAAAACTACTTGGTGAACTGATTTCAAATTGTGTGCTATAACTAATTGTGGTATAGAGATGAACTAGTAAAACTATCATACTAATTCAAGAAAGCGGCACAAAATGGCGGCCAAATAAAATTTTTGTAATCTGAAAGAACTCACCCTCTCAGGTTTTACATATCTTCACGTTTTAGCGTCCGTAGATGCCAAAAAATATGTTTTATTAATTCCATTAATCCGTCTGTCGGTTTGTCTCTCTGTGTGTCAGTTTGCGGCATAACTTAAAAACTACTCATTAGATTGACCTCAAATGTAAGGAAAACATTATGGGAATGATCTGGTAATATTTTGATAAAAATCCTAAATGCCGGAACAAGATGACGACTTATTGAAACCCTAAAAAAATTATTACTAAAAAAAATTAATTAAGCTATTTACTTCAAATTTTGCACAAAAATCAAATGTTACATAAGAACGAACTCGTAACATTTTGGTATGAATATATGATAGCATAACAAAATGACGGCCTAAAAAAAATTTTAAAAGAGCATTCTGAAAAAACTACTTATTAGATTAATTTCAAATTTTGTGCAAGCATTAAGTGTGATATAGAGTTAAACTAACTTTGTTACGAATACTAGATAGCGGAACAAAATGGCGATCAATTAAAATGTTTAAAAAATCAACGTAAAAATTTTTTCTTATTCAATTGACTGTAAAAAACATGACGTAACAAAATCGCGGAGTGTGTCGATGTTAAAACTACCTATTGAGTTTATTTTAAATTATGTCCAAAAAACAAGCGTGGCATAGGTAGAAACTGGTAAAATATTGGTAGGGATCCAATATGTTGGAACAAAATGGCGTCCAATAAAAAAATTTAAAAAGACGAAATGGGATCACACTATACTATTCTTAATAAAAGGAAATATTTATAACGGGAAGTTCAGGTAAAGGAAATTTACCGTTTTTTTTTCATTAGTTAGCATACAAAGTTTTTCGAACATTTGCTATTTCCATGTTCATAACACATGTAGGATTATGTAGGTGTGTAATATAAGTACAAATGTTGATAGTTTTAAATTATGTCGAATATAAAAATGAACGGCAGTATTTAGAGTAAACTCACAATGTCTTCGCTGTGGTCTAGGGATCCATCAACGTCTTAAAGCACTGCCCTACATCATTCGACACAATATGATTGATCTTAAACGCGTAAAACCAAATGGGGCCAATATTTCATATTGCCACCCCAACCCCGCAAAAATACATTTCCTATACATCAAAAGGGGCAATTTCTTAAATATAATATTGCTTCCCAAATATAAATTATAATTATTTCGATGTGTTTGCAGTCGCTATTCGCAATATGAACCCCACAATTTGTTGCGTAGTGGTTTGAGGGTTCGGGAATTCGCCCCTATATTATCTAACCGCGTTTTAATGAGTTTGAAGGGATAGAGTTTAACTGACAAGAAATGGTACATTCGGTTTTACTGTTATTATATAGGAATTATGCTACGGTATAATAATCATTAATACTGATTACATGTTTGCAGAATTTGTAATAGATTTTAAAAACTAGGTAAAACAGTTAACTATATCGAAAAACCTGTAAACCTAATAAATAGCCGGCTCAAGATATTTAAAAAAAACTGTGTTTTAATAAATCTTCAATAACATTAAAATTATTAAAAAACATTATAAATTTTATTTGCATAGGTCTAATAAATTATGCTGAGAAACCACAACACTAAAATCACATTCTGCTGGATTTTAACAGGGGTTCGACAATTCGACCTCACTTCACTCACCTCATGTTATTTATTTTCTTTAAATAACTGTCTTAAATAAAAATATGTAACCAAAGCTAGGTGACTTGTAAGTCATCCATAAGTTGCAATCCATTTTTTATTGGAATTGCCTATTATGCCTGGGGTATTTTTTTTCACTATTTCATCTTAAACAAATTTTTTGCTGACATGAAAGATACATTTTCTTTTAATGAAGTTGCAGCTTATAAATTTGAATACAAATGAAAGCAAAACAGTGTATATAGTCAGTGTATTAATGAATGTTATTTTCTTAGTTATAATGTATTGTAACAAAAAAAAAAGAAAAAATCTTTAGATTCTTCCGCCATCTATACAGGATACTTCAAATCGAGTGTATGTTTGGGATCTTTTAAATAAGAGATACGAAGTAGGTTAAACTGAAACAAAGTAATGTTTAATAAAATGCTTATAAAATCCCAATTGCTCCCGGAGATATCCGGAAAAAATTGCAACTTTGAAATAGAATCAATATTTTTTCCTAAATGTATTCCAAGAGACATTTCAGAATAAATAGAACCTTATAGATACAATTTCTTTTGCTTTGCTCGATAATATTTTCGGATTTAAAATAGGACGTTTCATGCTGGGGCCACCCTCATCAACTTAATTTTTAATTGCGGACCTGGATATTTTATTTCTGTTTTTAAAGCGTTCAATTTACTAAAATCAATGATTTATAATACTTAACCATTTAGCTACTAAGGGAGCCATACCAGACAAATA
Organism: Kuschelorhynchus macadamiae; assembly: GCA_030620095.1. Classification (NCBI taxonomy): domain Eukaryota; kingdom Metazoa; phylum Arthropoda; class Insecta; order Coleoptera; family Curculionidae; genus Kuschelorhynchus; species Kuschelorhynchus macadamiae. Next base: position 337,796 of record JAUTXW010000338.1, read on the forward strand.
TTCATTTAAAAATCATAAATATATACATACATTTAAATTTGTTTATTTATTTTCAAAATTAGTTACTCACTTTAATTAGAAGAAAGAAATTAACAGTAATTTTTACGCAGGTGCGAGACATTTGCGTTAACTCTTATATATCTTCTGTCTAATGACACAAAGGCATTTGAGATTTGCATTCTTAATCTTTTTAAAGTATGCATTTGTGCACAGAGTGATTGATTATAAATGTAGCCACGCTTAACTCCAATGTTGTCTTTACGGAAAAATGTTTCATATTAAAGTTATAAAGACTTGACTTTTTAAATATTGATTTACTCTTACAGAGTGTTACAAAGATGCGTGACAATCCGAAATTACATTTTTTATAATAGAATACCCCGTGTATTTTTACATTTTTTAATTCTACTATGAATTCCAGAAACTTTTTATGTAACATACTACATCTGTAAATTAATTTGTTTGGGAGTAATTGATATCTGAAAATGCTACTTTAATTCCCTGTATATCCTAAACGGTTTAACTTAGAGCGAAATGATTACCACATTTTTGTTTTAGTTTTGAAAGATCTATCACCTGGATATCAACTTCAGGTTAAACCAGAATTTGGTAACAGTACGTCACTTCTTGATATCAAGGTGTCAAAATCTAAAATTCCAATCGAACCACAGGGTATTAAATAATTAATTCAAAACAATGAATTTGTACGTATAGTATGTTATATAAAAAATATCTAGAATTTACAGTAGATTTCAAAAATGTCAAAATATAATAGGTGTTCTATTTAGAAAAATAGCTTTGGGTTGCACGTACTTTTGTTACACTCTATATAGAAATAAAATGCCCATTTAAAAAAATCGTACTCCTATCTATAATTTCTATAAGAAACATTTGTTTGTTAAGGTTATAATAAATCACCCTGTAAATGTCTGTTATGACTTTCTTGATTGCTAAATATATAACTGTTATACTTCGTTGGTTTAAGAAGATCGAAGGCATTTATTAACTGAAATAAAATATCCAACTCCGTATAGAGGTGGGCAAACCACAAAAATTAATTTTTTGGAAATATTACTTAGGAATATTCCAACAAATGCTTTCAAAATGGGAATTTTCAGGGATTTTTGTGTTTTAAGTGAAAACCCCTATCTATCTGAATAAAGTCATAGATAACGGAAACTTTAGATCGAAACTGTAAAAATAAAGTAAATGAACAAAACACGCACCCAACAAACAACATAGACAGGAAATAAGGTGCAGTTATTGCATAAACCCATTACATAAAAAATAAATCATAAATGTTATTCCATGTTGTCAATCTCTTTATTTTCAGTTTCGCTTTTAGTAGAGTCATCCTCAGATTCAAATAAATTCTCAATTTTTTGATCTTCACTATCTGACGTTTCTAATTATAAAATTGAAACTATTTCTGCTGGTTCACTCAAGGCAGTGAGTTTAATTTTTCTGATGATGATGATGAACACTGCTCTTGCTCAGATTGTTCTGTTTGGTTGTTTTTTAAAAGTTTCCAGTTATGTAAGAAGTATGTTAACTTCCCTGCTTGATTGCTAGTTAGTCTATTTCGTCTTTTTGAATGAATCTAGTTGAAACCAAATGAACTTTCCGTAGATGCAGATGAAATTGGAGCTGATAATATTTTAGTTGCTACATCGCATAACTAGGGAGTACTGCACTTTCATTTCCACCAGATTTTCCACCAATATTCCATAGAAAAGATTAGCAGCATCAATATGATTCGTTTGTGAAGCTACATAATCAATAAACGCAATTCGATCAATAATATCTTTCTCCGTCAACTGGTGACCTCGAGAAGCTGGGTTGAGAATGTCTGACGCATAGTGAATAGGTCCTATGCCTATCATCAGTTTCTAATTGTACAGTCCATTGGCAAATAGGTTTTAACAAATTATGTAAATTGGTAACTCATACGCAGCTTCATTCACAGCCAAAGATTGATAAAAGAGCTAACATAGCATACTTTTTAGAAAGTTGATGGCATTGCCCCATCTGGTTTTACATGACAATTTAAAAGAATACAGTCTTTCTCTTTTTTAATATCTTCTAGAATGGATGAAAGTACCTGTAAATTTCGTATTGATTTGATTATGTTTGTCACTTGGTTCGTAAATTTATTCACAAATTCTAATTTTAAAATATCCCCACATTACATGCCATGCACCCTAATGGAATTATATGTGGATAATGTTCATTGAATATGGAGGACGCCCTTTGGATATTTGAAGCATTATCGCCAATTAAGACAAAAAAAATTTCGACGTTGCACTGTATTAATATTTGTCAATTTGGATTGCTAAATATTCACGGGTATGACAATTATCTTTTGTATTAACAAATTTAACAAACATAGGGGTTTAACAAACATAGGGGTTGGAGTTGTAACAAGAAAATTTAAAATGCCCTTATTTCGAATAATACTCAAACCATCCAACTGCAGATTTAGATTTCACTCTTGTAATAAGTTATTTACATTTGCCTGAACTGTTATATTCTCGATATATTTGTGTACTTTTTGTGTAGTTTCCGTCTACTTGCTAGCTTATACAATGGACGTAATCTTTGAAATACTATAATCCATAATAGATGTTCTACGATAAAAAATGATATAGCAGAGACAAAAATATCCCGAGCCTAATCCTCAGCAATTTTGACCTGCAAAAAAATAACGTACTCTTGCTTTTGAATATTTGTTTCTGATTTCTGCATGACATTTAAAATATTTTACTATGAGCCTTTACATTTTAATAGCATTTAATACTTTATAAATTTGCATTTTGCCATATTATTTTTCATATTAAAATACTTTCTAATTTCGGCACACTTTCTTCTCCTTTTGTTTTTGTTAATCACTGTAGGTTAGTAGATTGCACTAGTTACGGTTACGAGGTACGACTAAAACCTGTTCATTTTCAACATGGAGTGAATGTCAAATCAAAACAAATTAAATTGTCTCGTTGTATTTGTTTACATTCACTCCACACTCCACCTTGAAAAGGAACAGGGTTTAGTTACGATTACAACACACAACTTTTTTTTTATCTGTTTAAGTAACCAAACGCAGTTTTACATGTAATATCATTAAAAATCCCAAAAAAGAACTGTTGTTGCACTATTGTGGGCTAATATTCGCCGATCAGAGTCAAACTGAGCACGCAAGTTGGCGTCGTCGACAACCGACGTGAATAAACTCGCTTAAAAAATAAATTCCCTGTAACGGAAATTTATTTAACCTTGGGGGAATACTCGCAGGAAAATTCCCATTTTGGAAATATTCCAAATTGGGAAAATTCCGCGGCCCATCTCTAGCCACAAAAAAAAACAAGGTGATGATAATTGCCCCATGATGAAATATCTCATTTTATATCTCAAGATTCCATCTTGCACTGCAGGAAAAGTTTCAGTTATCGACTTAGCGACATTTTATTAGACACTAAATTGCCTTTATCTAACTGACCTCGTATCTCTTATGATTTCCCAGATCCTCATGCACCCTCGAATTTGTAGCACCCTGTACAATGCTTTTTTTATTGTTGTATATTCTCGTTTATTTTTCAAGCTCTATAAATATTGCATCGACTGTTCTTGATTGTATAATCGACCCCTTTCCTTGCGCCATCGGCACTGAAAATAAAGAATTGTACATTCGAACATATTTTCCACTCGGATGGATTTTGCTAAAAGAGTTGCTCAAACGGTGGAAATTTTTGTGCACAGAGTTTCTTTTGCAGCACGGAATTGCCATAGCATATTGAGGTTTGAAAAGGTAAAGCGACTTTGAAAAACTTCCTGCAAATGTATATGCAGTATTTGGTATCGCAAAGAAATATAACGGAAACCGTTTGCAAATCAATAGACTGTAGGCTATATAGGATGGAGTATAAAATTTTTATATTAAATAAAGAGATATCTTTTCAAATATAACTGACTGGTTAAATTAATACATATTAATTACCCTGTGTATTATTAAATGACAGGAGACCTGAATTCTGATAAATCTCAGCATTTTAAAGTAGAAGTTTATTGTACAGTTGTTTACGCTGATTAATTTCACTTCACGTTTCATTTTTGAAAATTAAAATCGACCTTTAAAAAAAAGGGCGGTAAATTTTCTTTACCCGGAGGTTTCCTCGTTATAAATTTTTCCTTTTAGAAATAGTGATTTTACATAAAAAAACGTTGTAATCATGTTACAAACGTAATTTTACGTATTTTTACTTTTAAAACTTAAAAATACATTTCTAGAGGTAAAGTTACAGTTGAAAATTCCATCATATTTACAGTAAAAGTACAATTATTTTTACTTTCAAAACTGTAAAAATACATTTATAGAGGTCAAATTATAGTTGAAATTTCCGTCATATTTGCAGTAAAAATTCAATTATTGAAACTGTATTTTTGGAGTACTATTTTAGTATATTTTTTGGTCTTTTTAAATTTTGCACATAAAACAAAACCTTATTACAGGAAAAAGTGCCACTTAAAAATTCTGCTTCTTTGAATAAAATTAAGTTAGTCTTTAGTGAATAATAATTCTCACTAAAATTTATTATAAAAACTAATTAAACACACTAAATATATTACTGAAAATTTGTATGGAATTTATGTAAAATTACATTTCTCAGGTAAAATGATGGAAAAGAACATTACTTATATGTTATGATGAGATTTGCAAAACTAAAAATATTAAACCTTACGTTAAAGTCACGTTAACTTGAAATGTTATTAAAAATCTCATTCTCCTTTCATTTTTTTAATGACACAAATAGAGATCGGTAACGGCGTTATAGTCGTATGGCTGAAGTTATTGCTAAAATATTCTGCTTTATGTTTGGTTTGAGTTCTAATTTTCCATTTGTAACAAATTTAAATAACACATATGCCAAATATACAGCTTGAAAATGAGGATGGCTTTTAAACAAACATAAAAGAGCATGCTGTTAGCTACAAAAAGAGGTAGGTATGGTTTATTCGAAAAAAGAACACACAATTAGCTTAAAAAAATGTATTTTATAATATAAAACTAAACAAAAACAGATGATAACTAAAATTATCGAAATCAAGTCCATTTATGGAAATCTTACAGTATAGTGAATAATGCATCTAATGTTACAATAAACATATCAATTTTCTAAATTTTTACCTAATTTTTACACAAATACTTCACTTGAACTCAAATATTACTATCACCGCCGATTATTTTTTAAGACATCTAGTTTTACAGGATATGTTGTTTTTTACACTAAAACGCGCACTGAAACACTTTAAACCTAAAAATAGCCATGCACTACCAAACGAGTAATGAATAAGGATAATAAAAATGTAAGGTTGGGTGTTAAAATTTCTTCTTTTATTTTTCTCTTGCTTTTGATCAGCGTTACGTGCCATGTAGGGTAAAATTATGACAACTCACGAAACATACACCAACCTTTTAGTAAAATTTGGATGCACAATGAATTTTCAGGGATGTTTGGTAAATTCCCGAAGTACTTTCACAGATCTTTGGTAAATTCGCGAAGTACTTATACATTTAAATTATTAAAATGTTTTTTTACATTTTAATAGTAAAACATTGATGGCAATTGATTAAAATTTTACCTAAGGTGGAATAACAGAACCCATTTATTATTTTTACAGTTAAAATTATGTCATTTTAACCCAATTTTTAACAGTGTGTGGCCCAATTTAATTCCGCACATAGTCATTTAGTAACACATATATACTGTCTATTCAAATATTTATATTGGAATCGAACCAATATTTTACCAGCTTCTATGCTATACCTGATTTTTGAGCATACTTTTAAATAAATTGAATAAATTGTTATTATACTGATTTCCGTCATGTTGGATTCGTACCAATTACATTTTACTTGAATTGAGGGGTTTCAATTATACGCTATGTTCTTAACAAACAAGAAACAAACTTTGAAGTATTTAGCGTAAATTTTTTATTATCTGCTGCCATCTACAGGGCCATGACCCTACAGGAGAACATACAGGATAAAACAAATTTAAGAAATATGTATATATATATATATATATATATATATATATATATATATATATAAATATATAAAATAGTGTTTTTTTTTTAATTGAGTCTACAAAAATTAAAACGTAAGTGGTAACTGTACTTACTCGTCAATAATTGATTCCTGCCAAGTTACCTGTATTATCAGGTCATCCGCATATGATGCTTAATTTTTGACCAACATTTGAAGTCAATCAGGTAAGTAGTTTTTCAGCTACATCGACATTGGACTGACGGAATTAGACGCTAAAACGGACAGACAGATTAGACTCTAAAACGCTAAAAACAATTTATATGGCCGCCATATTGAATTCATATAATAATTTTACCAGTTCATCTCTATACCACAATTAATTATTGGGCAAAATTTGAAATCAACCTATTAAGTAGTTTCTTTAGGCTCAATTTTTAAATATTTCATTAAGCTTTTGTTCAGTTAATTCCAACGTAAATTCGATTTGTGTGCAAAATTTGTAGTAAATTGGATTAATAGCTTTCTTATAATATTTTTCTTTCATTTCACTCAGTCGTTAATTTATTTCGCGTTGTTAGATTTTTACCAAAATAATACCAAGTCATCCCTATATACTCTTAATTTTTGACCAAAATTTAAGGTCAATCGAGTAAGCAGTTTTTTAGCTGTGCCTTGAAAAGATAGACAAGCAGACATCTCGGAGGATGATTTTTTCAAAAACATTGAGTCAAATTGGATAATGGGTTTTTACTAATAATTTTTTTTAACGTTTCATTAGGCCGCTATCTTCTTGCGCCATATTGGATTTTTACCAAAATATTATCAGGTCATCCCCATATGACCATTAATTTTTGACCAATATATGAAGTCGATCGGATAAGTAGTTCTTAAGCTGTACCGCGAAATAACAGACTGACGGAATTGATAAATCATAATATTTGGCGTTTAGGGACGCAAAAACGTGAGAGATGTAAGAGGGTGATCTTTTTCACGATTACAAACATTTTATTTGGCCGCAATTTTGTTCGGACATCTTGAATTCGGACCATAATTATACCAGTTCATCTGTATACCATAATTAATTATTGCACAAAATCTTGTATTCGTAAGGAAATGTAACCAGTTAATTCCTACATAGTACTTGATTTTTGTGTAAATTGGATAGTAACAGTGTTTTTTACGTTTCATTAAGACATTTTGTTTCACCGAATTCGATTTTTACCATAATTTTACCAGGTCATCCCTATACGACCCTTAATTTTTGACCAAAATATGAAGTTAATCGGTTAAGTAGTTTTTTAGCTATGCCGTGAACAGGCGGACCGTCAGACAGACAGACCAACGGAATTGACAAAATGAGTTTTTCGGCATCTAGGGACCCTGAATTGTAAAGATTTGAAAAAATCTGGGAGGGTGATTTTTTCACGATTACAGTACTCTTCTTTTACGAGGGAAGTAATATATTTCAAAAACTCTATATATTAGGTGTAAATTATTCTTAATAAATCAGGTCTAGATTTTAATGGAAAATTTTTACATGTAGTAAAATGCAGGTTTTGTTTTACTAAATGTAACCTCTATTCTGGGTATTTCTGTATATTTTAAAATAATTTAATATATAGTAAGTACAGCTCTGTGTGCACATATCGTCCATTAAAACGAAAGTACCGTTTAGCAGCTAGAGATCAGCGGGTATGGGGTGCCCCACCTTGTATTTTTTTCTAAAATACTTTTCCAGATAAATTAATTATTTTCGGAAAACTGCTAAAACCGATTATTGTAAAAATATGATAGTTTATAAATAAATTTTTGATAATTTTGTTGTTTAAGAAACATTTTTGAAAATACTCCATTGACTTGATTTCGATGAGTTTTTGACAAAACATCGTAAGCGCCAAAACAAAAAGTTTACAGAAAAACTGTATTTTCAAACATATGACTTTTAAAATTTACTGGAATATTGTTGTGTGGTTTGAAAAGGATTTAAAATAAGTTAAATCCTACATATTCATAGCAAATTGTAACATGCGATATTCTGTCGGAACTATTTTATGTTATGTCGGTCACGATGCACATACAATGTTTTGTAGGGTCAGATATTTATACAAAAATAAAAAATAGCCTTCTTTATGCAAACAGTTTTTGTCGAACATTAAAAAAATATAACACGATTGACTTGAATTTTGTATTGAAAGAGAAAACTGTTTGTAATGAAATAAGAACAGTTAGCACAAGAATTAAAACATCGCTGCTAATAAAAATTAATATTTCTGGTCATATTTATACATATTACATATTTCCTTTTCCCCTCATTATATTTGTAGATGTACCAAAAAATAAGAAATAGTAAAATTAAATTACTTTATGTCAAAAGTCTTGTAAGCCACGTTTTTTTATTGTAAGTTATCTTGCCATTATAAATAATAGGAATTTAAAGTAGATAATTTTTTCTCTCATTATTTACAAATTTAAAACTTTTATTTAAAAAAAAACGCTATATTCGAATACGCTGTAAGTAGCCTATTGCATTTTTAAGTGTGACGTCTTTTAAGCTCCAATGTGAACTTACCGATAATAAAGAATATCTTCCTTGAAAATAATGTCATATAATCAGTCACTCTCTCTTATTCGCCGTTTTCATCTGCAACACTTTGCTTTGTTTCGTCATTAGGGAGAAAAATCAGAAAGAATATTGTAGTCGAGGGCGTTTACGATTATCTGACTGTAACACATTAGTTCTTACAATATAAATGTGGCTCTACTGATACGATACTGTATTACCTTACTAAAAATATATTTTAAGCCATTATCGATGAAATAAGCATTAAGGTATTTTTCAATTATATGTAGATTATCGTATGCAACATTTTGCTTAAAAACCTGTCATTGTGTCGCTTACGATTTTTTATCAAGAACTAGTCGATATATTTATGTATGGATTTCTTACTGTGTTTTTTTTTGTCGAAGGTACTTAAAAAATCTACCTTCCAGAAACCTTTAGTCAATTCCATTGAATATACCTGAAAAGCAAAAGTTAGTTTGAAAAGTTAAAGCGGCTTTGAAAAACTTCCTGCAAATGTATACACAGTTTTCGGTATCGCAAAGAAATATCATATAACCGACTGTTTAAATTAATTAGTACATATTACTCCGTGTATTATTAAATGGCAGGGGACCTGAATTCTGTTAAATCACAGTACAGTCTTTGAAAATTAAAATCGATATTTAAAAATATATATATTTCGAGAACTCTATAAGTCAGGTGTAGGTTACCCTTAATAAATTAGGTCTAAATTATAACGAAGAATTTAAACATATTATGCAAAATGCAATTTATACTCTATGTATTTTTGTGTATATTTTAAAATAAAGTATAGACCTGTCCGCACATATCCTTCATTAAAACGAAAGTACCGTTTAGCAGCTAGAGATCAACGGGTATGGGGTGCCCCGCCCCCGCCTTCTATATTTTCCTAAAAAAACACACAAACTATTTTTGTGAAGATTAAGAAACATTTTTAAAAATATTCCGTTGACATGATTTCGATGAGTTTTTCACAAAACATCGTAAGCCCCAAAAGTTACATTTTACATAAAACTGTATTTTCGAAGATAGAACTTTTTAAATTTGCAGGAATATTTTTGTGTTGTTTAAAAAGCATTTAAGTTAATGCAACATTTTCATAGTAAGTTGTAACATGCGATATTTTGTCGGCACTCTTTTATGTTGTCAGTTACGTTGCACGTATAATATTTTGTGAGTCTCAGATATGTATACAAAAATAAAAAGTAGCATTCTCTATGCAAACAGTTTTTGTCAAATTTTGTATTGCAAGAGGAAAGCATTTATTACGAAATAAAAACAGTCAGCGCAAGAATTAAAACTCCCCTGCTAATAAGAATTACTTCTATTCATATCTATATATCCCTCTACCCCCATTATGTTTGTAGATGTAACATTTTTGCATTATGGCAAAACAAAATGGCGGCCTAGTAATATGTTTATAAATTATTATTAAAAAACTACTTATACAATTTGTCTTACAAAATTATTACTGAAAAACTAGTTATCCAACTTATCTGAAGTTTTGCACAAAAATCAAGTGTTATATGGAAATAAACTGGTAATACTTTGGTATGAATATAAAATAGCAAATCAAAATGGCGGTCTTATGGCCGTGTGTGTTAAACATAAAAATTAATTATTGAATTTATTTTAAATTATGCTCAAAAATCAATTGTAGTATATCATTACCAGATATATTACCTCAATTAATAAAAGGTAACATTTCGTCGGTTTGGTACAAAACTATCCTAAGTCCATTTTTTTCCGAAATTGAGTAGTTATACATGCAAACCTTTAAAATAGGACCTATATTTTGTATTAAAACTATCCTAAGTCCATTATTCGTATTTAGTGTCTTTTAAAGGAGACAAATGCAAAATATCCTAAGTTCGACCTTAACTTTTTTTATTAATGAAAACTATCCTATGTCCCCTTATGGACTTAGGATAGTTTGGGTAAGCTCGACCTATAACTATTTTTATTAATGTAAACTATCCTATGTCCCCATAGGATAGTTTGCGCGCGACACAAATACCTCGTAGAAATCTAATAAACGAAATACTTTTTCAAGTCGCGTGTACTCGGTTGCATTATTTTTAACCAAAACGTTTGTCGAGAATTGCCAGAGAATTCCAGATTTTGGCAGTTGGCGGTTTAATTATTATTTTTGTGATCAAATGTTGTGTTAGTGAATGTTTTCATTAAACATTAAACAATGACTTCCAGATGTAAAAAAATGGTGGATTTGGTGCTAAATAAAGCAACCATAAGTTCCAGCGGAGAGACAGGTAAGCTGATTTAATTATTATCATCAGATCTGAAATTTGCCCTAGCCGAAATATAACCTCACTATTGTTTTTAAATTTGATTGCTTCTTGGGCTTTTACCTTTGCTGCTGGGTAATCACCAGCTCGATTTGGAGATGTTTTCGGGCTTTTGGCTTTCGCCTATGTACTCTCAACAGCAAAAAATACTGCTTCATTTAAGGTCAAAACACAGCTTACACTGTGGTCAAAACATCATAGCGTTAATTTGAGCATAGTTTTTCACAGGAGACCATTCACATTATGATGTTTTGACATGATTTTGAATGTAGCAGTATTTTTTGCTGTTGAGGGTACTTTTACTTTGTTGTTTTAAAATGGGCTTAAATTAATTAAAAAGGAGTTGCCCAGGGAGCCATTTTTAAACGTTGCATTAATAGTAGGATTCTATTTGCATCAAGATCAGATCAGTTTACTTTTTTGGGTCACTTTTTTATTATTTACTTTCTAATATTAAATTTAAATACAATAATAAATTGTAATTAATTAAATGTAATGTACAAACAAGGCCATAACGTTTTTATCGTTTTTTTTATGTAGTTTTGGGTTATTTTTGGTTGACAGTAACAGTGAACGGATCTCATCTGGATGCAAATAGAATCCTACTAACAACCTCTTGGCGGATTTAGTTGACATTTTAAATGACAATTAATTTAGATTAAAACAACTGTCATCTTAATTGAAACGCAATCGCGAGTCGCAGTCTCAGACGTTCCAGCAAAACCATACCTTAAAAGATATTGCATATTTAAACTTTTAGAACATTATAGTATAAAAAAATTAGGTATTTTTTACCCATTTTTAGGGTTCCGTACTTCCAATGTAAAAACGGAACCCTTATAAGATCACTCACGTGTCCGTCTGTCTGTCTGTCTGTCACAGGCATTTATCTCAGAAACCATTTAACGCAGAAACTTGAAATTTGCCATAGTTATATATCTTGTTGACCGCCATATTTTGCAGATATTTTTTTCAAAAAATGTTACACGAAAAATTGTGGAGGGAGAAAAATGTCAAGTTCAAAAAATTTTTTTTAAAAGAAATGGTTCATGTGGGGTATCATTGGAAAGGGCTACATGTAAGGATTTCAAAAATATTTTTTTCCAATTTTTTTTTCAAAAATTTTAGGAATTATTGCCGAAAATGTGTCAAAAATGACCGTTCCCCCCCCTTATCTCAGAAACTACTGATGTCAAAAATGTGAAAAACTCACAATTTGTAGATATTTACCTATATAATACAGGAAAACTATAGCGATGCTCATATTACGCATAGTTTTTGAAAAATTTACATCAGAAAGTTTAATTTTTACCATTCATTACCTCAATGCAGGCATCGTTTTAATCTTATTTTCCGTATATTTTAAAAATATTATTTTTCTAAATAAGCGACTCAATTATATTTCAACGCCAGAGTCAGCCGATAAGCAACATATTTTTGTTAGATGTTTATTTATGATCTCTAACTGCGACCGCCGGCGCCGCTGCGGCTAACGCGAGAGCACGTGGGGCGACCGTCCGCAACGAACGCTAAGAGGCAAAAGCTTGTAATTATTTCAGTTTGTCCAAATTTTATTTCTTCTTAAATATTATTACAAAACAAGTATTCTTCGTACGGAACCCTTTTTGAGCGAGTACCACTCGCACTTGACCACTTTTATTGAACATGATTACAATAATTACAATCATCTTTTTGCAGGTTACAGTGATGCTCCAATATATTATTGTCCCGAAATAGAACCTAAATTAACGCCGGAGTTGACAAACGTTCCCATCGATGGTAAGATTTGTTTTAGTATAAAGTTTTACAAACTAAAAAAATTAAACTTTAAAATACAAATACCCCTGAAGAAATCTTTACCCATTTTTCAATATCGTGACCTTAATCTAAACCTCTTTGCAGGTTTTAGTGATACTTTGACATATTTCCTCGAAGAAGAAATACTAATCTCAAATACTCCTGAACCTGTAATGACGAAATTGACAAACATTCCTATAGGAAGTTCTACAATTGAAGGTAAGAAAAAATGTTTTTGGGGTATTGTTTTAAACATAAGTTTTTTCTATTTAATAATGACATAAGAAATAGTGCATGATTAAATTCTTTAAACTTTAAAGTACAAAATAGTCTAGGAAGAAACTTAGTTTTTTTAAACATTTTTGAACCTTGTTATATTAATAACAATCATCTCTTTGCAGGTTGCAGTGATGCTCCAAAATATTGCCCCGAAGTAGAAATGGTTTCAAATCCCATTGAACCTAAATTGACGGAGTCGACAAACGTTCCCATGGAAAGTGCTATAATTGAGGGTAAGATTTGTTTTAGGCAATTTTAAAAACAAAAAAAATAAACTTAAAAATACAGATACTCTTTAAATAAATCTTTACCCATTTTTCAACAACGTGACCATAACCTAAACTTTTTTGCAGGTTTTAGTGATACTTCGACAAATTTCCTCGAAGAAGAAATATTAATCTCAAATACCCCTGAACCTGTACTGACGGAATTGACAAACATTCCTATAGGAAGTTCTACGATTGATGGTAAGAAGAAATGTTTTTTTCTATTTAATTATGACGTTAGAAATAGTGCATAGCCACTATACAGCATATTTTTTTTTCTAGATGACATATATTCTACGGCTTCGCTGTCCGAACCTGACCCTTATCTCGATGACTCCGATTCCGATTATATACCGCTGCAGAATACAAACAACCGCGTTTCAGTGAACTATCTTATATCAAACAATGACACAAACAGTACAACTTCTGAAGACGAAACTGAGACCAATACTCTTGTGGAACAAGAGCTAGGGTTACAGAAGACAAGAAAAAGAAAAAGAAATTCAACCAAGTGGAAGAGAAATGTCGCGAAGAAATTGAGGAATTTAGGGAAAACTTACACAAATACTAAAAACAAAATTGTTTTGGAAAGAAAATTAAAAGAGCCCTGCAGAAACACGTGTCGGCTTAAGTGCGTTGGTAAAATATCAAAAGACATGCGGCTTTCCATTTTTACAGAGTATTGGGCCTTGGGAGACGTTAACCGTCAACGAGATTTTATTTTGCGCCTTGTTGATTTTAAAAACAAAACTCGGCAGCGTCTTCGACGTCGTCAAAATGCTCAGGACACAATAGACCACTCTAGTGATGAAGATTCTTCAAATTTAGATGGAAATAGTCGAAGAAAAATGACTTATTTATATCATTTTTTATCAGAGGAAGGTAAGAGAGAAAAAGTATGTCAAACTTTTTTTCTAAACACTCTTGGAATAAGTCATCAAGTAGTCAAAACTGTAGCAGCAAAGCGTAATATTTGCGAAAACATGGTTACTGTAGATAATGATAATAGAGGTAGAAATCCAGCAAAATCCCGCATTAGCGACAAACAAGAACTCTTAGTAAAACAACACATAAATTTGTTTGATGCCGTCGAAAGTCACTACTCACGTAAAGATTCTTTAAAAAGATACTTACCTGGTTCTTTAAACATTTCCAAAATGTTTAGACTCTACATTGATTACTGCAAAGAAACCGGTGTTGATAAGAAAGATGTAGTTCGCGAATCCATGTATCGTTCGATATTTGTTAACAAATTTAATTTAGGATTCCACATTCCCAAAAAGGATCAATGCGACTTGTGCGTAAATTATCAAAATTCAAATGACTCCGAGAAACTTCAATTGCGTAACGAATTTGAAAATCACCTATTAAATAAAGAATTAATGAGGAAGAAAAAGGAAGATGATAAGCTTAAAGCTTCTAATGATAGCAGCTTTTGTTTAGCTATTTTTGATCTTCAACCGGTGTTACAGTGCCCAAAAGTTGAAGTGGGCCAAGCCTATTATAAATCAAAAGTAGCCACATACAATTTAACGGTTTATGAGGCTGCTAAAAAACAAGGATATTGTTATATGTGGCATGAAGCTATAGCGTCCCGCGGAACTTGTGAAATAGGAAGCTGCATTTTAAAATTTATAAAAACGAAAGTAGAGGGGGGTTTTAGGGAAATATCATTTTTTTCTGACAATTGCGCGGGGCAAAACAAAAATAAGTTTATGTACATTATGCTCCTTTATGCTGCTGTAAAATTTAAAATTAAAATTTCTTTAAATTTTATGCAGGTAGGGCATACGCAGAATGAAGGCGACTCTATGCATAGCGCCATAGAACGCTGCGCCAGACGTATTCCAGTATATACTTCAGGGCAATGGGCTACAATTGCTCGAACTGCATGTATTAAAAAACCTTATTTTGTCGTTGAAATGGATCAAACTGACTTTTTTGATCTCAAAAACTTACTATTACAATGTACAAAAAAAAATTTAGAAAAATGTACTGCTGGAAATATCGTAAAATGGTCAGATATTAGCTGTGTGAAAGTGGATGTTGCAAATCCACACATTTTAAAATTTGCATACAAACTTCAAGAAGATTTTTTTGAAATAAATATTAGTCAAGGCTTAAGAAAACAGCCCATGAGTTTACTTGAATATACTCTGAAACCAATAAGAAATCAGTTAATACCCATTTCAAAAATGAAATATGACTCTATAATGTACTTCTGTAGAAAAAATGCTATTGCCAAAGAATATCAAGACTTTTTCTTAAGTTTACCTCATCAGTAATTATTTTTTGTTAGCGTAGTTTAATAATATAATATGTTTAGTTTATGTACTTACCTATCTCTACTATCATAATGTATTTCAAAATAAAGATAATAGTTTAAAAAGGTTAGTATTTTTTGTCCATACCTATCACAAAATAATATTAACCTATGTCCAGAAAGAAACGTACTCTAGTAGCCTAAGTCCACTTAAACAACTTAGGCTAGTTTGCCTTTAAGGTGCCAGATGTTCAAACTATCCTATGTCCCCAATTATCCCCTTTTTTTATCAAAAACAAATTAAATATTATATATTTATTTAGCTATCCTCATAATATAAAAACTCCTAAATTTGTAGAAAAATGCTACGAATAACAATTAAGTTACAATAAATTGAAATGTTTAACCGCGTTTTACTCCAATTCCTCAAAAATGGACTTAGGATAGTTTTGTACCAAACCGACGATTTGTATTCTTAACTTCTTTGTTTACCTAGTAAGCATCAGAAAACAGATTTGGCTCCGGATTTAGATTTGACCGGATATTCTTCTAGTCCCCAAGGATAGTCCGACCCTGAAGATCTAATAGATCTTTGGGATATACAACTTATATTTTTACCTCTTATCTAAATTAATATTAAATAAAAAAGTATGTCAGTTTATTTTCTGAGAGTAAGCAGCCACTAAATATCTGCTAACTTATATGTTACTTCATCTTTCTACAAGTAATCCAAACCAATCACGATTTACAAGTCCTATAAATAAAGTTCCTTACAAATTTGGTAATGTTAATTAGTATGGGGCCCACGTAGCATCTAAATGTTTGTTTTAAAATTCAGATATCTCGTGCAACCTCATCGTATAATGTTACAGGGCCTACACCTTACAACTTGTCCCAAAATTTTAATACATTATTAGGGGACATGACACATGTGCCATAAGTAGATATATGAAGGTGTAAATTGGATTAGCCGATACTGGAGGAGGTCGCAAAAATGTTCAGGCATTTATGGTCACACAAGGTTAGCAAGAAAATTGGCATATCTATCCATGAGTGGATTAAATAAAAAACTCCATTCTGTTGAAAATGTTTATAATTTTGTTCTCGTTCTAAGGCACATTTAATTTATTATTCTTTAAAAAATGCAGAAAAACCAAAAGAATATCGAAAATGGTCAAAGTTTTTTTATTTTGCTTATGATATAGGAAGTAATCTAGATTAAGCTAACAGTTATAGTTTAATAACATTTTTTTTTAATTAAAAGCTTCTTTATATACATCAAAGCATTAGGTATAGGGTTAAAAATTGCCTTGAAATAATGAAGAAGATCAAGGAATACAATTATTGTAATTGACTTTGATATGTTTAAATTTTCAAATCAATAGGTCAAATGCAACTAGCTCACAATTATATTTTAAGATTTGCCCGATTCAACTAAATCCTGAACTGATAAGTAAAATTAATGAATAGCTTTTTCGACCACTCTCCGTACTACTGCTATGAAAACATTCAAAAAACTTACAACTAGCAAGGTCTGAAAACGAATAATTTCGCATGTCGTGGAAAATTATCTCATACGGCTTCATTTAGTCCTCATCTCAGCTCCCATGTGAAAAATATAGGCAACATTATATTTTGTTTTATATAACGACATATAGTTTGTGGTTGCTCAGTTGCATCTGTTTGTATTTTACTTTTAAATGTCGATATATTAAGCTTATGCTCCAAATGCAGCCTTAGAAAAAAGCTTTTTTCTACGACTACTATGAGTCTACCCTTCATTTGTATTCTACGTTTCAATATGTCGTGGAGTTAGAAATGTAATATTTTTATGTCCTTAAAAGTTAACATTTGAAAAACATTTCTCACACTCATAGCTTTCGTATGAAAAAAGCTTGTTTTAAAACCTGTTATACAGCATACTATTTTTCTACGAAGTGCTATGAAAACAGGCCTGTTATTTATGACAAACCCTCTTGGTTTGGCGTATAAAAATAACGAAGCCGTTTTAAAGAAAACCTAACTGAAGGTTACCAACTGCGCAGGCGCAATTTTGGAATTGACAGCGTTCGAACATAAATCTTTTTGTGATTCCATCTTATTTTAAAAACCAAACCTTTTTTTTTGTGGTTTTGATTCTCAGTTACGGCAGAAGTGTTTAGTGAAGCTATTCAATTTTAATTGTTTTTATTATATTTTAGGCTCAAAGAATCATTTAAGGACAAGACTGAAAACTGTAAGGTTAACAGTGTTATTTAGGATTTTCTATAAAAAAAATGAAAATATAACCGTATATGATTTCTATTTTATATATATTTATCGTGTACTGAGTTTTGTATCAATGAATTTTGAATATTTAAAATGCAAACAAAACAGTCGTCACTGTCAGATTGTTACATGGTTGACAAATTTTGCTCATCTAAACTGCTGGATAAAACGAGCGCATCAAACATAATTTTGGTAAAATTTAAAGTTACATAATGAGAAACGCAAAAGGATTTCGAAATATTTTTCTTCTTTTCTTCTATTGAAACCAGTTTCCAGGACTATCATATTATGCAGTGCTGGATTAAAAATGAAGCAAGAAAAAGTATATAAACGATTTTTGATGCAGCGTAGCGACGCGCGGCGGGTCCTCTTTTCGACGTGCCCTAGGCTCGGGCCTCACGGGCCTAATGGGTAATGCGGCCCATGAGGTTAAACTGAAACTCTGCCTTGACGCCCCTCGAATGCTTTTTGTGGGGACACCTTAAAAATGTGGTGTATAAAACTAAGCCCAATGACCTCGAGGATTTAAAGCAGCGAATAGTTAGTTTCATTAATTTATTGTTTGTTGTATTAGGTACTTTTTTGTATTGTATTGTTTCCGTGATTTTTACAATCTTTAGTTTATGAAGTTGAGACGCTGTTTTCTATTGCTAGTGTTTTGGTAGCAAGATGAGGAATTATTGTGCTTTCCGCTCTGCCAAAACGTACAGCATCTTTTACGTTTCCAGTTTCACGAAGTTTTTGTTACTTTACTCACGGTAGATTTAGTTTTTGGATTTCTGTTAGAATATTTGTTATGAAAAATGTTAAAAACATCTTGCAGGTTTCGCTTTCTATCCCCATAACCCAGCATAATTAAAATTTCAATTTTTTGGGTTTCAATTAAACGATCCATTTTTGTAAATCAACAAAACTGACATTGTCAAACATATCAGGCAACCTTTTGTATGCAGGTATTTGAACAAAAGGTAATACATTAAATTATGGATATTAGACCCTTATTTTCGCAAAAACTATTGACTTTCATAAAAAGTGCTCTTAATAAAGAGTATTGAGAATTTTACGCAGATTTGAAAAAAAAGTAATATAATATAGGGTGTTCCATTAAAAAAATCCTGTTATAACTGAAAAACGGTAAACTTGGTAGCAATGCGGAACTCGCCATTGGACCCGTCATAATTTCGAACTTGTTACACGCTGTATGATTGTCAATTCAGTATTTCAAGTATATGCCCCAAATGCAGTATAGGTGTGTAAAGTTTGTTTAATGTACTCAAAATGATCTTAGTCATCAAAAAGAAGGCATAAAATCATACTTTAACAAGTTCTCTTAACCCAGGAATTGCTGCCTCTCGGCACCAAGAAACCATTAGAATGTTAGGGCTTTTTGTGGGTAAACAAAATTAATTATTAGTTCAGGAGATATAATCGTTTCTTTCAAAAGCCTCTTATACATATATTTTATGATGTAATGTAATAATATAAATTGTTCTGTTCCTTACTTTAACTTAATCATATTAAATACTAACGCCGAGATCAGCATTATCTTAAAACTTATTTTGCGATTTCTATAGTCACTAACGAGCTCCGAACAAACCAACCTTTTCTCATAACATCTTGCATATCGCGTACAGCGTATAGCACTAAAGCGCTATTCGAGATTTTATTTTAAATGTACTAAACTTGTTACAGACCAGATGTCATATTTCATGAATATTTCCAGCATGCATCGTATCTGCATTCTTGTAAAGGCGAAATTTACATGGATTTAATTTAACCTCATTTACTATTCCTTATGAGAAGTGACAGATCGCGACAGCCTGTCAAAACAACACCCCCGCGAGCGCGATGCAATATGACGTTCATTTATTCATATTATTCGTTTTAAAGTCGATCCGTCAGCTAGTGCATGTCAGTGGCGTACTCTGTACTTTTCTTTGGTGTCATAATGATATTGGCTATACTATATGTAAATAACATTAATTTCATACCTTTTCTTTTTCTCATATTTATTTTTTAAATATCGGTTGTAATAACTGATTTAATTTTAGGTTTAATTAGACTATGCGTTTTCCTAGTTAGCCTATTTTATTTTAATATACTGAAATAAGAATAAATCCGTTGTGTAGTTGAAAAAGTCTTTATTCGACAAATAATCTGTACAAATCATTAATAAATTCAAGGAGTTTTAGAAAAGATCTAATTTTAAATAAAATTCTAAATAACTTTTTTTAATTACTTCTCCGCTTTACTTTAAGAACAACGATACTGTTCTCATGAGTCCAATTTACTACATTTTTCACTTTTACTGATTATTAAATACACATATCTTTAACACTATGGACGAAAAATGTCCAACTTTTCGTATTTTTTCTAGGTAATTCTATAACAGTTTTGCTTAGAGTAGGCGATGTTTTTTTTGGCCTAACTTTCGATCTTAATGCCAGATATGCTCTATGGCATGAAATTTAATTACAGTTATATAAAACACATTATTTCTTAATGTTTTTAAAACTTCTATAAAAAAACTTATTCTTTTAATTTTCTAATATGTAAACCTTATAGAAATAAAAAAAGCATTTTCTATCGTCCTATACGTGTAAATTATATATAGACACTTGTGAACGATAAACCAACCAAATACAAATGAAAACCTAAACCATAACAGTAAGTTTAATCCACACAGGACTGTATAAGACAAAGAGCACCAATTATAATTATCAATGACATGTTAAACCATGGAGAACTGAGTCAGATGTATGCAGCAGAATAAAACTATTTAACAGTTTTGCTAAGAGGTTTTTGTCCTAACACTCGGTACTAATGCCAGATATGCTCTATGACATGAAATTTAAATACAGTGATTATTATTTCTTAATGATTTTAAAACTTCTATAAAAATATATTTCTTTAGTTTTCTAATATGTAGTTTGTAGCTGTGGTGGTTTTGAATCTAATTGCCTAGTGGCATTTCTCATTCGCTAGACTGCATTCATTTTTTAACATTTTTGCTTAATTAAAAAATTTATTTTACACTTCGATATTTATATGAATCAGGTAAGACTCACTTAGTATTTTCTTATATTAATATAAAATTTAATATTGAGTACCTACTTTAATAAAAAAACATCTAGAAGCCTGTTCCGATGGCGTATAACGTGTAATATAATTATAAGCTGCGTTGCCAATCTAAACAAAACTATTCCAAACTAGACCATTAGCTAGCTTGCGTAAAATCTTCCAATATTTCTGCTATATCCAAATTACGTTTTACTACACTTAATTTTTAAGCAGAGAAATTGTACTACCTACTAGGTTTTGGGGTTTGAAACATTAAGCTCAAATGTATATTCACTTAAACATTTTTTTTTTTCAATACACTTAGAGATCTTACTGAATCCTAAAATTCTGCCGGTATTATAACACAATACTATTAGATAAACACATGTAATAGACACTACAGGTAGAAATTGCTCAACATTGCCATAAGCTATTTTATGAATGGTTTCCTCGGCTATTAACTCATGTCGACTATACTTTCTATTCCTGCTTGATTTATTTCTTGGTTTATTTCTTTTCCCACCTAAAACCAACATTATTAGTATTCAATGTAGGTTCGGCCGTTAAGAACACGAGTTCTTTAATTAATATTTATTATCAATTAAAACCGATCTCGACCTCAGGAGTCCTTATTTCGGAATTCGTTTTAATTTGTTTATAAATCATGGACAATTAGTACTGGCATTTTTTAATCAAATCGTTAGAAATGAACAGTATCGGAAGAGCTCGACAATTTATTTATTATAATATTCTGATTGGTTTAATTCGCAGTAGAAATTCGACAAATAACTTTTTTCGATACAGTTAATTAATATTAGTATATCCTTATAGCCTTATCGATATAGCTAAAAAATAATAATAATATCTTTATTTTTGCGAAACTGCTTAATAAATGACAAGGTTTGGCCTTTCAGGATGCTAAACTATTGAGGGGTAATCAAGGAAATTTAAATTCAAACATTTTATATGATTTGTTTCAAATGAAAGTCTATTATATTGCCCATTTCCGATTTTTCTTTTCAACTCCCAATTTTATAAACTAATAAACTAGTGTTGAGTTTACAAAAACTAGTAAATTATTTTAAAAAAAGCTTTTAAGAAGAATGGGGGGGCATTTGGAGCCTACATTTTATGATGGATTTTAGAAAAGTTTGTACTTTTTCAATAAATAAAAGGCTGCACTATTTGAAATAAAAAAAAACTTGTTACTGACTTTCTTATAATTTTCATGAAAAAACAATATACTTACTTGGACCACGCGTTTTGGAATTTTTGCTCTGGAGCGATCAAGTAGCCATAAATCTATATTTTTTCCCATTTGGCATTATTTACCGTCCCTGAAAAATTAGCAGTAATTTACTAATTCACTTCACATTAAAAATGAAAATTTAAAAGTGAACTTACGCCCGATTTTAAGGTAACCATTATCGACTAAAGGTTTTACAGTCAAATAATCTGATGATGTCAAAGCAGCAAAATTCTGAAACTCTGAATGCTAGAAGTGCAACTGAAGTGCCAATAATTACGAATTGGCAATCACCCCTCGGCCATGCATACAGTATAGTTTTGAAGGCGAGTAAAGGAAAGCATGAAGTTTGTATTCAATGGTATTCACCTCTTAGTATCAATAGTACTACCACCCCCTAGTAGGGAGAAGAAAAAATGAAGATGGCTAGAGGCAGCATTTCCAGAGGCAACTGAAAAATGAAGGGAATAATTCCTATTTATTCAAATGATGAATGAGTTTTAAAATGAAAATGGACAAATCTTAGAACTTGTCAATATAAATCACATTTCTACTTAATTTAAATATTGCAAAAGTACGAAGACAATTTGTAGCTGTAGTAAAATATGATTAAAATACTCAGTAGCTTACAGGTTTTACCAGGACATACAAATAATAAAAATACCGCTTTAAACTAAAAACGGAAACATCCTAAGTTTGGTTAATGCAGATTACACTTTTTCATGATGCTGCTTAAGAGTTACAAAAACTTACTTCTTGGGTATTTCCAAAAGTTGTAATTGTGGATATAGCAAAATGGGATTAAAATACTTTATAATTAGCAGGTTTTGGCAGGGCAATTCTGGTTTGAATATTGTAAATATTTGTAAATTAGTAAAGATTACCAAGGCATAGAATGGGGTATTGGGAATTCAGTAGAATATCCACAAATGTGAGAAAGTTGGGCAGTATATATAGAAAATAAAATAAAACTTATGACAAAAAAATTAACATTTAAAAAAGTGCAGCAACAAGAGGGGGCCTAGAGGGGAGTACATTACAATTTACAATAAATATATGTTAAATATATATGAAAAGAAATTGAAAAGAGGGAAGGGTTAGTGATAAGGTACCAAAGTAGACCGGTCTACACTCTTCTATTTCACGCCGGGTATTGCTTCAAACTGAGAAATCATAAGATAAAAATACAGATTATTTTTCAAGATCTAAATACCATTGACATATTTGAAAGTTCATTTTTTTTCCTTATGTAATATTTGTTCTCTTTTTTTTTAGGTAAGTTCGTGAGTTTTCTTGTAGTTTAAGAAAAACAATTATACTTTGATTATTGGTAAGTTTATTAATAATTTCTAATTTCAAACTCAGACAGGCAATACATCTAAAGTAATTCTCGACTCGCCCCCATATGAAGTAATTATACGGTTCACATCAAAAATTCCTAGAAGGGTGTTACAGTTAAACACCCTATTGTTATGGGTAAGTGCATTTGTCCCCTATTGTTGACGCGTGCTAGATGTAACACTATCTGAATTCTGATGTAGCATCGGAAATTTTTTCAGTAACTTTGAAGCAAGTGAAGTGTGAAACTCCTTAACATATCGTTTTAGACCCAGGCATTAACGTAATATGTTGACAATACAGTTTATATGAAAAGCTACCGTACCACCAAGTTGGATGATTTTTTTTATGTATATTAATTATAAATATTTTCATTGGTTATCAGATTCGTTAATGTTTATGTTGACTAAAATAATAAAATTCCTAAACTTTTGAAATAATCGAGCAACTAAAGCACTTTTTAAAATAAAAATTCAAGTCATGAACATATAGGCTTGCAAAAAATTAGTTGTTGATTTCGGTGCTGATATTCTCTATGATATGAAATTTAATTACAGTGATTATTATTTCTTAATGATTTTAAAACTTCTATAGAAATATATTTTTTTAGTTTTCTAATAAGTAGTTTGTAGCTTTAGTGGTTTTGAATCTAATTGCCTAATGGCATTTCTCATTCGCTAGACTGCATCCATTTTTTATCATTTTTGCTTAATTAAAAAACTGATTGTAAAACTCACTTCGATATTTATATGAATCAGGTAAGGTAATTTAATAATTAAGTACCTACTTTAATAAGAAAATAAATCTAGAAGCCTCTTCCGATGGTGTATAAACCGCTTGCACACGTGGGGGACGTGTTGATTTCCGTGCTGTTCTAATGCAACAATAGTTAATCGACTTCAAAAAAGGAGTTTCTTTAATTTGTTAATATGTATGTGATTTTCTCTGAAACAGGGAGGTTTTGGATAAAAATAAAATTGACTAAAAAAGCGCCCAAAAGTAATAGAACATTTTAACCCATCTTTTTTGTCGACGTTAAGCTAATAAAGAGTAATAAATAAGCGTTACTCATTATTGTATTATTAGGATGTCTTCTAAAGGAAAGCTAGTAATGTTGAATGCATACATTTACTTATTACTTAATAATCAGATAATAGTTTGACACAGACTTCAATAAGTCAAATTTTTGAGGTTGTAAATTTTTTTTCGGTGTTTTCTGCAACTTGGTTTGATTTTTCCTTAAACAAAATTTTCTTTTTTTTTGTAATTTTTTACAGTAATATTTATCATACACTGTAACGATTCCTCAGATTCTCTTTGTTAAGATGTTCGGTTTTTTTAACCTTCCTCACCGCCTCTAGAAGATGTATGACAAAACAAAAACCATTCTTTTGATTTGAAATTTCATTAAAAAAATCCCAAAATGGACATTTTATTAAATTACAATCATCCTTTACAATTAATGACATACCGTTGGCGATGCACGACAAAAGGGGACCGATTTAGCAATGGGGTGGTTTCATTCTTAATTCCATCGGTACAAAACGATCATTTTCTACACCCCCTGGCGATTTTCTGAGTCATAGCGATGTCCAAATCCCAGTTGGGCCACATATATCACTGCATAACTTTACATATCAGAAGTAGGGTGGTTATCATTCACCCTCTGCGTATTTGGTTTGTCCCCGTTAGATTGCATTTTTTCATTGTGAAACAGTGGCGTTAACGTATCGGTGGGTAGCCGCCCCCAGGCGGTGATCACATTAAGCATATGTGTCTTTTCCCTGTGTATCTTTGCAATTTACCAAGGAAATATGAAAATGGATTGTAGTTAATGTAAAGAAAATTGAAATCATAAAAACTCAATTATAAACTGCCCGACAAAATTAGAAGATATTGAAACAAATTTATTTTTGATTAATTGAAATTTAAATTCAAATAAAACCAATTTATCTGCTTATCAAAAAAAATACGCTTCCATTCTCCAGACAGTCCATACTCGTCAGTTGGGCGCTATTTTTTAAATTAATTTCCGTCTTTGACAGTTCAGTAGATATGATTTGATTTCTCTCTAATATAATGGATTTCAATTGCAATGTAGTTATATAGCCATTGTAGTAAGTGTTTTATCACATTTCTACAGTCTTAGTTTTTATGGCCTTTCTTATAGTGTCACTTTCCAATTCAACTTGAGATTTATCTTTTTTCCGATATTTTCCGAAAAACACAGAAACAGTGCAGTCGCTTTGCCCTAAGTCAAACCATTATCATTTTACACCTCACAAATTCTCAATATTAAATTGTCAAAATCTTGCAAATCACTAAATTTGGGTATAGTGTGGTATAATTTCCTTTTGACAACTGGTGTTCAAACTAAAGGTAAACAATGAAGGTTTACGCTTCTTAGGAATTTAGCGTTATCTTACATTTTGATTTACACTGTAAATATTGTTATAATATGTGTCTATTTCTAAATTATTAAAAATATTAAGAATTTGAAAAATATTAAAGGTATATTTATTCGACTACTATGAAGGAAGAGGTTCTCGACCCTATGTATTTTTTTAAGTATGTACCTACACCGTACTGCCGGAGTGGTCACAAAGTAAGCACATTGAAAACAGAGTATGGAGTTTCAAATGGAGGAATAGCGCCATTTTGAATTTTCTGCTGCGAAAGAGTTCCCGTGATAACTTTGAAATGCTGTAATATATTGTCTTAAAATAGTAAAGCAAATAGTAAGCATATTAAATATATTATAAAACTTAAATGGCGTAATTCTGCCATTTTGAATATTTGTCTAGCAGACAGTTTACGCAATAACTTAATGATGTAGTATGTTGTCTTAAAATTTACTTTATGAACTCTAATTAACCAAAAAATTAGGCGTGTCTTGAGGTACAGGCTTGATCTAGGGGGGGTCAATGGGTTAAATCACTTTATTCTGGACCCAAAACATTTCTTATGTCAGCAATTAAGGTATGTCTTTTTGTGATGTACTTAATAATTAGGTCTAGTCGATCGTCGGCTTTATAAAGTGATAAATTTAGCCTAAAAATATTTCACTTCCGGCTATCAATGTGAGATTTTACATAGAGCTTATATAAATGTTAAGGAATAAAAAAACCTCCCCTTATGATAACGTCATCATAATGGCGGCCAGACGAGAGACACTGGTTCCGCAAAAAGTTCATAATGCTCATATCTCCAGTACCGGTTATAATAATGTGATGAATAATTTGAAAGTTTTTGAAAAAACTTAATATTAATGTCCTTATAATTTTGTTCTAAGACAAATGGTGTGATAGTTATTGAACATTACAACGTTTTTATAGAATTTTCTATAACTTTTTAACTGTTGGTTGTCATGGAAGCTCTAGAATGCATGTTCGTTTAAAAATTCGTATTTATGTATAAATTATGTGATTTTGTATGTTTGGACACAAAGTACGAAAACCTAAGGCTTAAGTATAATGTACCGTGGTTGCCTTAATGACGTTGATGTTTTGTAAGAACGCTGTAGTCTTTCTAGTGTTTTATTGTATCGCTATAACAACTACTACCTTGTGTTTACAGGACGTTTGCACCGAAGCACGGTCTTCTCAGTGGTCACCTGTCAAAGTCCGCGCTCGTTGATGTTCTACTTTGATTATCGTCCGAAATCGAACCAAAGCAAGTCAATGGCAAACATTTCTAAATGAAATTACCATTAGAAGGCGTATAGATGAAAAACCAAGTGGAATGATATAGTCATAACTTTGAACTCGGCCAAACCCTAATTTCTATTCTCTTTAAAATAAACTAATAGTTATAACAATTTTCAACTTTGCGAATGCTTATTTTACTTTAATTACTGCATTATCCTTTGGAGTTACAAAGAAAAGTACAACAGAGAGCAGAAATCTCTATTGAAGGCAGTTTGTCCATATAGAACACTGCACGATAGTTCTCTTCAGGTGATGTGGGAGAACGTTACCGGTTGGTTGAATATTTTCAATTTAGTTATTCAGCTAGGTAAATTGAATGTACCTGGTTTCAATAACAATATCCGCTGAACTTGATGCATGGCGTGTAAGAATGACCAAACGTTGAATGAGTAAAAAGCACTTGTCAGTTGAGCGACGTTGTGGGAATAGGCCAAAAAATTTTGTCTATTTCTTGATATGCCATCTTTATCCATGTGTATGGTAAAAAATCCAGGATTTCTTGTGGAACCTCCCTGTGCAACTCATGGATTGAAAGATGTTACAGATGCTTTCTGTTTCCATACTTCAACACCAATTCTAAATTCGAAATTCTATAGAGAAACCGTTTGTGATGATTGATTCGAGTATTTCGTAGCTTGCCAGTACTAAAGCTAAAGCTTTACAGAAACTGCTTCAATTTGACCGGTTTTATATGCAAACAACCAAAAGGAAATTTAAACCCCGATTTGCAATTTTTGTGACATTTGGAGTCACAAAGACATAGTTTTTTGCTAGTAAGGTAAAATACATAAATTGTAACATCTAAATTTTATGTCGGGCATGTAACGTATTTTCCTAAACTAAAAAAATTACATTACGCAGATTTAGCTGCAGTTGTTAGTATCAGTAGACACCTGATTTAAAATATCTACATAGTTTTTTTATATTTTGTACATCTTAGTCTAGATAATATTAAGAAGGAATATTAATTACTAATAGGGTTAATAGTAACTGCAGATATATCTGGGTATATTTGTTTGACTTACATTCCAAAAATGATTAGTTCCTGTATAGCTTTCTTTACTAGTTTTATCTACTCAAAGTGTAGCTCTGAAATGTTAACTATATCAGACTTGTTTAAATATTTTTAAAAAATAAAACGGAATTTCCAATTACATCTGGGAGCCTTATTTTTATAGTTTTATTTTTGGGAATTATGAAGTAATTTTCTTGTTTCTTTACTTAACGTTTGTCAATATACTTTATTTGTCAAATAATATTTGTTTTATATGCATAGCTAAACCTTATTTCTTTTATTTTTTTACATTATTTTTTTAAAGTAATCCAATATATTCTTACTAATGTTACCCTTAAACATTTTATATCTGGCTACCCTAGAGAGGGTTGTCAATCAAACGGTTGTAGCTGATCGGTTTAACGTACCGTAATAAGACGCCTGTTGGGAGAAACGAATTCAGCTTCGAACAGTGCAAGGATAAAGTGCCAGGAGGAAAACTACACTTCGCAGGGGCCGATTTCGAAACGGATTTAGATCTTTGTCGGTTTGAAGTGAGTCTAAACACACCTAAACGATGTTGACAAACACTGGGAGTTGCTATGCCTGGTAGAAGCATAATATGTTTTGTCGCAAGCAAACTAGGGTTGCCGTTATGGTATGGATTAAACGTGCTAGCACAACCTACAAAACATAGGGCGAGAATGTAGTGAGGAAATGGACATGAAAGCTGAAAAACTGAATGAAAAAACCTTTCAGAAGCCTTGTATTTTATTATATCTCAAGAATTAAGGTTACACCATTAGAAATTACGGGAAGTATTAATTACTTAAATTGAATGATAATAAGTAAAGCTAATTTACAATGCCATTTAATTACATTAGAAAAACATCATATCTCCTGGACCAAAAAAAAAGCATCTCAGTATTACTGTGCTTATAAGTTCTTTTTTTAAATACAAATCAAAATATTTTATACATTTTAGGCACACTGTACTGAGCTAATATTTCCACAAATAGCTATTTATGAGTCGAGTTGCAAAATGGAGCTGTTTTAAGCATGCAACGTAAAGATTGTTGACACGTTAAAACGTCCGTTTCGCATACAAAATGTTTGTATAACTGCTAAAATATTTGAACAGAATAGCATAAATATGTTAATACAGTAATAGTGTATTTTATCTATCTGTCATGTGTAGTTTTCGGAATAGTCACTTATCTCATTAGGTCTTATACAGGGTAGTCACTTGAAAAAGGAACAGAGGCAATTTTGGGCAGCTGTTTTGAGAAAACGCTGAAGGTAATTTTATATATATAATAACCCTCGAGTTTTACATCGCTACTATCTACCTAGCAAATACAAGGGTTAATTAGAGTTACAAGAACAAATTAAGACATTTTTACATTTTTTATTAGACAAATGTATTTGCAAACGAATCAATTTAATAAATGCTGGAAATGCTTACCGTCGACCTCCATACAGTAGTACAGATTTTATTCAAAACGCTCTCGTACATTTTGAGACATCTGTGGGATGATTTGGCGACATTCATCAATTATCCGTTGTTCTAGGTTCCCCAGAGATTCTGGCTGGTTGGCATACATTTTAGTTTTTAAGTGGCCCCATAAAAAAAATTAATGGGCTCAAATCCGGAGAACTTGGGGATCCACTCAGTAGCTCCTCTGCTTCCAATCCATTGTCTTGAAAACGTTTGGTCTAAATACTGACAAACAGGGAGTGCATAATGCGGTGGCGCACCGTCTTGCTAGAATGGTGAATGGATTTCCATATACTGATCATTTTCAGTTACCTCTATTAATGCATATATTTTTCCTATTAAATTGTACAAAATTGTAATCACCTATCAAAATCGTCTTCATTAAGTTTCTGCACAAGATGTATTTTGTAAGGATGAAACTTATGTACTTATGTACTAACTAAATATACTTTCGATGCACTTGTCGATTATGGTGTTGATTAAAGACTTGGGCAGTTCTATTAGTGTTCTCATTATTCGAAAAAAAATAAAATGATTTTCACCTTCTCAGCGGTTGAGTAAACGATTATCACTGATACGCCACTTATATGATTTTGTAACGAAATACCTTTACCGCTACCGAAGGATCTGACAATAATTTCACAGACCACCAGCTTAATGTTTCGTGTACTGTAAATAATTTCTGTCAAAATTTGCATTGTAATGTCGCTATAGTTACAACTCATTGTCGAGCTCATTGTGATGAGATTCCAGTACCGGTCGTTGGAGAACTTCCTGACATTACAAGATGCCTGCAGTGTTCAAGAAAGTGAAGAAGAATATTTAGATTTTAATTATGGTGCTCCAATTATTTTTTCTCAAAAGGAGCTCAATGATGTAGTTCGCTATCTCAACTTGGCAAAATCCTCTACGAAAGTATTGGCATCAAGATTGAAAAAAAATAACTATCTGACAGTGTTAGCATTACCTTTTATCGCAACAGACATAATTTTTTTCTGAAATGAAGAGAAGGACTTGGTATACTGTACAGACATTGGTGAGCTTCTGCACAAGCTTGAAGTGTCTAAGTACACCCAGCAGCAAGCCATTACTGAAATGTGCATTGCTGCATAACGGCAACCAGTACGCCTCTGTACCTCTCGCTAACTCAACTACACTGACGGAAAAGTATGAAGCTGTAAAGTACGTGCTGAGAAAATTCGTTATGATCAGCATGAGTTGTGTAGACTTGAAGATGGTCAACTTTTGTTGGGGCAACAATTAGGGTACACTAAGTACCAATGCTTTTTATGCATGTCGGATAGTAGGGGCAGATCTCAACATTACTAAAAAAAGACTGGCCTGTACGAGAGGAATTGGTACCTGGCAGATGCATTTCATCAACAACGCGTAGTTCACTACGAAAAACAGGATACTCTTTACCGCTTGATGAAACAGTTCACCAAAGTTCTGGACAGGGATGGTGAATACTTCACTTACTTTCGCCATGCTTTTGCAGGATTGACCCGACCGAGAAGTTGAAAGCTGTTATCTTCGATGTCCTCCAGATCTGTAAACTCATCCGAGATCCACAGTGGGCAACAAGAAGACGACGAACTACGTAGAACTTGTTACTACTATGATGCTGGCTGCTTTCAGAAACCTCGGATGCAATATAAGTATAAAAATGTTTCATTCTCACATAGATCGGTTTCCTGAGTATCTGAGATCAATTAGCGACAAGCAGAGTGAGAGATTCGATCAGGACGTGAAAGGGATAGGTATCGGGGACCCTTGAATGCAGTCGTGATGGCAGATTACTATTAGACTTTGATGAGATATATCCCTGCTGCTGAGCATTCTAGGCGTTCCAGGAAACGTAAAATCAATTTGTAATTTTGAACATTGGCATGTACTTAATAACCAATTAGCAATCTTTGCTTTACAATGTACAGTGTTAAATTTTGTTTTAAAATGGGTTTTGTTAAAAAAAAAGATATTTTCTTCTGAAAACCAGAATTTAGAGAAGAAATATGTCATACCACAAAAATTCAATAAATTTAGTTCAAAGATCGCAGTTTTTTTAAACCAATTAGCACAAAAACCTAACCTGATGAACCGGATTCAAGTGTACAAAAATTTACTGAATCTGGTCCAAAATCTTAAACCATTTTGAAAAACAATTTTTTTGTAATCCAGTGAAATTGTTGATGAGAAAGTCCTCAAATCACCTCACAGATGCTTCAAAAGGTACGAGAGAGGTACTACTGTATGGAGATCGGGGCTCAGCATTAAATTGGTTGGTTTGCAAGTAGTTTTTTCTAATAAAAAATATGAAAATATTTTAACTTGTTTTTGTAACTTTGATGAGCCTGGTAGATAGTAGCGATATAGAACTCAAGGTTTATTGTCTACATAAATTTACTTTCAAAATGAGGTATCATTCAACTCCTCAATACATTTAAAATTGTGGGGCTGCTTTTCACCCCCATTAAGGCTTTGTCCTCCAGAGTTGCCCAAAATTGGCTCTGTTTTGTTTCGTTTCCAAATGTATAAACAAATTTTTACTAGTCGGCTCTAGCCCGTAAATATGTGACTTTTTGTACAAAATATAGTTTACCTGGACTAAAAGAAAAATAAAACATGAAACAAGTTTTATTTAGTGTCCACGTATTGACTTATAGAAAGTCCTCTACACTACAGTTTATAGAGAAAATATATAATTATAAAAAATAAATGAAATAAAAATTGCGTTTTCATGTATTAAGTTTTTTTTTAACTTAAACTTGTTAATAAAATGCCCAACACTTACCATAAAAATGACCTCGGTATATTATATTATTTATTTCTTTAAAACCACATATATCATAAAAGAGGCAAAGGTAATCTTCTACGTTGATTTTAATAAATGCTCATAACATTTCATAATAAAACATGATTATAAATAAGAAAAAAAAATGGAGAAAAGAAAAACTTCCAGAACAGTTATCTTTCTTCTATTCAACATACTCAAACTTATAATGTATGGATTTGTTACATTTGTGAGTGCAGTGTCTTAAAATTGACCAATAAAAGTAAAACGATGCAACCAAACATAATCTGTACATAATGACGGTATCCTTAAGTCTGTTATTCACCCTAAAAACTGTAATAAGTTCAGCTAAAAGAGACTGCAATTGATCTCTAATAAGTATTATTTCGTTTTATCTTCTAAAGTGAATTGAAAATTGCAGATAGTTTGTTTATGATGTTCAACATAATGTGTATCTAAAAGAAATTTTGTATTGTATACTGTAAATTATTTATTGTTCTCCTGCTAATTATTAATTACGTTTAACAGTTTTTCGTTGCTGAGACACAGATCGGTTACAAAACAATGTTAAAAAATAAACTTAATCCCAAACCACTCTAAATAATTGCACCCAATCCGTGCTGCACTTTAACCCCCTAGAACTCGATTGTTCTTTTCGGATTAACCCCAAATAAAACTAAAGTGTTAAACCGTGGCGCGAGTGCATTTTATTGCCTGAAAATGCAAGTGTTTTCCAAGATTTTTTTTAGGATAATCCATTTCACGAATTTCGGGCAGAAGCAGTCGATCACATTTCATTAAAAGGTGTGTTTTTTTCTGTCAAAAATTTTATTGTTTGTTAGTTTCTTTATTTTAAGATTTATATTTTCCCTTCTTACAGTGGAGAGGATGTACTGTTATATGGCTTATTTTCTATTGAACTTATCCCAAAATAAGTAAAGTTTTTAGTAATCAGGGTAATACCTTTATACGACGTATTATAACAGGATTATATCTTTGATTTTGATTAACTCTAGCATGCATAAAGCAGTATTTTCTTTCTGAAGGCCAGAATATTATATGAACATTAAATTAGCCTGTTTTTAACCATGAATACAATCTTTTCTTATAGTTGGTTTTGTAATCCGGGCAATCTGGATAAAACGGCGTAATGAATCATACTTCGTCTATGGTAAAACAGAGACAGATCGCCCACAATCCGAAGATGCTCAAGTGAGGCAACCTGCCTTGTGGTGTTCGGGCTAGCAGTCAGGCGATTAGCTCTTTCTCGGATTTCAGACAAATGAAAATATTTGTTTTTTTTTCAAATTTTAGGTTATTTTAGTCACACCAACAAATGTGTTATTTTGAATTCTCCACTACCCCAAAACCTTTATGTTTGCAATAAGAGAAATAAAAGTTTCCGTCCGCTGGCGTTAACACAAACCCTTTTCATATCGCAAGTTAATATTCAATATTGTTTCCTCATATGGGAAGCAGTCTCACCTTAAATACTTACTTACATCCTTGACTCTCGGCAAACCACATTTGTTAAAAATTGATTTTTTTATTTCATTTGGTTCGCTTTTACGTGTAACGATATTATTATGATTATTAGTTGATTGAACAATAATAATAATAAACATATTTTAAGAGGCGAAATTTAGCTTTAAAGCTACTCTTACATTAAACCTCGGGCAATTGCCCGACTTAATCTAAATATATATTGCTAATTCTACATATAACTAAAAATATTTTTACCACTCAGACGTTTACACACATATAGCATACATGCATACATACAGAATCCCTAGGACAATTTTACACAAGTCAAAAACCTTTCTTATTAATAAAATTTATATAGTAAAAAATACAACTTCTCATAAATTGACAGATTTCCCAAAGTAAAAGACACCTGATCAAGAACTCGTGTACACAACCCTAATCCCATTCTAACCGTATGTAAATCAAGACAATGGAAAACGAGTCCAGTTGAACTACTGCGCTGCAAATATCTGTTTCTTGTGCAAAAACTGTATTTATAATACGGCGACGTTGGAACTTCCAAGTTTTGCTGTTGCTGATGTTCGCGTTAAGTTCGTAGATGACCAATGAAAATGCGCCCTACCATCACATGTTAGAACATGCATATTGAAAATAAATTTAGCTGACAGAAGATGGCCATTTAATCTGTTTTGTTTATTCTTAGCGTTATTTTGAGCGTTTGTGTTATTCTCTGTTTTAGTTTTTTCTTTATTATTTTTTTTTAAACATTTGGTTACGTATATTTTTCTACATGATATTCGACACGTAGCAGATGAAAAATCTGACAGAGCGCGCGTTGAACGTCAAAATTATAAAGGATTTAAAACTAAAACGCCAACAGTATCATAACAGCGACGACACAATAACGACATTAGAGTAAGAATTAAAGTAGAGATCACAATTCATTCATAAATCAAGTTAGGGGTATGCGCCAACATGGTTTCCCTATTTTTCACATTTTATCGACCAATGTTTACGATAAAACAAGAAGTGGGGATGGCCCATGTTCAAGCCGTGGCCATTTGTTGACGAATGCCAGTGGCGGCGCGAGTTTTCACTTCCCCTATAACGAAATATCATTAACCGTGAAAAAAATCATCGTTCCGGGTTTTTACAGATCTTCATGTTTTTCCATTGCTGTCGGTCGGTCGGTCTGTTCCGGTATAACTAAAAAAACCAATTACTCGATTAACTTTAATTTCATTTAATTTTCCTCAAAAATTACGTCAGATACAAAAAAATATTGGTATGAATTCAATATGGCGAAACAAAATGACGACCTGTTAAAATATTTGATGTTTGAAAATGAAGAAATGGGCCACCATGCTTCATTATCGTTGACAAAAGGAAGGATTCTTACCTATTTCTTAATGAGGCAAATAGGTATTTTTACAAATATCAAAGAAATTGTCGTTCCCTACTTCACTATTAAAATCAAACCAATAAGTTAGGTAAGTTTAAAAGGAAATTAGTTATTTATATATTATTAAACTTTAGTTTTTAGTTATGCTTGCCCTATGTCACTGTCATTTTATAATTATGACTTTTAGAAAAATTATTTGGTCAGTTGTTAAAAATGTCATCTGTCAAATGTCAAACCTGTAACTGTCAAGTTAGACCTTGTCTAAATTTAAACCTCTTTAGTGAATACTATTGTTAGAGTTTTAAACTATAATCAATGCTTTTAACGTGGTTTTATTGGCTTCCTACTCGTCTGATTGTATGTTTGTATGGTTCAAATCTTGTAATGGATTTTTCACCACTTCCATTACCGATTATTTTCAAATCTGACATGCATACACTTTCAGATATAAAAAATCCGAATTTTTTTAGTCGACGTTTAGAAATCCAAAATGGCGGCGCCAATACGGCCGACGAATTTTGTTACTTGTGTAGATTAAACTGAAAATTGGTATATAGGAAAATTTAAGAGTGTCAGCATTTAAAAATTCAAAATAGCGTTAAAAAAATGACAATATCAACAGGTCCGATGGATGATTTTAACATTTGCGGGGATTATTTAAGGATGCACAACAAAAATCAAAATGGTGGCGCCAATATAGCGAACGAATTTTGTCATTTGTACAGATTCGGCTGAAATATCAGTATCTAGAAGTATTTAAGAATGAAAGTTATGAAAATTTAGTCAATATTTGAGAATTAGAATGGCGGCACCAACATAGCAAACTAATTTCAAAATGTTTGCAGATTTGATTAAAATTCGGCATTTAGGGGTATTTAAGACTGCACATCAATGAACATTTTAAAAATTCAAGATTGTAATGCCAACATGGCGGCGTAATTGTAACAGTTGTACATATATGAGAATACATACAATTCATTTTTAGTAAATATTTAAAAAATGAGAGTAGGAATGCCTATATTGCGAGCGAATTTTAACACTTATTAGGTTTGATTAAAAACCGATATTAAGTGTGCAATTTATACATTTTTAGTAATAAATATTCAAAATTGGGATGTCATCAGTCAATCAATCCGATAAGTACTTTTTTCAGATATTTTTAAGCATTTAATTAGGCCACCGTTTTGTTCCCCAATTTTGAATTGGTTTCAACATTTTTACCAGTTCATCCCTATATAATATTTGATTTTTAAGCAAAATTTGAACATAATCGATAAAGTAGTTTTCTGCATTGACTTTTATAACATTTTATTAAGCCGCCATTTCGGATTTGTAGTAAAACTTATCAGTTGATGGTCATGTCACCTAATTTTTCTGCAAAAATTGGATAAAATGGATAAGCAGTTTTTTAGTAATATTTTGTAACATTTCAATAGACCGCCATTTTGTTCATTCAATTCAATTCTCTGATAGGAAAAACTATTGTAAATGTCAAAAAAATCACCTTCTTGTATCATTTTGCTTCTGAGGAGGAGGAATATGTAATTAATATTTGTTTTAGCCATTTTATCGAGCTGCCTGCACAATGAATTTCTTGCCAAACCCATTTCATTCCTTGAGTTTAAAGATTCAGTGATTGCGCAACGAGGTCTGGAAATATTGTCTCACAATTAAACTAAGTGCCCTCGAGGGGTAATGAGGGTAATTAAATTTAAGATAATTTTAAATAATTTTCTCGTAAACCTGGGAAAGTTTCAGATTAACGCCTCATTGTTCTTGCATAAATTAAAATTCGATCTAAAATGCTCAACCTGGCTGAACGCCTTTTTTATAAATAAGTTATTAATAGGAATTAAAGTACAAGATTTTAATTCTCCGCTCTGACTTAATTGATTAAAATAAGCGTTTAAAATTAATATTAAATGCTCTATTTAAGAAAAATTAAAATTAAACACAAATTGTTAAAGGCGCCTAATTCGCAAGTTTTTTATTTCCTATGATATGAAAAGTTTGACGCTGGAATAAATTTCTTTTGTAGAAAGGTTTTAACCACGCATCTTCCTTATATAAGGACTTTTACCCTAGGCGACGGATCTTTATATCACACAAATTCTGCTCAGAGTGCGCTGACTAGACAAAATCCGCAATATTTTTGTCGCTGGTCAAAGCTGCCAACATTTCTTTCTTATTTATATCATTTTATTCCTACACGGAAAGGAAAGACGTATTGCAATATTTGCCTAGTTCGCGTATCCTATTAATTTGTGGACAAATTTAAAGTTAAAGGAAAATTATACTTTTTAATAAAAGCCGATTTATTATTGTTATGTTGCGTTAACTCGCTTCTTTTGCGATTTTTATTTATTCATCGGCATAAGCAAGATGGATATTACTATGACAAATTAAGGAACTGGCGGACAATGTTGCAAGTATTAAGGATAGCTGATTTCTGTATGGTAATAATAAGTTGGGCAGGAAGACCCACCAGAATGAGTGACTGGAGAACAATACCTGTTGATGATATTACTACTGGGATAATTTGAACTATGTTTTGTTTCCATTGCTACCTTATCTGATGTGACAAATCTATAGTTGTATCTGTAAAACTGCTGTTAATAAAATCTAAAAGTTCCTTTCAATCTCTTCTATATCTCTTTTTATCCATTTTATTATCCCAAAAGTATATGTTAGGATTGGAATAGCATAGGTGTTCACAGCTTTCATCAAATTTTTAGCGTTGTGTTCGGTTTTTAGAATGCTCTTTAAACGGCTGTTATATTCTTTTATTATTTCTTGTTTCATTCGCGTATGGTATTTATAGGTTTCGCTTTCTTTCATATATATTGAATTATATTGCCGTCTTGTAATTGAAATTCGACGGTACTATGCCTACCCTTAATAACTGTCTGTCTTTTGCACTT
Source organism: Kuschelorhynchus macadamiae (assembly GCA_030620095.1). Taxonomy (NCBI): domain Eukaryota; kingdom Metazoa; phylum Arthropoda; class Insecta; order Coleoptera; family Curculionidae; genus Kuschelorhynchus; species Kuschelorhynchus macadamiae. The sequence continues at coordinate 376,044 of JAUTXW010000338.1, forward strand.
GTCGAGCCCAAAACTCATCTTTATGTGGTGAGAGAAAATCTCAACCGTTCTTAACAGGGAATTAACATTCACCTCTGTACCAGCATAAAGTTTAATGTCATCCATGTACATCAAATGAGTACTTTTATAACTGACTTCTCCATTAGCTTTAATGGAAAATCCGTGTTGACTCTCATTAAGCATATGGGAAAGAGGATTCAAAGCCAAACAGAACCAGAGGGGGCTTAGCGAATCTCTCTGGAAAATGCCTTTTCGAATTTCTATGGAGTCAGTCGTAATAACATCATTCCTGCTATATATATATATATATATATATATATATATATATATATATATATATATATATATATATATATATATATATATATATATATATATATATATATATATATATAATTTAATCTTCCACTGGGACATCATGTGTCGTAGTAGTGTGCTGACTGAAGGGGCAACTTTATAGAGTTCGAGAACCTTGATTAAGTACGGGCTACAGAATCAAATGCCTTTTAATAATCTATAAATGCTGTATTTAAATGTCTATGTTTTTGCATGGCCTGTTCGACGATAACACTGTCAATAGTTAACTTACAACCTTGGGATTGCTTAATGCAACCCTTTTGTTCGGGAGCAATAATATCATTATTTTCGCAATGTTCATAGATCTTCTCGGCGACGCATAATGTTAAATGCTTATATATTCTTTGTAGACAGATAATAGGTCTGTATTTAGCAGGATTTTCTGTCTCATTATCTTTCGGAAGCAAGTCAGTTACGCCTTGTGTAAGAAATTTTGGTGTTGTCGATGGATCATGTAAAAAAATTTTGAAACTGCGAGCTATATGTGCAAGTGTACATTTGAAGCACTTGCACCAAAAATATGAATATGGTCAATGCCTGGCGCCATCCAGTTAAAAGGGTCATCAATTGCTTGCTTGACAAGTTCTGGTGATATAACAATCTCATTTATAGGTCTAAGTTGGCTCATCTTCCTTTCTTCATGGCTAATCCATGGTGCTGCAGCGTTATGGGTTGCTGACACAGACATATAGATTTCCAAAACTCTACAATTTGCCGCGTTGTTGGCAGTTTGCTATTAACGTCTGTTGCTTTACTTTCAAGCTTCCTATAAAACTGTTTTTCATAGTTCCGGAACAGTCTGTTGGATATTTTTCTGAGGTTCGATTCTTTATATCTTCGAAGTCGTTAAGTTGCTACACTCAACTTCTGCTTTGTGTCCAATACATCTTCTAGATTCTCGTTAGTGGGTGTTTGTGTAACTCTGTTTTATTTTACTTTTGTTCATTAATTTCAAAACAAATCAATTAATAATTAATTTTAAATCTTTTCGATATTATTTTGTTTCGTATTCAAATACACAATCGCAACCCTGTGATTCGTCAAGAATACGGAAGAAACTTCCTGGCTCACGCAGCGCAGGTCAAGATACATTTTAAAAACCAGTACTGCACTAACCACATGTGACAACGGAACTCGTTCATTTCGTCGGCCGACTCGTATTTTCGGATCGGTTTCCCGAGAAAATTGGAAAATTGGCAAGATTGATGTAGTGTGATGGTCTTCTAGGGCGAACTGAGTAACCCAGCCACTGAAACTATTCGGTTCTACTGTGATAGGTAAGCGATTGTGTTTCCTTTCATCAATTAATTAATTTTGCTAATTATCAACGTTTTATTGTTTTAAAAGTTACCCAATACAGTCCGCCATATATCGAATTTTCATATTTCCTACATCATTTTGGTCCTTCGAGCCGGATGGAGATCAAATTGAATATTTAATAACTTAAATTGCTTTAAAACAAGATTCGTTGGTAGCCATTTTCTTAATTCCGATCTTATTTTTAATTGCGCACGCTTGGATATCTAACCTGTCGTCTTTCGTCAAACCAGCGAGCTACATTCGTTCCGTTCCACATCGATTCGCCGTCGCGACGTCACTCTGACGCCCGGCGCCAGTCTATTGTTATTTTTTTAATCTCGCAGTACCACATTTAATAAATAAGTATTTTCATACATTTAAATTCAGAAATAACTTATTCTCGTTCTTCTTTAAATATAAACAAAATACTCATATGTGCATATTTTGCGAACTTTAATTATTTCAATAAATAATACAATTTATTTATTCTACTTTGCCATCATATAATATTTATGTGGCAAGTACCATTCGCCTAACTTTGCACTATTGATATTTGTTTTGCGGCATCACAACTTCTGATATTTTTTATTTTGTTTGTATTATATCACAAATAAAATAGCATACAATTTTGTGTAGGTATAATTGTTGTCTTATATATTGACCATCAGCAGGCATATGTTAAAATAACAGCATTTATTGAAATAGTAAATAAAATATATTTTGATATTTTTTAACGCTTTTCTGATTTTTAATTTTTTTCTTGTTCTACTGAACATCTTTCAAAATGTCAGATAAATTAACAAAAGCTAATTTAAAACGAACCATCGCACTCAAGCGGTTGGAAGAGGCACACGAAATTGGGCTGCAAGCCGTTTCTGATGACTCCTTAAAATCTAATTTTTTAGTCAGAGCAGATTCTGTTGACAGCACTTTTAATGAATTTCAATCAGCTCATAATACTGTCATATCTTTAATTGACGACAATGATTTCGCAAAATATGATGAAATGAGGCGTGCTGCAGACAAAGCTTATTATGGCATAAAATCTTTAAAACATGATTTTCTCTTAAGTAGTCAAGCATCTCTATCTGCTAATTCCACTTTCGCTGCTCCCACAAAAATAAAGCTTCCCAAGCTCAATTTGCCTATTTTTGATGGCAATTATAAAAATTGGCCTAGTTTTTTTGACTTATATAACAGTCTTATTCATGATAATACTGACTTATCGAACATTGAAAAATTTCAATACTTGCTGACGTCATTAGACAAGGAACCCTTAAGTTTAGTTAAGGGCATCCCCCTTACAGAACTTAACTATTCTGTAGCCTACGATATGCTGATAAAACGTTATCAAAATAAACGTATTCTAGCTACACAATATTATAATGAGCTTTTTCATGCTCCGTCTGTTCAAAAAGCTTCCGCAAAGGAACTTAGACAAATTTTAAATATTTTTTCTGAGAACATAGCTGCTTTTAGAGCCTTAAATTTCCCAGTCGAACATTGGTGTTTTTTATTGTTTAATCTGTTGATAAATAAATTGGATTCAAAAACTAGAACTGACTTTGAACTCGAACATGGTTTTAATCAAACCCTGCCGACCTTTAGGCAATTAATTTCATTTTTGGAAAAACAGTGTTTAGCCTTGGAGTCGGTTAATTATTCTTTGAAAAGTGCGGAAATCCCAAAAGGTAATAAAAAATCGTTTCTCAATTTAATGCTTGACCCCGATGTTGATAATAGGAGTAACAAAAAATGTTTTTTATGCTCGACTTCTCACGCATTATATAAGTGCCCTGCTTTTTTGGCGAAATCGCCGCATGACAGGTTTTCATTTGTCAAACAGCACAAATTATGCGTCAACTGTTTAGTATCTCCTCATTCTCTTAAAAATTGCGGGTCTTCTCACAAATGCAGGGTGTGCAAATCGCCACACCATACCACTTTGCACTTTGGTAAAACGTCTTCTACAATACCTTCAGTCCAAGGACAGCCCTCTCATAGGGATACTTTTCAAGGAACTTCTATGCCCCACATTTCTAGTTCTGACCCCATTATTAATTCTACCGAGCCAATTACTAATACTCATTGTATTGCGAACCATTTTTCTGCCTCTCAACAAACTATTCTTTTGTCTACGTGTGAAGTAGACATCAAAGATATTCGAGGTAATTTTCAGAAAATTCGGATACTTCTGGATACCGGGTCCATGGCAAATTTTATTTCTGAGTCTTGCGTACGCCGACTTGGTCTTAAACGTAAAAGTTTTTCTGTCCCCGTTGAAGGTTTAAATGGAATGTCTACTTGCACTAAAAATGGTTCTACACAGTGTATAATAAAACCTCATGGTGAACCAAATCCCTTACTTTCGTGTGAAGCTATTATCATACCAAAGGTTTGTTCTAACCAGCCTAAGATTCATATTAATCCTGATCAACTTGAACACATTAAATACTTGAAGCTTGCTGATAATAATTTTCACACGCCGGGTCCTATCGACATGCTTATTGGTGCTGAACTCGTACCTCTTGTATTAAGATCTGGTCGTATTATTGGGAGTCCTGATCAGCCTGTTGCTTTGGAGACCATCTTTGGTTATGTGTTGCAGGGAAAAACCAATGTTTCTTGCGAAGCTTCAACCTCTCTTTTGAGTTGCTACATCTCAGTAGAGGATAATATTGATATTGTATTACGTAAATTTTGGGAAATTGAGCATCTTCCTAAACAATCGTTTTTCTCCCTGAAGAAAAACAATGTGAGGAAATTTATAAAACTCTGACGTTTAGGGATACTTCGGGACGATTTTCGGTACCATTACCATTTCGTCAATCAAAGCCTAAATTTATTGACACTTACTCTCAAGCTTATCGCCGCTTCGGCATGCTTGAAAATCGTTTTTGCAAAAACCCCGACTTGCATACAAAATATGTAAAGTTTATGCAATATTACTTAGATAAAGGTCATATGTCTTTGGTTCCCCAAGACGATTATAGATCTTTATCGGGTTACTATATCGCCCACCATGCTGTCTTCAAACAAGAGGCATTTGACTCTAAAATTAGAGTTGTATTCGACGCAAGCTTGCGTGACATTAACGGTGTTAGTCTTAATGACACTCTTCTTGTAGGTCCTAAATTACAACAGGATATTTCTACGCTTCTTTTAAAACTTCGATTTTTCGCCTACGTCTTTGTTTGTGACATAAAGCAAATGTACAGACAAATTTCTGTTCATCCTGAGTTTTGGACCTATCAACGAATTTTATGGCGTTTCAAACCGAGCGATCCTCTTCAGGAATATTTCTTACGTACTGTGGTTTATGGAATTAATTCTTCCCCATACTTGGCCTTAAGGACTTTAAAAGAACTTGCGGCGCAGGAAGAAGCTTCTTTCCCTAAGGCTGCTCAGGCTATTCGCAGTCAATTCTATATTGATGATGGACTACTAGGAAGTGATTGTTTGGAGTCAGCTTTAGCACTTCAATCTGACGTCATTGAGGTTATGAAAGGGGGAGGTTTCGAAATGAGCAAATGGGCAAGTAATCACCCTTCTCTCTTGGCTTCTATTCCATCTTCTGATGTTCAAAGTTCTTGTACTTTTGATAAGGAGGAACCATCATTTATTAAGGTACTTGGTCTCAAATGGAATACTAATTCAGATGCTTTTTCATATACTTACACCCCTGTCGACCGTCCTTGTACAAAAAGAAATATGTTATCGGAGATTAGTCGAATCTTCGATCCCCTTGGATTTATTGCTCCTTGCCTTCTACTTGCCAAACTTCTTTTGCAGCGTTTATGGGAATCTAAAGTTTCCTGGGATGAACCCCCGTCTAAGGCTATTTCAGATATTTGGGATACCTTTAAAGCCGAAATGCCTCAACTTGGTATTATAAAAATTCCTCGGTACGTCGGGTCTACGTTAATATCTCGAATTGAATTACACGGTTTTGGCGATGCGTCACAAAACGGATATGCCGCTGTTTGCTATTTTCGTGTGGAGGAAACATCTGGAACAGTAAAAACCTTCCTTGTTTGCTCGAAATGTCGAGTAGCGCCATTAAAAACTCAGTCTATTGCTAGGCTAGAACTCATGGCCGCCATTTTGTTAGTTGATCTAGCTATTTTCATTAAGGAAAGTTTTGCTGATCTTATTACTTTTGACGATCTATACTTGTGGTCAGATTCTATGGTCACACTTACTTGGTTGTCTTCTTCCCCGCACAAGTGGAAAACCTTTGTAGCTAATAGGGTTAACCATATTCAAGAGCTCATACCCGTTTCTTCTTGGCATTTCGTCCCATCAGCGTTGAATCCTGCTGATTGTGCCAGTCGCGGTCTTACCCCTGCGCAACTTTTAGATACAAAAATATGGTGGTCTGGTCCCGAGTTTCTTTCACAAGCAAAGGATTTCTGGCCAACACAACCTAATTTTTATTCCCCAACCGATCCTGACGTATCTAAGGAAGAAAACACTGTGGTTTTATCCAACATTATTTCTTCCCCAAATTTTATTCTTCTTTTGTTAGAGAAATTTTCTAGTTGGCTGAAAATTCTAAGGATAGTTGCTTATATTCTTCGTTTTATTTCAAATATAAAATTAAAGTCAAACCTTCACGGTATTTTAAGTTCTCGTGAAATTGGCTCTTCACTTAAAGTTATCGTAAAGCACGTCCAACAAGAGACGTTTTCAGATATTATTTTAAAAATAAAGCAAAATTCCTTGCTACCTAAACCTTTTAGAAAACTTGCTCCTTTTATCGACGCTGATGGTTTACTAAGAGTTGGTGGTAGACTCAGAAAATCTCAATTTTCATATGATGTCAAACATCCAATTTTACTGCCTAAGTCCCATAGGCTTACTGAGTTAATAATTGAATTTACTCATAACACATATCTGCATCCTGGGCTTAAAACGATGCAATATTTATTACTTCAACAATTTTGGATCCTTTCGCCTCGGAGTGCCATCTATAAATGCCTTTCAAAGTGCATTAAATGTTTCCGATGTAAACCCAAGTCATACAATCCCTTTATGTCCGATTTGCCTGCTCTCAGGGTTTCTGAAATCAAAGCATTTTCTTCTGTCTGTGTGGATTTTGCTGGTCCCTTTTCTCTTTTAATGACTAAACATAGGGGTGCTAAAACTTATAAGGGTTACGTCTGTGTATTTGTTTGTACAACTACTAAGGCAATACATTTAGAGGCCACTTCCGATCTCAGCGCCGAATCTTTTTTGGCTGCGTTCAGGCGCTTCGTTGCCAGACGAGGCAATTGCATAACTTTAACAAGTGATCAAGGCACAAACTTTAAAGGAGCCTATAATATGCTTCTTGATTTGGCGCAAAAGGCTGCTCAAGCCCTATCTATCACTTGGAATTTTAACCCCCCTGGTGCTCCAAGCTTTAATGGACTTGCCGAAGCGGGTGTCAAATCATTTAAAAGTCATTTTTACCGTGTTTTAGGAACCCAAAGCTTTTCTTTCGAAGAGTTTTATACTATTTTAACGCAAATAGAAGCGGTACTAAATTCAAGGCCACTATGTGCTATGAGCGAAGATCCAAACGACCTTCAGCCTTTGACCCCTGGTCATTTTTTAGTTCTCGAGCCTTTAAACAGCTCTATTCCAGACCCTGATCTCAGTCATTTAAACCTGAACCGGTTAAATCGTTGGCAATTAATTCAGCGAATCCAGAGTGATTTCTGGAAACGGTGGTCCACCGAATATATTCATTCCCTTCAGGAAAGATCCAAATGGACAGTGCCGTCGCCTCCAGTTAATCAAGGCGCTCTTGTTCTCATTAAAAATGAACAAACCACTCCTCTTCACTGGGAGTTAGGTAGGGTAATTAAATTGCACCCTGGACAAGACAATGTAGCTCGCGTGGTAACACTGAAGACGGCTCGCGGAACTTTACAAAGGCCCGTTCTCAAGATATGCCCGTTACCAGGCAACTAATTTTTTTATTTTTTTCTTCTTTAATATTGTTTACTTTTGAAATTAAGTTTAATTTTTTTTCTTATTCCTAAGTTTAAAAACATTCGTTTTGGTGGGGTGAATGTTTGTGTAACTCTGTTTTATTTTACTTTTGTTCATTAATTTCAAAACAAATCAATTAATAATTAATTTTAAATCTTTTCGATATTATTTTGTTTCGTATTCAAATACACAATCGCAACCCTGTGATTCGTCAAGAATACGGAAGAAACTTCCTGGCTCACGCAGCGCAGGTCAAGATACATTTTAAAAACCAGTACTGCACTAACCACATGTGACAACGGAACTCGTTCATTTCGTCGGCCGACGCGTATTTTCGGATCGGTTTCCCGAGAAAATTGGAAAATTGGCAAGATTGATGTAGTGTGATGGTCTTCTAGGGCGAACTGAGTAACCCAGCCACTGAAACTATTCGGTTCTACTGTGATAGGTAAGCGATTGTGTTTCCTTTCATCAATTAATTAATTTTGCTAATTATCAACGTTTTATTGTTTTAAAAGTTACCCAATACAGTCCGCCATATATCGAATTTTCATATTTCCTACAGTGGGGTTGTGCGTAGCATGCATTGTTGTTCTAAGTATGATACTGTCAACTCTTTTATGTAGCTTATTATTCCTTTGGCCTTGTTGGTGAGCAGTAAGTTGACCAATATCTCTTCTGAGTTTAACGATCCGGATATTCAATCTCCTTTCCCAGGCTGGAATGAAGTCTTTGTGCTGGTTAATGTTTTATTCTTTTTGTACGTCATAAATCGCTGTATGTAGATGGTCAAAAGTGAAGTGTTCCTCTAGGTGCTGTGGGAGGATTTTTGTATCTAGCAGATTAGTTACAATTGCAAGCTTCCGACTACAATGTTGTTAGGGAATTATTGGTCGTCTTGCTGGATCTGTTCCTGTATATTCTATAAGATCCCTGGTAAAATTTCTTCTAACATCGTCCAGCAGACTGTTTTCTTGAGGATCCGGGTTTTCTGCTTGGGAGTAATCTAGTAACGGTGGTGGGCTTGATTCTGGTTGGGGAATTTCCTCACATGACGGCACTTGAGATTGAGGACGGGTGGCTTCCAATTTAAGTCTGTCCAGCAGTTCTTGTGATAACCGTTGATTGTTTGTTATCACTCTCTTTTGGTCCATTAGTCGTTGTTCGGATAGATGTTTGAGTTCTGGATGTATCAGTGAAAACATAATATAGTAGTGGTCTTCCGGATTTAGGAGAGAGCTAATATTTCAAGATTTGTCCCATATTTAGTGGTTTCTATTCATATGATATAAATATTTCAACCTATCATCTTCAACAAAGGCATGATCTTTTAATTCGGTCCAGTTATCCCGTATATAATCCAGTGATGCTTCTCTCAGTTGTACATGATGATTTTGGTGCCCATAATGAAATAAACTCACCGATCTAAATAAGTAGCTTCTGTCACCAATTATATCAGATCCAATGAATGTCTTAATTTCCGAATCATGTTTGGCTGTAGTAGTTTTTTTCGACAGAGGCCCGCCTATTCACGTCCCGCATACTGTCACCCTCAGCAGTGGCTCCAAGGGTGCTCTGGCGACCTCCAGATAGCAACTCTTTTCCGAGGCTTACTCGATTCTTCATTTGCCTGCGTTGGCCGGTTTTTTGTCCGCGGGAGGTATTTTATTTCCCTCTTACCATCGCTAGTGGCCGTGCCAAATAGCAGTTCGGCATCATTATTAATATTATTACTATTATTATTATTATTATTGCTATTATTACTATTAATATTATTATTATTAAAATGTATATTATGAATAATAACCTTACAATTATTGTTTTTATTCTTCAAATTGATTTCCTCTTTATATTGTTATGCAGTAAAGCGATGCTTACAACTCTTCTCAGGCACTCTGGAAAATCTCTTCGGATGTACCTACAAAAATAAGTTAGATGAGGGTATTCCAGAGAAATAATAATTAATTTTAGAGACATTTTCGTAATTATCTTAGTAAGTCTTTTAGTTTAGACTCAGATGTTTATGATCGTTATGTACCTACAAGAAAATATTTTCAAGAAAACTTTGTTTCAATTTTTTCTAATTAAGTAGTATTCTCTAGGCTTAGTTTGGTAAGTGAGCCTGACAGAAACTCATCTGTTATTTAAATGGTTTCGAATGTATTGTAAAAACATAGTGCTTACTTTTACTATATTAATTTACACAAAAAGTATGATAACACGTCTTAAAAAAATGTAATGCACTTACTATGCGATTTGATACAATGAATTACAGAACGTTGCATAGTATGGATGCCTTCTTCGCAATTTAAACCTTAGTATTGGAATACTCATGCAGATAAATTTAAAACAATATTGATGCACTCTCGTGCGCTAGTTTGTTGATGCCTATGAGTTGTCGAATCGCATTAACGAATAGCAATGAGGCATCGTATCACGTATAGCGAGTAGCGAGCTTAAGGTCTGCCTATAATTTTCGTAATAGAGGAGGTGTAGCTGAAACCGTCGCACTAAGGTCTCATTTGACACCTTCTATACAGAATATCTGTTTCACTCAAGTAGCCCGGAGAGTAGCCCTTAAGGCAATCGTAAAACCCAGGATATGTTTTAAGCTTGTTCAGCAGTTCTTCATCTCGTCTCGTCTCGGAATTTAGGTCGATACGAGACGAGATCAACGCTTTGTCTCGTCTCGTCTCGAAAAATCTCCTGTCTACTTTAAGTATATTAACCCATCCGTTAAAGTTTAAATAAATATGTTCAATGAAGATAAAATTTAGGTTATAAAGACTCACAGTATATCAGTAAACCGCGCGCGTTTACAAATTAATGCTCTATAAAATAATCTGATACCATGGGCTGATTTCACAAGAAGAATTATAGATTATTCTACCGATACCTTCAAATGTGAAGCAAATACTCTAAAGCGATAAATGGCTGTTTTGCAGCGAAGACCATAAACGAGTACTTTTTTGTTTTTCTTACATTTTATTAAGTTTTTGTATGTAATGGAAAGTTGTGAATAGAACAAATAGTCAGTTGCATAAAAAAAAATTATTTATACAGAGTATTGCATTTTTTCTGGGCTGATATGAACTTTCTTATTTTAAATGAGACACGAGTTCAACGATATATATGAGTATAGGTCTGTAATGCAGCGATTTCGATTTTTTGCCTTTTTATCAACATAATTAAAGAAGTTTTACACCTTTTTAATTTTACTAGAGTCAAAAATGTTAGATGCTTCTTCTTTTTACAGTCTAATACTCAAGTTTTAGCATTCAAAAAAAAGTTACAACGTTCACAAGTTTCGGGTATCGTAATTTTTTTAATGCCGTCTGTACTTTATATTAAATTTAAATAGTGCATTAAACAACGGTTCAACCATATGTAACAGTATAACGGCTCACCGTTTTAGACTTATCGACGATCATTTTCAGCATGTAAGTTATTTTTGTTAGCAAAGCTTTCAAATTGTGTAAATTAAAAAATAAATATTTACACAGTAATGGCTTATAGTTATTACAAATAATAATTTTTTCACCCCTCTGCATTATTGTATTAACCAGAATCAGTAAATGATTCTAGTTAAGTTTATAGCATGCATGTTAAAACACTTTAAACTTGTCTTTTGTGATCAAACACTAATTCAGATATTTCGGCCTAACGGTGGCCTCATAAGAAAATATTAAAAATGCTTTTAATATGGTTCAAACTACAGTTATTAATTGTGATACAATATAAAAAACTAAATTAATTAAAATCTTTAAATTAAATAGCAAAAGGATGAACAACTGTAAAATATTAAATAAACCTAAGACAAGTTTTGCACGTTCTCCCATTCTCAGCAATGAATGAGTGTAATTTTCCACAAGTTTTTAATTACTTTTGCAATAGAAGCACTCTTATAGAGTAATTGAATTTATTTAGAAATGTTTTGCTTACATTGCTCAAGATCTTGGCTTCTATTTTAATGTAATTTATCTTATCATAAAAAGTAATTCAATATGACAAGATCAGAGTTCTTTGAGGGACAGGGATTATTTTTATGTAACCGCATCCCCACCACTTTAGAATCTACGCTATTTCAAATCTAATATTCGATGACGTGATGTTAGCTTAGCATGTGATTTTATGGCATCAATGATGGTTTTATCGACGAACCTGGGCTAACTTAACTCCTAACGCTACAGTTTTACTTAATATAGGTTTTGTTTAAAAAAATCGTTGTTTTAATATAGATTCGTTTTTTACATCACCTAAAAAAGCTATAACCAAGGCTAACCAAAACGCAATCCGTTTTTTAAAAACAGAACTACATACAAAAATTACAAGTTTTGTTAATAAGAAACTAAAAAATGTCATCGGCTGAACCTGGATTCGAACACGCATACATTGCAATGGAAGTTGCATGTATGCATGTATGAGTTCTACAACACTGCTATTTATATAGTGGTTTATCTCCTCGCATTATGACTTGGAGCACCATGTAATAAAAAATAATATTATTCATTTCTAAGTCAGCTTATTATAGGTAGGTAGCAATTTTCCACAATTTATTTGACCTAGTAAAAATGTTCGGCTCCTCCCTCTCCTCCACCCCTGTTCATTAATTAATAATTAAAGATTTAAGCAACATCTAATAAAAATGTTTCCTGGTTTCGTATAAGACCAAAATATCTGAATTAGAATGAATAACTACAAAACACAAGTTTTTAAGTTTTTTGACGCAGCTAGTTACAAACCACATACAAATTTAAAGTTTTTATCATTTTCTGATTGTATTTAATAAAACATTTATTAACGTAAGATCAAAATAGTGAGTTAAATATGTTTGTAATAACTATTAGTGCGTTTGAAAATTACACAACTTGAAAACTTTGTTATGAAAAACGAGTGAAAAAATAAGTTACTTGCTGATGATGATGATCGTCGAAATCGTTCTTTAATGCTGTATCTAAATTTAATATAATAGATAGAGGGTTGCATTTAAAATAATTTTTAAAAAATGCAATTTGGGAAACATGACAACATTGTAACTTTTTTTAAAATTTGAGTATTAAACTGTAAACAGTGTAAACTTCTAGTTTAAAATTTAAACTACTTAAAAACTGAAGAAAAATTGCAAAAAATACGAACTCGTATTTAATTTGCTAGCATAATCTGTAATATTATTTTTTAAAATATGAAAGTTCTTATCAGCCTAGGAAAGATGCAACACCTTGTATATGGTCTTGCAACATTGGTTTTTAAATGAAGTGTATTCCTTTTTTGGTCTTCTTTCCAAGTAAAATTTTAAAGTGAATTTTGCGAGAGTTAATTTAGTCTCGAGGGTTACATCCTGGTCTATTCTATAGCACTGCGACTTTTGTGTCACAGGGCTATAGAATATATAGGAGTATGTCTTCACTATAAGTGAAAATTCAATTTGTTGGCTTTATATCGCAGAGAAATCCTCCGAACTAAATAATATAAAACAAATGTCATTGAATGGTCTACAGAGATATCTTTGATAGTCAAGTCGGTGTTAGTGCAGTTGAAAAAGCTATCCGCTGTCTAGCAGAACAGTGTGGAACCACCAGAAAACCTTAACTTGATAAGTAGTTAATAGCACAATTATCCTAGTCACGAGGAGGATCTGCATCTCAAATTTGGTGAAGTAAAGATAAATACACTTTTAATGGACCTGAAGCTGCTTTAAATGTAGGCCATAAATCAGCTTACCATGTAATTTCGGACTAAGTTAAGGAAGCGAATCAGTATTAGCTAGGACTGTCGAGCCTGTCTCCTGCACAGAACTTTTTTCCATACTGCAAGATTAATCTGAAAACCCTTTATAACACTACGAGAATGGAACAAAAAGCGGAATATCATCTGAATATGAAAGATGATTTATTGGCCAAAGATGTGCAGCCTTCATATTCCTCATTCCTATCTAAAGAGCCGCTGCCAGATTATTGTGAAATGACATACGTTTCCAAATTTCTTTAGTGCTTTACTGTCAAAGCTGAAATGTGTAAAATGTTTAGATGACTTCCACTGGTAGATGACACGTAGATGTCAGTCACATACGTAAAATCCATAACAACTGAATATGTCTGCAATACTTACTATAAGGACAGTAAATGAAATCAATAAAAACGTTTTGTGATCGGAATCAGGTGTCAGTTTCTTTAAGTTGTCATTTGAAATTGCATAACCTAAATGGAGATAAAAGCTAAAACAATTATTTATTACTTAACCCCATAATAGACTTCTTAAAGAACTACAAGTGAAATATTTATCTTATGAGATTTAATTTCGAAGTGACTTTACAAAGACTGATTCATTTTACGTTTCGGTATGAATATAATTTAAGTATAGCGAATGAGTAATAAATAATCAACAATATTTAATCTTAGAAACATCTTTTATTTTTAAAATAAAAACTTTTAATATTGATGCATTTTGCATAAACCGTGAGAAAATATTTTGCGACATCTGTCTTGGATAACAATTGTTCTAGGAAACACGTTAATGCTAAATGACTTTCTTGCAAGTGCATGCACTCCGTGCGATTTTATCTGCAAGGAAGCCATATTCATTTAGAATCCTTTTATCTAAAGTGCCTCAATCTCTAAAAGTTTAAACTTCTCTCCGAGATGGAACATGCACATTGCACATCTCGCAATATGTCTTTTCTTCAATTCCGGCAAAAATGACAAAAGTAACAAAGGAATCTCGACGGGTTTGACCGTTCGCGAAATATTGCCAATTCTGTAAAGTAAGGGCTTCCGAGCTTAAACTTATGAAGGCTTGGACGGTTAACTAACTAGGAGAAGGCTACAATATTTCTTGCATCATTATTTTGTTATTTTAGTTCCGACAGCAATCTGCCTTGAAGGAAATAGCTTAATCATAAATAAGCACTGCGCTTGTCTAGGAATGTAGAGGTAGTCTAGAGTAATTAGAGAAAACAAATCAAACTAGGTTGGGTATCGGAACGTTTAAATTAATATTATGCATTGTTTACCGCATTACAGAAACAAGCGTAGCTGTATCATGATAAGGAATGTATTTAAGCTATCAGCCTAAAATTATTTGTGACATATTATCTATCTATCTGTTATCTATTATAAACTTATTATCTATTATAAAACTTAACCCATAAAACAAAACGAAACCGGTTAATTAATTAAGCCCTTAACCGATTGTGTTCCGGGGGGTCGGAGCTTATAATTTCCTGTTGACAGAAAAAAAAGGTCCTCACTGAGTACATACATTCAAGGTTTTGTTGTTTCGGGGGCTCGCAGATCGGTTAGTCGAAGTTTCGTTAACAACCGAATGCCGGTTGTTCTAAATGCTGTTCTCGGTTAACCGTTAGAAATCTTAAACTTTGACAGCCCTAAGCTGGACATAATGTCTTCAAAAGTAACGAGTTAACCGATGAGTTAGCTACACGTGGGTTTATGAAACTCTTTTGAGTACCAGATTCTTCTTTTCGCAGTATTATAAAACAAATGTACAAGATCTTACGATTGAACTATTGGACCTGAGATAATATAAAAGAGAAGAAGAAGAAGACAGAAGGATACAAAGAGAGTAAAAAATAATCTCTGGTCTGAGCAGCGCAATGGTAACTCGGTTGGTATTAAAAAGCTGCCAAACGGTAGGTGATCGGACAGATTGCTGTAAGATTTAACAGACATCTGAAACTCACTCAGTTCATGCGAAAAAACGCGTCTTCAAAACACTTTTTGAAGATGCGTTTACGGTTTTGCATATGTCTTTATTTAAAAATATCTTAGAGAATCATCCGGCGATTTTGTATAGAATTTTGTCGCAGCAGAAAAAGTAATTAGGCGTTGTGTAATTAGTTTTAGTTTCCATCGCAACTCAATTTTTCAATTGATAATAATTTAAAAATTCTCTCTCTCTCTCTCTCTCTCTGCGAGACAACTTGCACTTGTCTATCTTCTTGAAGGTCTCCTTCGCAGTTAATGTTGTTTTTCCCAAGATGTCAATATTGTCAGCATACGCTACTGTTATATTAGGCCCATGATTAGAGAAAACGTGTATTATATCTTCGTCTCTGATCTTTGAACAGGTGCATCAAGTACCATGTTAGATAGAGCATCTCCTCGTTTAAGCCCGTTGTTAACTGAAAATTCATCGGTTAGCTGGTTTAGTATTCTTACGAATCAAAGATTGTTTTCTATATTCGACATTGAGGAATTCCAAATTCTTTCCATTGCCACGACACATGATATATACTATCATACGCCTGCCGAAAATCCACAAATAGATGGTGGATATCTCTGTTGAATTCCCAGTGTTCTCCAAGAGCTGACAAATTATAAATATCTGACCCGTGATGTTTTGTGACCAATCGTCTGGATTTTTTTCTTGGTCCCATTTTAATCTTATCAGTTAGTAAAGCTTTTCTTGAAGTACTTGGCCGCCGTATTTTATCATCTGAGCTGAGGATTGTGTCCCTTTCTGGTGCTTTGTTGTTTTTAAGTCGCTTTATTGCTTTTTTGGTTTTTTCGATACTTGGCTTTTTAACTTCTATTTCAGCGGTATAGTAAACTGGCATATCTGACACTGAATCGTTGTTAGGCACGTTAAGGATATCATTAAAGTATTGTTTTCATGTATAAATTATTTCTGTGGCGTTCGTTATTAGTTCATTGTCTCCTTTTTTCTGAAATGCTTTTAAAAAACTTCCTAAAAAATCACAGAGCGGCTTATCTTCAGGTTCCCAGTATCCGGTCATCTGATCTCTTGGATAACTGTTATGTCCATTTGATATTATTCCAGCTGACCAATTTAGTATGTTCCATGTACCAGTATTCATATTCCTTGGTCGTAGCCTATGTTGTCTTCGTGTTTCCGTCCGGTTCCGAGGCAAATAGTCTTGTTTCGTAAGAAGTGATTTTTTGACAGCATGGGGTTGTTAGGCTTATGCCCAACCTTGAACTTGAAGGACCAGAAGGATTTCTGTGGGGCCTTCTACCTTTAGCTGATGGGCACCTGTTATTTGCGAGTGCCATATCTTACATGGATTATTAAATTAATATTTTGTTTATAGCCTTGCGTTTTTACACTTACTTTGAGCATTTTTCAAATCTACCCTCTAATGATATTTTGTTTTCATAGGCGGTTTCCTTAAATTTACTCATTCAAAATGTTCTGGATTATTTCTTGGCTATAACATTTTGTACGATATACAAGGTCATATGTTCTGTATACTATAGAGTCAAGTGAATTGTTTTTTTATTAATAGGAATAAGTTCTTGGACTTGCTGTCGGTTTTTCCATCCTCCCACTTTTTTCTTTCATCTAACCAAATTTTCTTTCCTCAGTGTACAAATATATAGAATAGATGTCACCTCACTCAAAAATCAGTTTGCTTAAATATAATCACGTCCTAGAATATTCGTTGTTTATATCATTTTGTAGGCTATTGAACTGATTATGTTCAAAATACTAGCTGTAACCTTTTCTCCAACCTACTAGTTGTTTTCTTTCATCCAAAATGGAAAAAACAAAAATACATACTCTTTCTCGAAACGCAAGAATAAAACAAAAAATAAGCCACATAATTCGCAAATAAGTTTTTACTAGAAAATTTATCTTAACATCTACTTATTTCAATAGTTATTTAATAAATTTGCAGTTATGTTGCAATAGAAGTTGTTGAACAATTATATTCTTAAATCGTATTGCTTTACTGATACAGCGTTCTATGCAAAAATACCTAAAATAACCGACCGCCTTCTTTTAAATACTTCAATAGAATCTGAAACTCATTTCTGTCCTGTAGATATGTATAGGCTAGTACGAAAGCTTTCACGGCTGGAGCCAACTAAGGAATCATGGTTCTTAGAATTACTTTCCGACGTTTTGCCTACGATTGCACGAGACATTCAAGGATCTTCACTTCACGAGCGCATTCAGTATTTTTATCTAGTTCAGTGAAGGTCCCTGATGATGCCTCGTGCAATCGCAGGCTAAACGTCCGAAAGTAATTCCATTTTAACTCGGTATAAACCCAAGAATCATTATTCCTTATATAAAGAGAAAATAATAACGATTTCGATGCAAGCTTTTCCAGACGTATATTATTATTTATAAACTTTTTTTATATATACTTAAATTTATCAGTATCATTTTCTTACACCCTGTTAGCATTCCAGACAGTTTTATTTGCAGTATGAATGAGATGTATTTCTATTTAAATTTCTTAGGTAAGATAAAATATCAAACATGCCATTCTGAAATATTTTAATCTTAAATCCAAACGTGACAAAAATAACAAAATATGCCTAAAGCTTAGACCAGTCGCAAATCATTGCCAATCTCCAGAGGTCAGCTTTCATTGTGTAGCATAAGGGATATCCTGTCTCAAGAAGTGAAGCTGACAAAGAAAATGGATTTTTATAAGTTGAATTATTTGGTGAATTTTATACATTGGTATATTTAATAAAAAATAATGACTTAACTGATTAATAAATCGATCATAATTATCTTGTTTTTGGTTTAAATATTTCAGTGTCCCCTGTCATAAAATCAAAAAATACGTATTTATTTGATATTTTTTCATTTTATCAAATTAAGCATACTTTGTTCAGTTACTTTTCCGATTTTATCCGTATTAAAGTAGTATTTATTTAATGTCCCTTACTGTAATTGTGCCAATTATCTGGATCTATTGTGTTTATGTTTCCCAGTTCAAATGCAGTGTATATTTGGTCTATAATTCTCAGAATGTTGATTTTGGTTAACGTCTATTGGTTATAGAAACAGTTGCCGTTAGTCTGTGCCAAATCTATAATTCGATTTTATGGGAATGTTCAAACGCTTATAACGTTGGGGGGGGGGGGTTATTTCTCTCTGATATTAAAATATTTTAATTTAACCATGAAATGAAATATTTTCAGAGCAACTGATTAATTTCTAAATAATTAATATAAAAGGATTGTTTTTGTCTCGGTTTTTGTACTTTAGCAAACAAAATACTTGATAAAATATCCTAGCGGAATCTAGCCACGAACTGCAACGACCCTTAAGTTCTTTCGTGCTTAGGTTGACGTCAGAATAGGTGGCAACGTGGGGGTGCTCCTTAGTGCTCATTTCTTTACAAAACGCATTTTCTTGTAGATCCCTATTCCCCCCATTGACAGAAGCCAGTGTGACGACCAACTGGGAAAAATATCTGCGAAAGTGATGATGTATGTTAAATCAATTACGTAAAATATGGAACCAACCAAGTGCGAAATATTCGTCAGAATGTATTTCTTTGACGCTCTCTTCTAATGTTTTTGTATCATCTTCTCTTGCGTGATCTTCTCTCTACTTGTTGAATATACACTGGCTGAACTTCCTCTTCTTCACAAAAATATTCTAGGTTGAACGTAAATATTTCTTTTTCAATCTTGTACAGGTCAGTTTCACTGAATACTACGTTACACTCTGGCGCTACTGTCGGTATTTTAACTTTGAAGTTCGTTACCCACAAATCGCCACTACGATTACTGAAACACGATAAATTTCGTCAATTCACGTCACTATCGCGAAACTGGCAGCGATTTTTAGAGGAGTGGAAAGTAAAGTTATGATCTGGAATATAAAGAACTTTGTTGATGGTTCGGTTGATCCACTGTCCTTCCACAAGAGCTTCAATAATTATTACTCCGGTTCCGGCTGCTGCAATCTTTATGCATTGAAATTCATCCATGCAATTGCTCGGAGAGGGGTTTTAACTCAGTGAACCACTCACGTTCGCTTGTCATGTGCAGACTTGCACCAGACTCACAGATCCATTCAGTTTTCTTCATGTTTGTACTCGCTGAATATAACACCGAAACATCACAAATGTAAGCTGAACTTTGACTAACGAATTGTTCGCCATTTTTCTCTTTGGCTGCTGCAATTCTTTTTCTACACTTACGTGACCAATGCCCTTTTTTCTTGCAGAAATTACAGGTGCTGTTTTTCTTACGCTCATTGATGCTTGATTTATTCTTCAAACAAGTAGCTTCTAATTTACTTTCCAATGTTTTCACTTCCAAGGCCAACCGGGATGTTTCACTGTCTGAATTCACTAATTCTAACACCAACACTAAATTTACCAAAGATACAAAAAAAAACTAACAAAAATATCTAAATATTTATCGAATCTGCAACTAACAAAAACTACCAAAAAATAACGAACTTTATTGTTGAAGTAGTTAATAATTATATCGATAAATGTGTATCATATCCGTATTCATAAAGTATTTCCTTTCAAATAAAGATAAAAAATAATTTTAGCAGAATGCAAGTACCAAGAACATTAAGAATGAATTTTTGTGAAATTGCTCTACAAAATGATCTCTCTGCCATATTGACTTTCGCCATACAGCGTATGCGCCGAAGAGACCTTCATATCGGCGCGAAATGGACAGGGCAAGGTGGTATCCTAGCAACATGGCTGAAAATAAATATTTTTATGGAAACTAAAATTATATAAAATGCGAAAATGGGAATTTCTATTAAATTATTTCGCGTTAACCCTTTGATATCATAACAAAAAACGCGGACATACTTAGAAATTGAGAAATTCGTCATTTTGTTCCCCTAGTTCGAAATATTTAAAATTATATTCAAGATGGCGCAATAATTATGAATGAACAAATATTTTTACCCCGACCCTGCCACAACTTCATAAGGCGACAATCAAGGAAACAAAAGACGACATCGCGTTGCTGTTGAATTGTTTTCTTCATGCAACGGTTATCGAATCACTCAATCTAAATAACTCTCTGCCGGTCTGTAATTCAAAACGATTGAATAGCTGGCAACACGATGCTCATTTATTTACTTTTTGGTTTTGTCTGGGTGAGGTTTTCTCAGTATAAACCCTTTGTATTACAGAAAAGTCGCAGCGAGGTAATAAAACTAGGTGTTGCTTAACTTGTTTCTCTAAATAAGTAATATCGAATGACAATAGGAATTTCTACGTTATTGGAAATATTGTCTCAAGAAATAGAAAATGTTTTGATTTTCCAAAAAACAATGTTATTAATTTAACATTTTTATTCATTCTGTGCAATAAAAAATGTAGCCAAAATAAAATAAATTACGTATACAGGGTCAATAAATAATATCCTAGTTTTTTTTTATCTAAGGTGCAGTTGCGTTAAGCGGGAATAGTTACTAAAAACTAACAAAATTGCAGTTTGGTACATGAAGGGATCTCCTACTACAGGCTACATATCGAGTTTATAATATAGAAGGCGTTGCAGAACCCAGCCCAGCATGCTTTAAACAACTGTGAAAAACGGTTGTAAAGTTGTAATCAACATCTGAGTGTGTACCTCTTCAAATTTCATGTATTTTTTTGGTGTAATATTGTGTCTTAACGTATAAGTATCGGTAAGCACGGAAAAATATAGTTTAAAGTAACCTTTCTTTATTAATCACCATGAAAACTACTAATATGCTCTTGCCCCTCTCAAATTCTCGTCCGGGGCAAGAGCAGATCAAAGTGGCGGGAAAAGTGCGTATTGGTCTGTACTTACCCCATAAGGAGGGGCAAGTGCAGACTAGGTTTACTCTAACTTTTTAATAAATATATCCTAATTTACTTTATAGCTGATGGTCTTCTTAAAATGGAAAAATATGGCTCCAGAAAGGAGGTACTTGAACTGGTTGGGCAATTTTTCCGATAAAATCCCTTTTAGAGGCGGGACTCCTGTGTAGTGGGAAACACTTGCCGTCTACCCGAACAACCAGCACTCTTTGGAAAGAAAATATAACTGTTTTATTAACTGCTTCCGCTGCTGTAGACAAAGTTCCACCACTAATTATCTTTAAAGGTAAAAATATTTAAGATCAGGGGCAAGCTCCTGAGAATACTGGCTTTTCTGGAACTACATATGCAGCCACAACTAATGGCTGGATGAAGAGAGCAGTTTTCGAAAACTATTTTGAGGAAAGCTTTTTAAAACCTCTTTATTATATGATGCACGATCTACTCACCTAAGCATTAAGTTAATAAAGATTGCTTCTAAAGCAGACATGACCATTTTAAAGTCACCTCCGCACACTAGCCATATCCTACAACCTCTGGACCTTAGTGTTTTTAAATCACTAAACATATTGGGATCAAGCATTGGTAAAGTGGCAACGGCAACACATTGTCTTAAAATTACCAAAAAAAATTAATTTTCCAGGATTGTCGGTGAATTGCGAAGAGACGTCGAGAGAGACTAAAATATGGACATACTAAAAAATGGTTTTCAAAACGGTGGAATATAACCGTTCTCAAGGAACGTTACTCCAGGTTCAATGTACGAAGCAAAAGGTCTTAAACGATGGACGGAATTAAAGGTAGATAACTCAAAACTGAGACCATATAATTAAGTGCGTTAAAAAATAGTTGAAAGTATATATGTTAAAGTTTACGAATTTGCCCCGGGAACAAGATTGAGACCGTGATGCTAAATTTTTTAACACACTAAAGGATATATAAAATAATTCGTTTCTTTTAATATCTAGCAAAACAGTATGCGTTTAAATTTAAACTTTGCAAAAAGTAGTCCACACTTACCCAACTGTACCTAAATCAGTAATGCAACAAGTAATAGATAGGCGCAACGAAATTAATCGATCTAAAGGAAATCTATGAGTTTAATATTTTTTTGATTTCGCAACAAAGGAGTTACTAATTTAAAATTTATTATAGTGTTCTAGGCAACAATAAATTGTTTCAAAATAATTTTTGAAGTTTTTAAAATTCTACAATAATCCAGACTTTATTTATAGACTAACATACTTCTGTTGATAATGCATAGAAAAAAGCCGCAGGTGAGGTAGGTGACTTTTCCAAACCAACGGTCTTTTTTATTTTAAGCCATCTTAACCTACAGCAAAATTTTTAAGGTAAACTGTAGAGCTTACATATACACATACAGATACATACTCACTGGCGTAAAATATAGGTTCGACTAATATACACAAATTAAATGATATGTTTTGGACTGTATTCATGTAACAGAAATGCTTTGATCGCCTAAAAAGTTTAATTTGAGTTTTATCTTAAATTTGACAAAAAACCAGATTTTACTAAATTAAACATTTAAATTTAAGGAATGTGTGTAGCTACTAACCCTAAATTTATAGCTTCTGTTATACATTAAATATCTGCTTCTCCCACTTGGATATTTGTATTCCTTTCCTTGCGTAGATCAAACACAAACAGGAAAACCTAGAAAGTTTGATCTAAAGACAGTGTTTTAAAGATGAATCATAAAGTGCAGCATTATCAGAATTAATTTTGCTGTTTGTTAAATCATCTTGCGAATATTTACGTATCATCATAGAATCTACTGAATTAAAAAATCCCAAATATTTTAAAATTGTTAATAATATATCCTGGTTTAAAGTATCAAAAGCTGTAGAGACATCTATCAGAATCAATATTAAGGTGATCACACTAGCCTCACTGGCTCTTAATAGAGTGATCTGTTAGCACTAAAAGCTATGTCATGGACCAAATCCAGATTGTATCATTGGTGGTACGTCTTTCAACAATCATTTAAGAATCTATGACCCGCTTTATAACTATAAGTAGTGTAGGTAAAATACTTACCGGGCGTAAATCTTTTATCTTCTCTGGTAAATGAGATTTTGAGAATTTAAGTTCCAAGTCCCTCTTTCCGAAAAAAGTCAAGAAAAACGGAATGAGTAGTTACTATAGAGGGTAAAATTATCGGACGGATCACTTTAGAATTATTTTTATATTTATTCCGTCTTGGCTTTGTACATTGCTTTTCATTTTTTTTTAGAAATATATGATCATCAACAAAAGTTTTGGTACGAGCGGGGACCGAATCCGAACCAGGATCTCTAGCCCATAGCTCCAATCAATTGCGCTATCGTACCACTGATAAGCAATTTGTTAGAATTTGTACAAACCCACCAGTATCATAATAATCAAAATTGTTGATCTTGCCAAATATTCTAATCTTATGACGCGGCGTTCCTGAATGGACGTCGAATCTGACATCGCTATTAGGTTTCGTTCTTATTAGTAAAAATTTTTTGTTATGCCCATTTAAACCAAATTTTTAATACTAATATGAACGGAACCTAACGTCAGATTTGACGTCCAGAAATGTCCAATTTGACGTCCATCAGGAACGTCGCGCCGTAAGGTTAGAATTTTTGGCAGGATCAACAATAGTTATGATACTGTTGAGTTTGAATACATACAAGTTCTTAGGAATCGCTTATCAGTGGCACTAGTGGGCTAGAGATCCAGAGATGTGGGTTCAATCCCCGCTCGTACCATAACTTTTACTATTGATCAAATATTCCTAAAAACATATTTCACAGTTAAAAAAAACTAATATATTACTTCTATTGCTTTTCATATTATACACATTTTTTTTTAAATTAAGCTCAGACATAAATCGAAAGATAAAATTCTCATTAATAAATTGGACTTCCGTCTTTTAGAATCGATAATATTGTTGAGACTTCTAATTCCTAACATCTATTAACTTTGTAGGGCTTTAAAAGTTCCTCTGAATATTAAGCCAATTTTTTCATCTCATTCATTGGCGATAAGAATAATTTTTGGTTTCGTCTTTAGTAAAGTGAATCAAATTTTTTGTGTCGCTGTAACATTGATGTTATTTATTCCAATCGAGATCTTGTTATAGTTACAAGGACATTTTGGAAGTTGTAATTATTTGATAGTAATGTGTAGGATAGTAATAATCGTAATTGTCTATACTTCGTATATAGTCAGATCAGGTCCAAATAATTTAACCCCATCATGTCGCCGTTTGATTAGACTACACGCAACATTATTTAGCTTGGTGTTGCCTGAAGCTTGCATTAGGTCTACTTGTTCAAAAGTACAATATAAAAATTTTACTTTAAAGAGACAAATATGATTGCCGGCTAAAACCGATGTGTAAACGAATTTAACCAGCCGATTGGATGCAGTGCTTCGCGGACTGGCAACCCTGGGCGTTGAGCAATGGAAATCGATGGATCCCAAATATACGAAATACATTACGAGTTGAAATCTAATCGTAAATAATTTATTTTACATTGAATGGATCGTCTGCTCGCAATATAATCTGTCTTTGTTCGGAGAACGTTCTTTACTTTTGAGTTTAGGATTTTTTTAAGCTTTGAAAAGTGTATGTTTGAATAGAGTAAACACATTTTGTGACTGTTTTTTTTATTTTTTCGTTATTATATACGATACTTATTATGAATAATTTGGTTCTATCGGGAATTCCTATTAAGGTACTATTTCTAAGATCTTTCATAGTAGCTTTTACGTTTATCTACAAATAATTTTTTGTAGTTACATATAAGCAAGCTTTTTACTGTAAAAATAAATGTAATATTAAATAATAATAATAATAATATGATTTGTTTATCTTTTCAGTTATAGCTATATTTTATAATGTATTTATAAAATAAATATTGTGGTCATGATATACCCTATCTATCAATAGCAAGTGGTATTGCGTGTCGATATTCAATTCTATTCTCTTTCCATTGACTATCGAATCAATCTAAATAACCCTCCATCAGTTTGTAATTTAGAATGATCTAATGACGATACGTTGCTCATTTATTTGTCTTTCGACATTGTCTGGTTGAGTTTTTGTTATTATGCTCTTTTGTGTCTTTTAAAATCTATTATCAGAGTAATTGTTAAAGTGATATTAGTTGAACAAAAAAGTACTTTTAGTAAAATGTTATATAATTATCCCCCAGTTAGTCCAACTGGAAGATCAGTCAATAAAATATTAGAAACAAATCTTAATTTTCAAATATTGTTTTTCATCTAGGCACTAGAAGAAGTAAATATGTATTTTTTACATTGATTTAGGGGTAACAGACAGTAGAGCATATTTACTAAGTTGGTTATGTTGGACTCGCATCGTCTTAATTTGTTTAATTTCACGTTTTGAGCTACGTCCAATGTCCAAGCTACGATCTTATGTACTGGTCATGTGCGATAATGTTTCAAGTTCCTGTCTTCTGATTTTAGCTTATTTTTAACAAGAAACTGCATATATTTGGAATATCTACGCTAGATTTACCAAGAAATAATTTTCTTAATTCTTTGAATGAAAGTCGCTTTTAAGGAATTTTGATTTCACCAGTGATTTTTGTGCTCGGATGCTGTCGATCACACTTGACATTAAATTGACCAAACGTGTTTCATTCGTCTGATTTTGGCATTTCTTTATTTTACGTATGCTTAAATTTCTTGATTCTTATGTTAGGAGAACTTTTTGTCTCTCGAATATACAGGGTGTCTGGTTATATTTTAAACAGAGTTTAAAAGTTAAAAGTTTTATGATTTTCTATGAAACAGGATTTGCTAAAAAAATAAACAAATGACAACCGAAAAATAAAAAATTGAGCATCGACTATATTATTATAAATGAAACATTCTGTATAATATTATTTCTTTAAATGGCCATCTGCTTGCTTCTTAGTGTCTTTAAAACTCTGCCATAAGGGGCAATGTGTCAGAAAGAAAGAGAACATACACATAATTATAGTCATTACCTTATTGTGACGCAGTTCTTGCCAATTTTCTCGATTGTCTTAAAGATAAAGGTTTTTTTTTAATCAGCAAGTAGATGCCCATTGAGTTGTCATTTGTTTATTTTTTAGCAAATTCTAACGGTTCAGAGAAAACCATAAAACTTTTGTATACAATATTTTTTGATATCTCTAAAAGTTTTGTTGTAGACCCCGTTTAAAATATAACCGCACACCCTGAACACACACTCCCTAGATTTAAATAAAGCAGATGGTTTTATCTGCTAATGATATTTAGCTTTTAATATTAAAACTCTTGGCCATTCTTCGAAGTTTCTGTAGTAGAAAGTGTCGTGGAATGATGATATTTGAAATTTGACCTGGTAGTACTTACCAACTTTTCGGAGTTACCGTTCAACAATAGATTATATTTGCAGTTTTTGCCTTAAGGTCTTTATTATTGCAACTTCGTACAGCTTTATCTTAAAAGGTTCTTTTAATGTTTTCTTTTGTTGCTGTGAAATGGCTTCTGGTTGATGTATCATCCAGTGCAGCGAATGTCCAACATAATCTTTTATTTTTCAACCTCTCGAAATCCAGATTGTTAAATATGCAAGAGTTATTTTCTTTTTCAAACACGGTTGTAAAGAGGGGCTTTATTTCCATCTAAATATCTTCCTTGTTCTCCATATGTCCATTAATTTAACCCCTAATCTAATAATCATCCATTAAAACTCACTTGTCCCATCTCTTTGTTTCGCCCTTTGTGTCCTGATTATATCCACTCTGTATTCGCCCATAAATATCGCCCCGATCTTTTATATGAATGTCTCTGAAAGTAACACAAGCACAGTCTAAGTCTTTTACTGTACAAGGACCGACCAAAAATATGGATTCACGTTTTTACGGCTTTAAGAAAAAGAAAAATGAAATTCTTTGTTTCAGTATTTGAGACAGATATTAAAGATTCAAAATAATTGTCGCAGTAGTATTATTTTGTTTTTTGTTAGGTGTTATTGTTTATTAGTATTTCTTACGTTGCTACTTTTTGATTACGGATTCATAAAAGATTAACAAAGTTTTTGTTTTAATATTTGTTTAAATAATAAAGTAAAAAAAAAGGTGATGGCAAGCTAATGGAGGTGATATTAATGGCGAATAGAATTTTTGTAAAAGTTGAAATTTTGTAAGGGTACTGTAAAGTGGGTTATTCGTTAAATAGGTAAACTCAAATCAGTTTTTCAGTTAAACTTAAGTCGCAATATGTTTTAAAAAAGTATCCTTAACTGTTTTTTTTTTCATATTTAAGAGGATAGGTTATGCTTTGCACTTCTCACTAATTAATACTTTTTTACAAAATACGCATTTCATTCATCTGACAATGTTAACACGTCGTTGATGCCAAAATAAAAATGGCGTGAATATAGTGCAAAGACGCCAGGAACCATTTTCGCACCGCCATCTGTTTATTTTATAATAAATTATTAAGATGCAATAACGGATGATAGATCTAAAGTGGAATCTAATATTCTAAAAGCTACAAAGAAAAAAACGTAAACGTTAGGCGGGGGATTATTTTACTTTTGTTCAGTTATTTTATCCAAAAACATGAAAAAATGGAGCTGTTTATAGATTAAAATAGAAGAAATTAAATATTTTAATACGCATTAATCAAGAAGGTACAGGTAACGGAGGGTAAGACCTCTCATACGGTTAATTATTATAATTACTAGAAATAAATAGGAAAAACTAATATAAAATATTTAGTATTTGGATTAAAACTAACACAATATTAAGAAAGGTTGGTTGGTTCTATGTTGTACAATATACATGGTGTTCCTGAATGTCGTATAAATATTAAACTGGGGTGATTCTTTGGATTATTTTAAGAAAAAAAGTTTATATAAATATGTGTCCGTAAATACTCTGTTTTCGAGATTACAGTGTGTTAAAAGTAAAAAAAAAACATTTTTTATAGAATTCGATAACAACAAGAACTATTTAATTAAGATTTGACACAACCTTATAGGTATTTAAAGGTTACATTTTGATAGTATCAGACAGTATTTATGTCAACCATAGGAGTAGGTACGGGTAGCCATGCCTGACTTTCTTAAAATTTAGGGTAAGTAAAAGTACATAAGCAATGCCTCTCAGTATTTTGTGATACAGCAAATCGTTTTCGAGAAATTATAATTTACTTACTACTTCTACTCTCAAAACTCTACAAAAGTGATTCCTTGGATTTTTTTAAGATAAAAATGTTTATACATATATGCTCGCAATAGCCCTATTTTTGGGATACATACGTATATTTATAAAAACTGTTTTTCTTAAAACGCTCTAAAGAATTACTTTTATAGAATTTTGAGCAATTCCAACTTCAAATAAAACCCGACCAGAGGTAATAAGCCGTGACAAAGACCTACATAAAAATAGAATTTGTTTTTTTTCTCGAAAAGGACTTTGGATACCTATCAGCTTGTACCAAATCTTAATCAGATAAATCTTATTGTTACGGAATTAGTAAAAAAACGTATTTTTATTTAACCTTAACACCCTGTATCTCGAAAATAGAGGTTTGCGGACAAATATTTAGATAAACTTTTCTCCTTAAAATGATGAATGACACACAGGAACACTTTAAAATGCCCGTTTAAGAGAGATTCATCCATTTACCATTTAGTCAGTGAGAATCGAGGTGGGAATATTTTAAGTATTTAAATTTCGTTTTTTTTTTGTATGCAATCTTTTATATTTGTATTTGTTTCGTCGCCTGTATTTTTTGCTAAGGTCAGAAAGAAAAAGGTTTTCCATTTGTTAACTAAAGCGACACCCTGTATAAGGACGAAACACACTATAATATCACATATATTGTGAGCAGTCCTTATACGTATTTGTATCAGCATAAGAACTAACATAAACTTAGACTGTGACACCTTTCTTAATATATCCATGGCGAAGTGGAAAATTGAAATTTGTTGCCACGGCCACGCGTGGAGGCACGTGTCGCGACGTCCGCATGGACACGTGTCAGCTTCCAAAAACGCCATTAAAACGGTCCCGGTCGGATGATAACTCAATCATTTCAGGAGTTGGAAGTAATTAAAAGTTACCCAGGAAGTCTATTAGTGCTAAACGGGTTAAATTTGGTTTGGTTTAGTGTTCAAAGAGGCATACGTAGTAGAAAAAAAAAATATATATATATATATATATATATATATATATATATATATATATATATATATATATATATATATATATATATATATATATATATATATATATATATATATATATATATATATATATATATATATATATATATATATATATATATATATATATATATATATATATACATATATATATACGTATATGTATATATATATAAATAAATATGTATATATATATATATAAATTTATATTCAATTTGTTTCTTAAACCAGATATATATTAATTGCACTTCTTTCTTTGGTATAAATTTATTTGCAAAATCAAACATCATGGAGTAAAATTGACATTTCGCTTATCATAGTAGGCTTCTTCAAAAATTGCTTATCCCTTTATTTTTTTTTGCAAATTGCATAAACCTAGCATTCCTCTTAGGCCTATAGTTTCATTTATTCAATCTCCTTTTTACAATTTCTCTAAGTATTTGTCAAAATGTTTATCAAATATCCCAGGTAAAAATATTTATTTATTATATAAAAGACTCATTTACACTTAAACATTTCCTAAACACATTAACAATACCACCAAACTCTAAATTAATATCAGTAGATGTAATTTCGTTGTATACTAATATACCAAATGAACTCATAGATGATTGTCTAACATCAGTTCCCAAAAATAGAATAGAAGAACTACTTTTAGCATTCAATAATTTCCACCCGAAACTTCAGTTCACCCTTGAAGCTGAAACAGAAAACAAAATACATTTTCTTGACCTTACTATAATTAAACAAAAAGAAAATAATTTAAAAACTAAATGGTTTACAAAAGAAACTTAGTCTGGACGATATCTTAATTTCAATTCTCACCACGCACATAAACAAAAAAGAAGTGTTCTGATTGGTCTAGATGACCGTGCCATATCTTTAACTTCACCAGAATACCGTCCTGAAGCCTTTAATAAAGTTAAAAAGCCCTTGATTGCTAATCATTTTCCGAAAAAAACTGATACAAAAAATTATCAAACAAAGGATTTATATCTATTATAATAATCAAAACAAAAACGTAAAACCAGATAAGACGCAAAAAAATACATTGCAATTATCATCAATTATCCGAAAAATTAAAACATATCTTAGGAAAAAATAACATAATTGTGTGTAATATAGCCCAAAACCTGATAGGCTCCCTGTTTACAAGATTAAAAACTGAAATTCCAGAATTTAATCCATCTCGTATATGAAATTCCTTGTTTAAACTGCCCTATGAAATATATTCGTATGACAACCCAACTCTTAGAAAATAGAATAAAAGGGCATAAGTATAAGAATGCATCCTCCACTGCATTACATGAAAAAAGCACAAAACACGAATTTAATTTTTCTGAAACCAAAATCATAGATGAAGATAACCTGTACCAGAAATTAATTATTAAAGAAATGATTCATATAAGAAAAGAAAAAAATGCATTAAATGACAAACAAGACACATATATATATATACATATACATATACGTATATATATATACATATATATATACGTATATGTATATATATATAAATAAATATGTATATATATATATATATATAAATTTATATTCAATTTGTTTCTTAAACCAGATATATATTAATTGCACTTCTTTCTTTGGTATAAATTTATTTGCAAAATCAAACATCATGGAGTAAAATTGACATTTCGCTTATCATAGTAGGCTTCTTCAAAAATTGCTTATCCCTTTATTTTTTTTTGCAAATTGCATAAACCTAGCATTCCTCTTAGGCCTATAGTTTCATGTATTCAATCTCCTTTTTACAAGTTCTCTAAGTATTTGTCAAAATGTTTATCAAATATCCCAGGTAAAAATATTTATTTATTATATAAAAGACTCATTTACACTTAAACATTTCCTAAACACATTAACAATACCACCAAACTCTAAATTAATATCAGTAGATGTAATTTCGTTGTATACTAATATACCAAATGAACTCATAGATGATTGTCTAACATCAGTTCCCGAAAATAGAATAGAAGAACTACTTTTAGCATTCAATAATTTCCACCCGAAACTTCAGTTCACCCTTGAAGCTGAAACAGAAAACAAAATACATTTTCTTGACCTTACTATAATTAAACAAAAAGAAAATAATTTAAAAACTAAATGGTTTACAAAAGAAACTTAGTCTGGACGATATCTTAATTTCAATTCTCACCACGCACATAAACAAAAAAGAAGTGTTCTGATTGGTCTAGATGACCGTGCCATATCTTTAACTTCACCAGAATACCGTCCTGAAGCCTTTAATAAAGTTAAAAAGCCCTTGATTGCTAATCATTTTCCGAAAAAAACTGATACAAAAAATTATCAAACAAAGGATTTATATCTATTATAATAATCAAAACAAAAACGTAAAACCAGATAAGACGCAAAAAAATACATTGCAATTATCATCAATTATCCGAAAAATTAAAACATATCTTAGGAAAAAATAACATAATTGTGTGTAATATAGCCCAAAACCTGATAGGCTCCCTGTTTACAAGATTAAAAACTGAAATTCCAGAATTTAATCCATCTCGTATATGAAATTCCTTGTTTAAACTGCCCTATGAAATATATTCGTATGACAACCCAACTCTTAGAAAATAGAATAAAAGGGCATAAGTATACAAAGAATGCATCCACGCAAACAAGAAAAAAGCACAAAACACGAATTTAATTTTTCTGAAACCAAAATCATAGATGAAGATAACCTGTACCAGAAATTAATTATTAAAGAAATGATTCATATAAGAAAAGAAAAAAATGCATTAAATGACAAACAAGACACATATATATATATACATATACATATACGTATATATATATACATATATATATATACGTATATGTATATATATATAAATAAATATGTATATATATATATATATATAAATTTATATTCAATTTGTTTCTTAAACCAGATATATATTAATTGCACTTCTTTCTTTGGTATAAATTTATTTGCAAAATCAAACATCATGGAGTAAAATTGACATTTCGCTTATCATAGTAGGCTTCTTCAAAAATTGCTTATCCCTTTATTTTTTTTTGCAAATTGCATAAACCTAGCATTCCTCTTAGGCCTATAGTTTCATGTATTCAATCTCCTTTTTACAAGTTCTCTAAGTATTTGTCAAAATGTTTATCAAATATCCCAGGTAAAAATATTTATTTATTATATAAAAGACTCATTTACACTTAAACATTTCCTAAACACATTAACAATACCACCAAACTCTAAATTAATATCAGTAGATGTAATTTCGTTGTATACTAATATACCAAATGAACTCATAGATGATTGTCTAACATCAGTTCCCGAAAATAGAATAGAAGAACTACTTTTAGCATTCAATAATTTCCACCCGAAACTTCAGTTCACCCTTGAAGCTGAAACAGAAAACAAAATACATTTTCTTGACCTTACTATAATTAAACAAAAAGAAAATAATTTAAAAACTAAATGGTTTACAAAAGAAACTTAGTCTGGACGATATCTTAATTTCAATTCTCACCACGCACATAAACAAAAAAGAAGTGTTCTGATTGGTCTAGATGACCGTGCCATATCTTTAACTTCACCAGAATACCGTCCTGAAGCCTTTAATAAAGTTAAAAAGCCCTTGATTGCTAATCATTTTCCGAAAAAAACTGATACAAAAAATTATCAAACAAAGGATTTATATCTATTATAATAATCAAAACAAAAACGTAAAACCAGATAAGACGCAAAAAAATACATTGCAATTATCATCAATTATCCGAAAAATTAAAACATATCTTAGGAAAAAATAACATAATTGTGTGTAATATAGCCCAAAACCTGATAGGCTCCCTGTTTACAAGATTAAAAACTGAAATTCCAGAATTTAATCCATCTCGTATATGAAATTCCTTGTTTAAACTGCCCTATGAAATATATTTGTATGACAACCCAACTCTTAGAAAATAGAATAAAAGGGCATAAGTATACAAAGAATGCATCCACGCAAACAAGAAAAAAGCACAAAACACGAATTTAATTTTTCTGAAACCAAAATCATAGATGAAGATAACCTGTACCAGAAATTAATTATTAAAGAAATGATTCATATAAGAAAAGAAAAAAATGCATTAAATGACAAACAAGACACAAAAAATTTAAGTCAAATATACCACAATTTGATTTTTTAAAAAACATAGTAGTTTTAACTCCGTCTGAGCCATTATTTTTAAAATATAGTATATCATCGTGATTATTTGATTACAAATTCTGAAGTTCAAATCAAAAAATTATCTTTAAATTCCTCACAAACGAACTGTGATAAAAACACTTTTGTACCTATAACTCTGACACATGAGAAACCTGGCAAACCACTAATTTGCTGCCTACCAATAAAATAATATTAAACAGACGACATGCATTTTACACGAGGTATGTAACCTTATTTTAATAACATTCAATAATTTTTTGTAAATAGTATAACATTTTAAATAAGTTTTAAAAAGTTGTAGATGTCCTTTTCTAACTTACCTATTAAATGTTTTTTAAATTATTTGTACATAGGAAAGGAAAGCTTTACATTACAAAAAGAATAAAGAAATGAGCAATTTATATATATATATATATATATATATATATATATATATATATATATATATATATATATATATATATATATATATATATATATATATATATATATATATATATATATATATATATATATATATATATATATATATATATATATATATATACATGTTTGTTTGTCTGGCTGGGTCAAGGCTAATTTTGAACCACTCAACCCACAATCTATTGTCCGATGGTAATGATTGATTGATTGATCAAACCTTGGACGAAAATACAATAACTTGATGACCCAAACCGTGGTCTTCATTTTACAAAATTTATTTATATCCAGTTCCGCTTGACCTAATCAAAATTACAAAATTGTTGTGGCGGATTTATGATGTAAAACTGAATATTTGTTGGGGTTTACGCCACAAAAACAAACAAAAAGACCAAAACTTTTTCCCTTTGGTATTGAAGTGGATGCTTGAGTTCTGAATCCGCAATAAAGAGGCCCGAGGAACGAATCTGTAAAAAACTTATCTTTCTGGACGTTTTTAAGTAGATTCTATCTCCGCTTTTAGCAGTTAAAAAGTACAAAAATCAGAAAACTTCTCTAAAATTCATATAAACTTACATAATTCACAAGTTTTGAAGGCGTTAATCTTTTTACAAACTTGAAAATGATAACAATCCTGTGAACGTATACAAACATTCTATTCTAGAATTAGTAATTTTGTGTGTAAAAAACACCTATTTTCAATGAAAAACCCATTATTACCAACACAAAGTTTGGTGTGGCCCTTTTTGACGTTTTTTTTTTAAGTGGTTGCTTGAGATCTGCAAGAAAACTACCTCCGTTTTTAGTCTTACAAATGAAAATCAAAGAAATTGTTCATATTTCTCAAAGAGATCTAGTTTTAATAACAAACATAGGAAAAGACCGAGACTTGGAGTCTTTTTCTATGTTTGTTTTTTTACAAATGCGCGTAGATAAAACTTAAAACACAGGAAGAAATACATTTTTTTTATCTTTGAGCAGACCACTAAGGCCGAAGGCCTAAGTACTAGGTACCTTGGTTGCTTTAAAAAAGGACAGGGAAAGTTTATTGATGCAAGATTTAAAGACTTGCAGATTAGGAGAAGAAAAAAATATATTTGCTGGTAACAGATCTCATAATCGGGGCACTCTGGGAATAGAGGAGCCAACAAAGTGAGAGGTCCTTGGTCTTTGCAGTTGGACGGTGAAGGGATGCATGTGTAACGATGCTCGTGTCTTTCTGGCAGAAAGCAGGGCGTAATGGATGATATTTCATCAGAACAGAATCCGTGGTAGTATCTGTAAAACAGAGACAGATCGGCTACAATTCGACGATCTTCTAGTAATGCAAGCTTCGTTGTGAGATTTAGATAATCAATCAGACGAATAGCTCTTCTTTGGACGCAGTCAAGAATATTAAGGACTGAAAGAGAAGATAACAATCTTGGGAACGTACAATCGTTCTGTTCTAGAATTATTAACTGTTTGTGTAAAAAACACCTACTTTCAATACACAAACAATTATTACCAACATAGTTTGGCATAGTCTTTTTTGACGTTTTATTATGAAGTGGCTGCTTGAGTTCTGGGTCCAGAATGAAGGTGCCCAAGGAACGAATCTGTAATAAAACATAACTTTTTGACGTTTCGTAGGAAAGTCTAACCCGTTTCTAGTAACTTAAAAAATAACGAAGTCAGAAAGATTCGTAGAGAAATTCATATAAATTTTAATAATATACTAGTAAGTTTTGAAGTCGTTAGTCTTTTACAAATGTACTTGTAGATAAAAATTTAGACACGTTACGAAATAAACTTGATAATCATAACAATCTTGTGAAAGTACAACATTAAACATTAACCTATTCTGGAATTACGAACTTTTTGGATAAAACACAGCTATTTTCAATACAAAAATACCAATAAAGTTTGGCATGACCATTTTTGACGTTTTATTGAGGCGGATCCTTGAGTTCTGGGTCAGCAAAGAAGGGACCCGCTGAACGAATCTTTAAAAAACATAACTTTCTTTCGACGTAAAGTTTACCCCCGTTTTTAGCAACTAGAAAAGTGGGGAGTCTAGACTTTCTAGACAAATTCTCTAAATTCTCTAATATTCATATAAATTTAAATAATGCACTGGAAAATTTTGAAGTCCTTAGTCTTTTTACAAATGTACTTGCAGAAAAAACCTTACACACATAAATATATTTGAAAATGATAGCAATCTTGTAAACATTTGTAATCTTGTAACCTTTTGTTTAAAAAAACACATATTTTCATTACAAAAACAATTATTACCAATAAACTTTGGCATGGCCATTTTTGATGTTTTCACGTTTTACTTTTCAAATTTCTGTACTATAAACAATTCCAAATTATAGTATAAGTCATGAACTCCGTAGAGCTCTGTATCTGTTCTTGCTTATCCATAAATTGGTATCAAATGAAGTCACAGGATCCATATTTTGTACACATATGTGTACAAATGTAGATTTTGGAAATTCCATTACTTTTTGACATTTGCAAAAATCTAATTTTTAGGGGTTTTTCGCGATCTCAGAAGATAGGGTTTGGAAATATCTACAACTTTTGGAGAAATTATTTTTATAGAACCAATCCACTTTCATAGAGCAGGAAAAACCAATTTTCGGCACTTTAGGCAATTATTTATATACTCGTATTTTCCTCAATTATGTTTTGGATCGCTTTCTGAAAATGATAGCACTTATACAGTTATTTTCCTTTCTCGTCATAAATAATGTTTGTACTATTTGAGCAGAATCTAAATTTAAAAAAATAATTTTCCTGCCTTCACCAGCTTTTTTAAAAATCACAAAAGTGTCAAATTAAATTGACAGGTTCAACCCTGAATAAACCTGTATAATTCGAATGAGTGAATTTAAATATTTTTGTTATTCTCAGAAGTTCGAAGTATTTGATGCGACATAGATACGTTAGAAATATACTAGTCCATGAGATCGCCACACTTGCAACCCCTGCCCTAAAGTATCTTCGATTTTATTTATAATTAAGGGGTGCATAGTGTAAAGTGGATCCCCTTTTTTAGGCACACACATCCATCAAGTTTAATGTAGTGTCACGGGATTATCTCATTTGCTTATATTTTTTTGTAAATTGGATTTTAGACTTGACAAGATGCAATCAAACACCATACAGAAGGGGGTGGATTATAGGTGGTGGTCCAAGTTTTGATCTATGAGAACTAATGGCTTTTTAATACAAATTGACATAAATTGCGTTGGAATCTGGCTAAATTTGAATACAAATGAAAATTTGTCCGGGAAAAAATATTGTTATATTAAAACATAATTTATTAAGAATTACTTTTGAATTTCTTACGACTGAGGGGAAGGGAAGCAATTGTCTTACTTTTCCAAGAAGGGTAGAAGTATTTATTAATTTATTATAGGATTTATTTTTTGAAGTAATATTTTAATGGAAATTTATTAAAAACGAATTTTTTTGGATATCGGGGTTTGGTATATTCAAAGTTGTAGATGGTTCTATGTTGCATCACCCAAAGTCCTATTTTGCACAACTTCGGAAAGTTAGATCGTATTTAAATTCTTTACAGCTAACTTTTTTTTGTGAAGCATAAGACATAAAACATAAATAAAATTTTGTTTAACGAAGGCCGAAGCAAATTATCACAGAATAAAGATTCCTTCGATTTAACCAAATTATACGTTGTATACGTTGATAATTTTTCCATTATTTAAGATGAAAGTGTTGAAAAATCACACTCTGGTTATGTGGGTTTACCACTTTGTTTATACAAGAGATGTTTTGCTTCTCTTTACTGTTGGTTCTTTTAGACAATAACTAAGCTTTTATGTAAAATATATAAAAAACAAAGATTGCAAAGGACCAACAAAAATTATCTGAAGTAGTTCGTTATTAACCCGATACTGAGCAATAGATAATACTATATTGATATTTTGGAAGAATCAGACCAATTTGAAGAAGTCCAGAAAATTTATATGCTCGATTTCAGTGGCGGATCTAAAGGTACGTGGGCCCCAATGCAAAATTTGTTCATGTGGCCCCTTTATGCTGTGTATAGATTTCTTATGTCATTTTTAAAGTTTAGTTTTGTCTAACTTCCACAACTTAGCAAACTGGCTAGGATTAATTATTTAAAAACTTAGTACATAAACTATCTTCAATTGTAATTTAAGAATCAATTTCAAGGTTCTGTTAGTTGATTGGAAATAATATCAAAAATATGACAATAAATATTAGGGTTCAAATATTAATCTCTATTTTTAAACTGAAAGTCTAAACGAAACTAGATAGTTTTGATAGCCCTCTTCTTTTAAATCAGAAGTTTCTACAGTACCTAAAATTATGCTGCTTCAATTAAATTATATATGAATAAAGCCTAGGTATTTATGATACTTAAGTACTGTAAATACTTGAAATATTTAGATAGTTGAAGCACGTGATCCGACTTTTGAATACTACGATCGTAATCAGTTAATTTTGTTTTAATTATGGCGTCTGAAACTTAATATATAGAATAATTTATATGAATATTAGTTATCAGGATAGTAGTTATCAGCTTTTTAAAGTAATATTCAGACTGTTTAGCCTACTAGATTCAAGTTCAAGGTTACATGTGAGAATACTCATGATAGAAGAAAGTCTCGGGGGTGATTTTTTTCACGATTCGAATAGTTTTTCCTATTATTCAAATAAAATTATTATAAAGTAAAATGGCATAACGGATGAGTTCGGCTAATTGTTCTATTCGAATAAAAAAAATATCGATGCGTACATCAAAATTATAAATCTTTAATCTATATAGCAACGTTTTTGTGTTGCAACTCACTTTTAGGGTGTCGTTTTGGGAGCAATTTTAAAATTTCGGACCATTTTTTAATTTCAGTTGGGCACATTTTTTTATTTTCATGTTGTGAGGTAAATGAATTTAAAATTCTTTGAGTACTCAAAAGTAAAAAAAATGTGTTCATAGACATGCCCTAAACTGGTTAAAATGTAAGATTTAGAATATTTAAAATTAAAAAAAAAGTTTTTTTTTTAAATTTTGCTATTAACATGGTACGAGATAACAATTGTATATTAAATTTTTGTTATCTTGCGCTCGCTTCTTTCTCTACATACAATTTAAAGACTGTTTTAATGAACGTTTCGTACGCTGTGACAATACAAATTAAACGTGCGTTAACTTTTTAAATTTAATTATGTGTTTATCACAAGTAATTTTACAATAAATAATAAAAAACAGTTACACGCCAAGCTGACATTGTCATTTTGATTTGTTTTTAAATATATAAATATATATAATGTCTACTCTTAAATACCTCCAAATAAATACCGAATTTTAATTAAATTTGCAAAAATGTTAAAATTAGTCATGTTAGCGCCGCCCTTTTTAATTCTCAAATGTTGACTAAAAATTCATAACTTTTACTAATAAATACCCGAAGATATCAATTTTTCAGGCGAATCTGTACAAATTACAAAATTCGTTCATTATATTGGCGTCACCATTTAGAATTTTGATGTGCATTACCCGAAATTATCTATTTATATATATATATATATATATATATATATATATATATATATATATATATATATATATATATATATATATATATATATATATATATATATATATATATATATATATATATATATATATATATATATATATATATATATATATATATATATATATATATATATATATATATATATATATATATATATATATATATATATATATATATATATTATTTATTTATATATATATATATATATATAGATATATTAATATATATATATACAATCAGACGAGTGAAGCCAATACAAGTGTGGTAAAAACACTTGAACAATAATAACAAACAATGAAACAATAACCGTTATAACTAATAATTAATCAAAGCAGAAGCAAGCTTCGCCTTAAAGCATTAATTTTTAAATATAGACAAATGGAATCCAAAGTTCCATTTGTCTAATGTAATTTATTTTGTTTGTTGGCCTTCAAAATATCATCACACATAGTACGACAATAATAATTGGCGTCAATAAAGTATAGGTAAGAAATGATTTCGGATACGTTTTGCGTATGTTAAATGTGCATATTTTCACTATTCAATTAAAAAATATACTTGACTTTTACTATCAAGCAAATCTTATTGTTGGCATTAAAAAAATCATCACACATTTGTGAAGACACTGAATATGATACCATAGTACGGCATTAATAATCGCGTCAGTAAAGAATAGGCAAGAATCCTTCCTTTTGTCAAGGATAGTGAAGCATGATCTATTTGTTCATTTTCGTACCTGAAACATTTTAATAGGCCATCATTTTGTTCCGCCATCTTGAATTCATACCTATATATTAGTTTAAGATTGATTTACCGATCTAGGGAAATGGAAAAAATATTTTTCTTCATTTCTTCTTCAGGGACCCTAAAGCTTGAAGATCTGTAAAACGCCGGAACGATGACCCCCATGTGCTTGGTCATAGGCCATCCCCACCTCTTGTGTTATTGTAAACATTGATCGATAGAATGTAAAAATATAGAGGAACCATATTGGCGTAAGCTCCAAACTATATTACAAAAACCATGATTTCTTACTGGGATGTGAGTTGTCTCATAAAGATAAGGAAAAAAAGTCATATATACAGGGGTCCGCAAATGTTTTGCTTTTGAAATACAATGTGTTAAAATGTTAATATTTTTTTCGTTTGTTTTATATACCTTGTACATTTCTAGATATTTGTAAATCAAATTTGATACACATTATACTATGATTAATCCTAATAACGCTAAATACGTTTTAGAACGCTTCATGGTGTTTTTTTTTCGGGTTACGATTCCTTTAACCCCCTACAGTTTTTTACTACGATGTTATTGGTCATTTTTACAACAAATTAATTTCCTTATTATGGATATTTAATAAACAAATAACATCTACATTACCCAGCGTTTTCAACGTGAATTAACTATATATATATATATATATATATATATATATATATATATATATATATATGTATATAATATATATATATATATATATATATATATATATATATATATATATATATATATAAAAGACGGGCGAAACGTCTAGGAAATAGCAAGTTTCATTATAAAACAAAAACCTATACCCAAGAAAACTACACACTATATAATAATATTTAAGGTTTAAGAAAAAGACAATTATATTATTATAGAGAATTATATATATATATATATATATATATATATATATATATATATATATACCATATTTGGAGAGGCTATTCTGCATATTATGTTCCTCTTACACGATAAATTGCAATTAATGTCTATAAAATGGCCTTAATACATTTTAAAACATTTTACAGGGTGTAACTAACTTTTTTTTGGAAAAACAAGCGACACTGACCTGGTTTGATCGTATTATCGGATATCCTGCATTATTTTACAAATTTTGTATTATTTAGACATTTTTAATATCTTGCCGCATTAATCACGATTTATCATGTTAGTAATTTTTCTATTTTTTCCCATA
Organism: Kuschelorhynchus macadamiae; assembly: GCA_030620095.1. Taxonomy (NCBI): domain Eukaryota; kingdom Metazoa; phylum Arthropoda; class Insecta; order Coleoptera; family Curculionidae; genus Kuschelorhynchus; species Kuschelorhynchus macadamiae. The sequence continues at coordinate 417,592 of JAUTXW010000338.1, forward strand.
CGAATGCTTATAGCAAACGCTCGGCACATGAAACTCTATAGGCACCATATTTCTTAACAACTAAATAGTGTTATGAAAATTTCCTGCTTAAACGGTATCATCATTTTAAACAGAAATAAATGTTATATCAACGTTTGAATAAAGCTGAAGACATGTAATAAACAAGATCCGCCAGTTGTTCATTAATTAATAACATAATGCGTTGCTGATTATTGTTATCGCGAAATCTCAAGCGCGAGCTGTCGCTGTAGCAGTCCGATAACAATCGTACAATCAAAAAGATCGGTCGACCGCGAACCCAGTCGGATCATTACCGTAACTTTCCTCTGACTCGTCCGTAAACTCCACAAGTCGCGGCAATTTAAAATGCATTGTGAAAGCACACTGCACAAACACATTCGGTGCGCGACTCTCATTCTCATTCCGGGTGAAATATGCTCGTTAATTCGTTGCGTTATTATCCGAAACGTGTCGGCCCGTTTGCAGCGAGACGAAAAAGTTTTCCCGAGGTTGCCGATACCCCGCAAAATATGTAAAAAATGGCATCTGATTCCTTTTAAATACACTAAAAACATAAAGCTTCATTGAGTAATTTAGGAGATATCTAAGTCAAAGGAACCTACCTCTACCTACTGGCGTCAAACTAATAATGACAGTAGATAGACATTAACTCGTGGTTTAACTAATTGAGAATTAGTTTGACGCTGACTTCGTAAAGTCAGATTTTCAAGATGGAATATAATAAATATTATTTTTTAATTTGATTTGCTTTTTTTAAAGCCGGTTTTATTGTTTTATCAAATTTTTAAGAATCAATAACATTTAAAATAGTAAATTCTTGCTACTGCAGGTCAAAACCTAAGCCATCCCCATGACAGTCTTGACACAACTGTATGGATAAATGTCATTTATGGACAGATCGTTAGTTACTGACAAGTCCAAATAAACTACTCAAAAAACGAAAACTAGAGAACCATTATTGTTTCTTTAGAACTAAGTTGTAACGAGATGTTCAGGAATTCAAAAGCTAAATGTAAAAACTTTTGAGGCTTTTTTTGTCTTTTAAAGTGTAGTATGAAAAAATCGGTAAAATGGCCTCTCGACTGGCCCTTACCTGGAACTTCCGTCGGAACGAATTCCACCACACACAGATATCATAATTTACATATGCATATGACTAGTTGGTAATAAATTTAATTATATTATATAATGTAATATGTTTGTGACGGAAGTTCCGTTTATACAAAAATATGAAAAGTATCTGAATCATTCCTCATAATGAAGCGTTGTCTAGTACATTATGTTTTATTTGATTTTTATTTCTAATATATTTTTTTATTTTATAAACACTTTGTTAGGCTGCTATTTTGTTTTGTCATACAAGATTCACACTGAAATTTTACCAGTTTATTGAATTTTTGTACAAAAAAACTTATTGGATAAGTCATTTTTGATAATGATATTTGAACATTATTTCTGTTCGATATTACTATCGACTGTATTGAAAAATAATGTATGTTGTACCAGCACGCATCACAACAAAGCTTTTTATTTAATGACAAAATACTCTAGTAACTAAAATGGGGCCCTATAGTTTATTCACATTTTAAATTCATACCACGTAAACACGTCAGTGCGCGAGCGATGTGTTAAAATCCCATGTGTCGTCCCTGTTTATTTAACCGATACCGCTCGCACGATTGTTTACGTGCGATTGAATTTATAATGTCAATATAGTATAAACTTATTTGGCAATGTCCTACCTACTAAAAAGAACTTCATTTCATAAGTTTCTTATTTTACAAATACTTTTTCCTTTTTTTTTTCAGTAAAAAAAATAAAACTTTTTTGTAATTTCTGTTGATCCAAATTTTAAGTCAATCGAACATTATTAAGTTTCGAATTTGATGTCAATTCAATTTACAGTTTTTGAACTTAAGTCTCGTTATTCGACATCGAGTTTTTCACTGTATTCCAAAGAAGTATGGTGTCAAGATATTTGCAAGGGTCCCTTCGATTTCAAGGCAAGGCGGTAGAGAAGCTCAGTTAGTTTTTTTTACTGAGATGTGCCTGCCAGTGCCGGATTTAGGTTGTATGGGGCCTTAAGGCACTAACTATTTAGGGACACAGAGTCGGCACGAAATTTTACGAGACCACCCTTTAAAAACAACTGGCCATAATAATGTCTCTATAAATCTTTGCGACCCTCAAACCTCGCGCGGGGCCCCCATCGCATGTGCATGGGGTCTCCAGTGCAATTGCACTTTTGGTCCAATGATGGGGCCTGCTTTAACCGGTTTTCAAATTCGATTAGATTTGAGCGTGTGTCGGTAGTTCAGTTTATTATGCAGTCCATGTTTTTATTTTGCGATCTTTTCATTTTCTTTTGAAATTTTTTGAAATATTTAATGGTTAAAATCACTCCATAATATGCTATATCTTATTATTGCATTAAAAACGTATCATATGTGGCATCACTGTAATTTTGTCGTTGTTTTTATTTTTGTGTAGCTGCAAAAGGACATCTATTGTCGGTAAATGTCATAAAGCTGCTGGCATAATCGACCTCTTCCGCAGATTTGAAAATATAAATTTACTAAATTATCTTTATGTCAATTTGTTTTTTTTTACCTATACAATTACGTTTGTGATTTATTTTATAACTAGCTTTAATTGCGGAGTTATTTTTACATATCATTCGTCCGCTATTGTAAGTATATCAAACATTTTTAAACCATGTTCTTTTAAGGAAATTATTGTATAAACTTCGATGCAATATCTTAAACCCTTAATTTATTCAGTTAAAAATATTTTTTAAGACACATTAAGGTTTTCTTAAATATTAAACAGGCTTTATGAAAATGTAGCTTCAGTACATTAAAAAACTAAATAACTTTATCGAGTTCGTAGTAATGCTTTCCAGATAAACCTTAAATTTTATAACTCTACTATAGATTTAGTTGACGATAAGTTTTATTTTACCTCTTAAAAAGGTTAGTTTTGTCTTCCCCCATTTGAAAAATAATGATATTTGTTGTCAACATTTTTTAAACTTTTTAACGGCCGACTAAAACGATCTTGTGATATTCTGAAATCCTAGGAATGTTGTTTTATTTTATATGGTGTTCCATATAAATTTCCGCTTTTTAGAATGTTTTAGATCTTGAAATAGTCTTACAACTTTTGCAAGATATTATTATCTTGGTTATATACAGGATGTTTCACTCCAAATCCATATCCCCTTAAATTTTTTTATCTGATTTTATAGAAAATACAGAAGTTATAGAATACAAATATATATATATATATATATATATATATATATATATATATATATATATATATATATATACCGGGTGACACAGAACAAGGCAAGGCGGTAGAGAAGCTCAGTTAGTTTTTTTTACTAAGATGTGCCTGCCAGTGCCGGATTTAGGTTGTATGGGGCCTTAATAGAAATTTTACGAGACCACCCTTTAAAAACAACTGGCCATAATAATGTCTCTTAAATCTTTAAAACCTCGCGCGGGGCCCCCACCGCATGTGCACATGGGGCTGCTTAACCGGTTTTCAAATTAATTTTTTTACCTTTACAGATATCGTTTTGAAACTTACGGTACGTTTAATAACTCATGAAGATGCATATTTTGACAGATAATTCTTTTATACATGTGAAGTGACCTAAAGTGTTAAATGGAACCCTGTATATTTTTTTTCATAGTCGTATTCTGTGTAAAATTCCCTTTCCAATGAAGTTTCACAAATTATATTTTTCTTCCAAAATGGCGGTACTAAAACCGGGTTTCTGAAAAATGTTATATTCACCATATAACACATAAATCAAAAGACAGTGTCAAACTTCTGAGGTGACCTAATTAAAATAAAACTTTTTAGGTTAGAAAAAGCATGAAAGCATATTATTGTGTTTTTTTTTCAAAATATTACCTTTTCGAAAAGAAAATAAAAATGTCTATTTTTAATGTAAATTTTCTGCCAAAAATTAAATTGGGCATTGTATATTTTATTTATCCGTTTAATTTCACGTTAAATTACGTTTCCAATAATGTGCCTTTGAGCTACATATTTTTTTATCGGGGAAACTACTAGATCAAAATTTACCATTTTTATTAGTTAAACTATGATAGATTTATTTACCCATCATTTTTTGTAGACAATAACTAAGTTTTCTATTTAGTCTCAACATGTATGAGATTTTTTTATAACATTTAAACTAAAATGACCAGGCCTAGGTTGTCCATTTTATACCCATACCTGTCTATATTCCAGTTTACAGAAATTGGTAAACTGGCCATTTTATTTTTATAATAACGTGACAGTTGATTAATATTAGCAAAGAATTTTCGCTTATATTAATTTTAAGTTTAATTGTTTCTAGATGCTTGCTTACGATCGTTCAACGTAAATGCAGCTTAAATCGCATACATTGAGAAAAAGTAGTAGGCTATGAAAAACAATGTAGCTTAATACGGCCATCATTATTTGGTTATTCGCAGTTGTAGTGTGCGATTTAAGCTGCATTTACGTTGAACGATCTTAAGCAACCATCTAGAAACAATTAAACTTAAAATTAATATAAGCGAAAATTATTTTAAAATGCTTATATTAATCAACTATCACGTTTTTATAAAAATTAAAATGGCCAGTTTACATATTTCTATAAAATGGAATATGACTGAGTATTAGAATCGCTAACACCTCTTATACAGGTATGGGTATAAAATGGTCAATCTGGGCCTGGTCATTTAAGTTTAAATGTTATAAACAAATCTGACACATGTTGAGACTAAATAAAATACTTAGTTATTGTGAACTAAAAATGATGGGTAAATAAATCTAATAATAAAAATGTAAATTTTGATTTAGTAGTTTCCCCGATAAAAATTTAAGTAGCTCGGAGGAAAAATCAAAATATTGTTGTAATTTAATGACAAAAAGATAACTTGTGGCACATTATTTTACACGTAATTTAACGAGAAATTGAACGGATAAATAAAATATACAAGGTCGAATTTAAATTTTGGCAGAAAATTTACATTAAAAGTGGTTTTTTTAATTTTTTTCCGGAAAAGACTTAATATTTTGAAAAGACATAATAACATGCTTTCATGCTTTTTCTAATCTAAAAAGTTTCATTTTGATTAGGTCACCTTAGAAGTTTGACACTGTCTTTTGTTTTATATGTTATATGGTGAATATAACGTTTTTCAGAAAACCGGTCTTAGTGCCGCCAGAAAAATATAACTTGTGAAACATCACTGTAAAGGGAATTTTGCACAGAATACGACGATGAAAAAAAATATACAGGGTTCCCTTTAATATATTGAAGTTTAGACCACTTCCGGTTAAACCGGAAGTAACGTATAATCCAATTATGCTTTAAAATATGAATTTTAATAAGTTACTAAACATACCTAAGTTTCAAAGCGATATCTGAAAATGTAAAATAGTGCGTGTACCCTATGTTCTGTGTCATCCGGTATATATATATATATATATATATATATGAAACACGAGTAATCATAGCATTTTTTTACTGTATACCACTTGACTAAGACCGAGACATTGTTTTCCTTTTCTGCAAAATTAAACAGATTTATTTTCACTATTGAAATTCTTTGAGACTAAAAATGACCTTCGTTGTGGATTTCCGTTTATATGTTTGGACTGTTCAGCGGCTAATTATTTTTTCCGATTTTTCTCAATCCAGGTTTCAAATTTTTCATTTAAAAAAGCTGTTATTGTGCCGATATTATTAACAATTCTTTGTGCTTCATTTAAAGGTAAGTCAGCGATATAATATTCAATATCGTTATGAAGCATTTTAAGGTAGATATTACCGGTCAACGAATAGTCAAAAATTTGAGATTCTAAATGCTATTATTTTTTAACCCACACCAACACCACACATTTGCAAATCGGCAGCGCAATGTTTTAGTTTGAAACATTGTTCGGGATTGTCGGTTGCCCAATAACGCATGTTTTTTATATTTGGAATTCCTACTGTACTAAAACAATATATTGTTTAAAAAAATGTGGTTCCCGTTCAAGTTGGTCGATCATAAATCTGCAGAATTCCAAACGGTTCTGTTTGTCAGCTTGGAACCTTTATAAGCTTAAACGCAGCAGAGTTTATATTCCTTCAAAGTCCTATGAATTTTTCCAATTCTTTTGAAGATCTGAGATAATTAATTTTAGGCCACTCGTGTATTAAGATTTGTTCACGAAAATAATTGAATTTAAACATGCTCCTAAAATTTCATGATCTTTTAAAAGTGCATTTAAACGTTATTTATAAAAATGTGTTTTTTGATTTTAAAATAAATCACAGGACGCAGAACGTTGCAATAAAAGTACCAGAAAAAATGTAAAACATCAGACTGTTATTTAAAAGTTTAGGTTTAGTGACATTCTATGCTTTTGCATTTACAATTTCATAAAAAATACATTTTTTTGTTTTGCTTTTTACTTATTGTTTCTCAGTAGTAATATATATACCCGCTTAAAATTATTTAAAGGGGGGACGTGTCTGTTGCCATAAAGCGCAATATACTGCTTTCTAGCAGCATGCTTATTTTTATTATTTTTAATATAATAGAGTCGAGATTTAAAAATTTTCCTGTTCTGAATAATTCATATTTAGAATTTTAATGATAATAGTATATTATTAGGATACTTTTCACCGTAACTGCGCAAGACCTAAAAACAGTGTGCATTTCCTTCCTACTATGCATAAAAATAAAAAAAATGAATTGTTTGACATTACTATTTGAAATAAGTACAGCAAACTGTATATATATATATATATATATATATATATATATATATATATATATATATATATATATAGAAGAAGAATAATAAAAATAGTAATTAGTCTAGTAATTAGCTATATAATTTAAGCTTATGGTGTACAGGGTGTTATATTTGAAACATGTTCGGCAGATATATTTTAGAATTATCTTTATCAGACAATAACCTAATTTATATGAACTTATAATTGGTCATACTGTTAAATATTTTATCTTAGAATAAAAATATTCAGTACATTATAGAGAAAGTAACCCTTAAATTCAAAAACGAGAGCGGTGCCGGTGGTCCATTTTCAACATAATGATCTGACTCATTCGATATCACGTCAAGGCAGTCACTGGCTTTTTAAAATGTTTTTACGGTTGTAAGAATGGCACTTACCGATCCTGTTAAGTGATTTTTAATCGCTCCATGTTTTAAACTTTTACCCGTGTTTTGACTCGTAATTTAGATAATTTGACATTAAAACTTTTAAAGCCCGTTTGGTTAATGACTGCATTAAAGTGTTCGTTATGGTGTGTCGATGAGAATCATTTTTAAAATACTAACAGCTTTACAATTCTTATGACTGTAACTGTGGATGCTTTCACGTCACTTGATTATTTTTTACAAGAAATCAATAATAAACCTTATACAATTGTCAAAAATTATAGGAATGTGAGATTGAGTAAACATTAAATCGTATTGACCTTTATCTCACGAGAATTTTTTGACGTGATGTCAAGTTTACTTAACAACAGTTAGTGGTGTTGAAATAATGTTACCAAGAAAGAAGTAAATAATAATGTGACATATCACATATAAAAAATAGGCTATAAATCAAGCAATAATAATACTTCAGTAATTTTGAAATTCCCAAGAGATAAGTTTTTGAGATCTTTTATATGGGTACTAACCAAATACGTATATAATGTATATAATGTTGACATTTCTGAAATTTTAAAAAAAAATTTAAAACAAACATATTTTTGACTTTGGCATTTATCCGGATGAAAAATGACATTTACCTGAGTGGAAAGTGATCACCACTTTCCTCCCAGATAAATGTCGATATTTATTGAATAACGAAAATGTTTCAATTTTATTCGCTTAATTAATTTTTTCCGAACTTTTCTCTTAATTGAGAAAGAGTACAAATGATTTAATCTGAATCGCTCATTGTTTTCGAAAACACTTATTTGATGATAATCTATCAAAAATGCAACTAATTTAAGTTTGTATGCTTGGCTTGTTTAGTACCATAATAAGCATTGCCAAAATGTCAATTTGGCTTTTTATTTATTGATGATGTCGAAACTTGTAGTTATACAGTCTCAGTTCTTACTTTGTTAATTTCTCACGTAGTTATATTTGTCATAAACGTCATTTGCATTTAAAAGGGAAGGTTGTAACGAGAAATGGTTCACCTATGATGATTGTTACATGTAAAAAACTACCTTTTGTAGACTTTAACAGATGCTTTCTAATTTCCGTGCCTGTCCGCGAGACAGCTCAAAAATTGCTTACCCTATTTATTTCAAATTTTGCACTAAATGCATGGAATTAAACTGATCATATTTTAACAAAAATTCATGGCGAGAAAATAAAGTAAACAACTTTTTTTATCAAGGAAGCACTGGCGTGCATACAATATAGGCAAAAAGTATTGTTTACCCTATGAAAATGTTTGGGTAATTATTTTTCTTTTGTCAGAATTCTCTTAATCATGTTAAATTGTTTTTGCCTTTTTTCCATAATTTTAATATAATTCACTATCTATCATCAAAAATTAAAGAAAAGTGTTGAACTACCTAAATTTATTTCGATACAAAAGCAAGCGATCACCACTAAGAACCTGACCGGAATCAAAAGCAGTGCTTTTGTATGAGTGCGACAAAGTAATATTGATTATAATCGGCATGCTGCTGAGTCACTATATGGTTTATTATAGCAATAATTGATCAGTTTAGTCTTTCTTTCTGGCCCTGTTACATACCTAAATAAATTAAAAAAAGGTCTTGAAAAAAATTTTGTTGACAGACTGAAACATTAGTTTAATTGTTTACATTTTTCGTCCTAATATTCTAAACTTAATCTATACGATATGCTTAAATTTTGTGAAGATAAGAAAATGCGTATATATATATATATATATATATATATATATATATATATATATATATATATATATATTATATATATATATATATATATATATATATATATATATATATAATATATATATATATATATATATATATATATATATATATATATATAATGTGTTTTCATTCCGGGTGTACATCCGTTCACTACTGTCGTTCTGAAAAGAACAGTTTTGCTGACGTTTCGCCAAAATCACATTTGGCATTTTCGAAGCTTTCTTTCTCGCGTCCGAATAGAGACTGAAGTCTATATATATATATATATATATGTATATATATATATATATATATATATATATATATATATATAAATATATATATATATATATATATATATATATATATATATGTAAATATATTTATTTTTTTAAAAAAATGTAGTTAAATTTGATAATTTTATGTTTTTTAACTATATATATGTGTCTTTTTAGGAAATAAATTTTCATCTTGAGAAAGCTCAATATGGTGAGCGAAACGTCGATGTAAAATTATAGAACTGGTTTTATATTAACCTATACCCAAGAAAATAACAAAATATATATATATATATATATATATATATATATATATATATATATATATATATATATATATATATATATATAGAATAGTATAACGTTTCTTACTGTTTATATAAGTAGCGTTAGTTGAAGAATTGTAAACAGTTTTCATTACATTTTTATACACTTAGGGAGAGCTTGAAATACTCTTCCCAACGACATATCACAAGCCATCAACAATTAATTAAGTTTAATAAGATAAGGCTTTTGAATATCTTTAAAACGACAAGAAAACAAAACTAACGTTGGAGCAAAAGTAGTGCGACGGTTCTATTTTTTTTTTATTTACATATTTATTCTCTAAAGCCTACTGTTTTTTCGTCCATAGCTCGCTAATTGTTAAATTATTATAAAAGGTGTACTAGTGAACGTTTTCTTTACTTTCCAGTAAGAAGAAAAAGTAATCCGCATTGTATTAGATATTTTAAATTAGAAAAATAGACACTCAAAAATGTTTCCAAAAAAAATTAAATCAAGAAAACAAAACTAGCTTTTTTAGAAGATAATAAATATTAGTGGCTATGTCTAAGCATATTGCTTAGATATGTTAATTTAAGCTCGCTATTTTAATTTTAAAAATTTTACTGTTCTTCCATCCATCTTAATATTTTAATCTTATGCGGTATGAAGCTTCTAGGGGAAATAGTCTGATTGTTTTATGGCACGACTTACTTATTACTAGTATTTTGTTCCTCTTTGTCTTTCTTTCATCATTCCTACCACTTTTATAAGATGTCGTTAATGATTAGATTCAACTTTCCCAGATCGTACCCTCGGACCATATGAGAAATTAAATCGTTCTTTTTTCAAAGAAATTCTTATTCATCTTGCTGATATCATTAACTTTTGTATCTTAGAAAAAAACAGTTTTATTTCCACACTAGCATGTGATGGAATGTGGTCTAAGGTTTGTCAAAACGGTTCAAATACTTTTCACCAGTTTCTTTTTTTAACCGACTGCAAAAAAGAAGGAGGTTATCAATTCGATCCCATGTATTTTTTTTGTTTTTTTTATTTATGTACATCGATTACTTCGCGATGGTTTGACCAATTTGGTCGAAATTATCAGGGAATATTCAGGATGTTAACGGAGTCGTCCATATTAAAAAATTATTTGTAATTTTAAAAATGGCGGAAACTGTTACCTTGATCAATATATGCGTTCACCATTCTGTCAGGAAGAAAAAAAAATATATATATATATATATATATATATATATATATATATATATATATATATATATATATATATATATAACCACTGTATATTGTATAATAAGACATGATATTGTACAATGATGTTACATCATATGCAGTGGACCCAATGGCTATTTGTTAAACTTCAGTATTACATAGTATAAATAGAACGAAACAGGATCAAATAAAAAAAATTATTAAAAAATAAAACCGACATTATACTCGTGGTATTAGATATCAAAACACTCAGTACATAAATATATTTTTCTTATTAGATAGTGAAGATAAGTTTGGCGCCGACTTTTTCTAGTTGAAATAAAATATTATTTTTCACTTTTGGTGCATTTTTTTGAATTTCGTTTTATTTTTTTTTATACAGATTTTTGACCACCTCTGTCTTTTCTGTAGCCCTTTGTAGATCTCTTATTAGGAAACTAGCGGCAATTTTATTATGTACTCCTATTTCACAGGCTAATAGATACTAAACGTACTTTATACGTAAAAAAAGTATGCTAATTAATATTAATGAAAAATAGGCAAATAGTTCTCGACCTCCCACGGCTTAAGAGGCTCGAAGAAACCATGAGAAATGAGTCAAGAATTTCAATCTGGACCGTGTTTATCCGTGCGGTTGTCTGTTCCCGCATTACGCCCGGATGCACTGTGATAAATGCCTGGGATTTATCAAGTTGGAAGTATTTTCAGAGATGACAGCCGCCGCTCGCGGGTTGAGCGTGTCTGCACCGAAGGGATTAAATTCGGACAAGTGCTTAAGTAATTGCTACTCTATGAGCTATTTTCAGAAATGTGCATCGATAGGCAGGATTAGTATGATCGCTTTGTTACATGTCATTTCCAAGTAGCAAGCTTTGGCAGTGTCTGAGAACTGATTTCAACTGAAATAAAATCTATATAAACATTGGATTCATATCATGCATTTGTGCCTTAATGTTTTTTTTTTCCTTACGAAAATCCATTAACTCTAAGTAGGATTTGTTTAAGTGACCTAGTAGCCACAACTTTTTTGTAACATTTTGTTTTCATAATAGAATAGAATTATTCTTGCATGCACTTTTATAACCTTCATATTTAAATGGATATTTAAATTTAATAAATTAAGACTAAACGAGTAAATCAAATTGACATAATTAGTGCCAAATTGTTAGCTTATATATATTATACAATTACAAAAGTTATCTGTACCTATTTGGACCAATTTTACGATAGATGCAAAACAAAAATTAGATAAATTATTTCTTCTATTTTGCAATCACAAAGAGGTCTTTTCGATGCACAAAGTAGTTTCGTACTGGTCCTCTTTTGACACTAATTACTTTTCTACAAAGTTGACAATGTTAGGCCATGGCCACTTCGAATTTAAAACGGATCACATCTCAAAATTGATAAAAATGGCGCTCATGCATTTGCCACTTTTGGCATGCGTTGTCACCAACTTAAAAATGATCGACAATAGATATGTATTTTCCATAAGATAAAACACCCTATTATTTTTTAGTATACGAAAGTGTTGTGCATCTTTTTGATTCAAAAAGTAAATATTTCTGACCAGAAATTTTGAATAATTTTAAATGGATGAATTTAAACTGAGTATTTTTACTTTCTTCTTAGATCGTAAAAAACGTGTTGTTTTCCAATCAGTCGGTCCGTCTGCCTGTCCCTTTGTGTGTCTATTAGTTCGCGGCATAATAAAATAATCAGGTTTGTTTTAAGGATGAACTGTTATTATTTTGGTATTTGGTAAATCCATTATAGTAGAACAACATAGAGGCCTGTATGACAAAAAACTACTAATTTATTTAACTTCAAATTTTGCAGAAAAATCGAGGAAAGAAGATGAACTGATAAAATTTTAGGGCAAACTTGATTTTGGTTGAATTATGGTTCAGTGTAGTAGCTGTTGCAGATAGACTGTAGCAGTAGAGTAAAAGAACGTTTAAAATACCTTAATTACCTCTGTGCTGTAAATATTTTTTCCCATAATGTAGAAGGCATTATTTATTTATTTATTTTGTATCGTGGAACCAAATGTTAAAAAAATAGTAGCCTTTGCATATAAATTATAGAATCTTTATTAAAAAAAAAATACGATTTGTTTTATTGTAATTAAAATTTTCAAAAAATAAATAAATGTTAAGAAAAAATCGATAAAGGGGCTTTCCTTGTTATAGATCATTCCTTTTATAAATGAAAGTAAAATTTAGTTCCTCTGTTGTTTAGTAATACGTGCCTAAACAAATTGTAGTATTTTAGTTTTCCTGGAAAAAAAAGAGAACTAATTTTAAAGGAACTTCTGGATGAATATGGGTGAAACAAATGTGTAAAGAACTTCCTTCGGAACTTCTCTCGTAACGAATCCTGCCTTTTGTCACACAATTGGTATATTTAGATATTACTAACCATGTGGAACTTAAGAGGGTTACATCGTACTTTCCTTAAAATTAATAATTAGAGAGTTCCGGACCATTTTACTGATTTGTTCTTGTTTTACTCTAAAATATTTGTAATAATGATAATTTGTAATATTATTATTACTCGACTTGTTGTCTCACAGTATTCCTGTGGTTGTACTTTATACTGACGGCATTGTACCAAGTCAGTACAAAAAAAAACAAAAAAAAAGGAAGAGGAAAAAATACAACTATAGTGTATTAAGAAATGATCTAACGATTCTAGATGTTTGCAAAATGATCGATTTCTAGATGTTCCTGTGAATGCCTGTATTAAGCCCTTATTGAGCTAAATGCGGTGTAAACGTTGTTGGGGTGAGATCTGTTACGAGAGGAACAATGATGACGGTGTATTTGGCGACTTCTCACAGTATTTCGCTTGGATGTTCTCGACGTTGGAGACAGCCATGCCAATTAAATAAGTAATCTTTTCTTTTTTGGATTGAAAGGTGATATCGGGTCTGTTTGCGTGGATTGTTTTATCTGTGTGAATGTCATTGTCCCAGTAGAGCTTGTAGTGTTCGTTTTCAAGCATGGATGTTGATGTATAATGGTAGTAAGGATCGGTGTTCTCAATTAGTTTGTATATTGTGGCTAATGCTTGATGAACGACCTTCGCTACTGAGTTGTGTCTCGCGGTGTATTCAGTTCCCGCCATTATTCTACATCCACTCGTTATGTGATCGATCGTTTCTCTCTGCTGGTGACATATCTTGCACCTGTCGTCTTCAATGGTTGTGTCCTTGATGATGTGCTTTCGGTAGTTTCTGGTTGCTATGACTTTGTCCTGGATGGCAAGCAGGAAGCCTTCAGTTTCGGGGAACAGCTGCCCTTCTTGTAACCACGTATATTAAAGCTTTTTATGTATGTGGGTTTGCTTTATATGGTATCTGTGTCTTCAGTGAAGTGTTTTTTCAGACCAGGTGTTCATCTTTTCTAGACGTGATTGGATGTGACTGTGTGCGTCTGATGCGTGGCTCGTTTGAGATAGGTCGAGCGGTGTATAATTCTTGTCTGCCTTTACTATTGCCTGGTGAAGGTTTGTTTGTTGTGGAAGAATTTTCGTTCTTTGTTCGTTGGTAAATTTGTTTTTATTCAGCGATTGTATATCTATAATTCCCCTCCCTCCTTTTCTCTCGATGGTCAGTCTTTCCTTGCATGCGTTGGGATGTATCTTCCTGTGTTTAGTGAATTCAGAACGTATGAGAATGTAAATGTTTTCTATGTCTGTGTGTGACACAGACCAAACAAATACGTAAGAATAGGTATGGCGCAGGTGTTAATAGCTTTCGTTAGATTTCTGGAGTTCAGTTTTGTTTTTAGTAGTTTTGTGAGTCTGGTTTTAAATTCCGTCTTGAGCTCTGATTTGATATAAGTGTGGTTAATTTTGGTGCTTTGATGGAAGCCTAGGTATCTCTATGTCTCTTCTTTAAGCAAGTTATCTATGGTTTTATTGTTGATTGTTTCTGTAATAGGGTGGTCTTTCCACTGCCCCTTGTTGATATGAAGTAGCTTGCATTTACTTATACCAAATTTCATGTTAATGTCCAGGGTAAAGGTTTCTGTGATTTTAAGGAGTCCCTTTAGATGTGCCTTTGTGCTTGCGTATAATTTTATGTCATCCATGTACAAGAGATGGTTTATTTTGTGTAGGTTATTTTTTTGGTGTTTAATTTGGAATCCGAAGTTTGTGTTATTCAGTGTGTTTGAGAGTGGATTGAGATAGAGGCAGAACCACAAAGCGCTGAGTGAATCTCCCTGGAATATACCTCGTCTGATGTAGATCTCTTCTGTTTCGATGTGTTCTTTTTGTGTTCTCAGGTTGATTTTACTTTTCCAGGTACTCATGATTTGCGTAAGAAATTGCCTGGTGTTTTTATTGACTTTTTAAAATAATTTCATTAATTTGGCGAGTGAGAGCTTCATGTGTGGAGGTAAACTGTTTGTACCAGAAGTTATGAATGTTATCTATTCCAGGACATCTCTAGTTATGCGTGTATTTGATTGTTTCTGCAACTTCTTGTGTTGCAAGTGCAAAGTCGTTTTGTTATTTATTATTATTACTATTGTTGAAAAATATCAGTTTGATTTTTTGACGTTTCGGAGTCCCTAGATTACGAAAAACATATTTTTAGAAAAAATATTATGTCTGAATGCGTGTAAACAAAATTTTGTCCAACGATAAATTCAGAACAGTCAATCCGATTCATTTGAATTTGCACCAAAACTAGTCTAGGTTATTGTTTCGCGGGGATTAGATTGGATGTGATGGGCGTAGATCTTCGATATTTTTAAGGGTTATAAAGTAAAAAAAATATATTTTAAGAAGGCAACCGAGAATAGGCAAATTGAAAACAGAAATAGTTGGGTAAATGTTCTAACATTGAAAAATTGTGGAAGTCATTGGCGTAGATATTTTTTTTATTATATTTATATTTAAAATAGAATTTACGCAATATTTCGAAAAATGCTGAAACACATAAAATTTGTTTTATTTATTTGTGTACAAAATTATTTTTGTCCACTCTACAGGGTAGTTGAAAAAGTATAAAAAATCCTCCTGGAAACGGAAAACAAATTATTAAAAAAAAACGGTAAAACGTGTCAAAGTTCTTTTATTTTTGTATGTAAAAATATTTTTTCAGCTAGACAGGGTAGCCCATAAAAGGATGAAACAGCCTCCTGAAAATGAAAGAAACATATATAGTTCTGAAGCATTTCGTTTGCTTAGCAGAAAGTGAAATACCTCAAATCTCTTTGTATGTAAAAACATGTTTTTCCTATGAGGATGAAACAGCTCCCGGACAATGCTTTTTTTTCGTTTTCCGTCAAATTTCTTGTCTTTTTTATATGTAAAAACTTATAGTTCAGAAGCATTTCTTTGTATATAAAGCATTTAGTTACAAGAGTCCCTGTAAATATTTTTTTATTTCCTTAATGCTTAGCTCTTTTAAAACACGGGAAAACAGGGCAAATTTATTTTCGTATTTTTTATATATAAACATTTTTTTTTCTTCTATGGGGTTAATCTAAAGGGGTGCAGAGCCGCCGCGAGGTTTTGCAGGGCCGGACATACGGCTAAATCCATACCTAAATAAAGATTAGATGAAAAAACTGAGCCAAGCAGATAAAGATCCAAGAATAAAATAAAGCGCATAGTTATCTGACACTGGTTTTTACTCTTAGTTTTCTAAAAACGTTCTTAATATTAAAATGACTCTGGCCTGGTTCAAAAAACTAACTTACTTTGTTGATGATGGCTTTAAATTCTTCCAAAAAATTTGTTTAACATTATTGGATTCTGCAAACATTTCTAATGGTACAATTGTCAACAGTATTATATGAGAATTCCCATAATGCGAACTATTTGAAATATTTTGTTTGTAAATACTATGACACCCTGTACCATCTCACCCTATTTATAAATAACATTGATTATGAAAACATCAGATGGAACTCTCTCTAATACTACTAATTGAATTTGCCTTAAACGTTCTACAGTAAGTTGTAATAAATCTGTTAAAGGCATTCTAGCTTCAGTTTCAGTATTCAAAATGTTTAGTGGGTAATATTGTTTTTATAACATCATATAGTGGATAAATATTCGCATCCTTTTTTTTAGCACCTCTTTGAATGTTAATATATTGTTCTTTTCCCAAATCACAATCAATGATTAAACCTAACGCTTCCTGTGCAGTATAAAAGCAAAATTTCTATGTTGCCGATGGAAATTCATGGGCAATCTTCAAGTTTTTGTGTTGTTGGGGAGTTGAGCTAACAGCTAATTTTACAACTTCTGATCCACTTTTTTTTCCACTTCTAACTAAATACTTCTGTGGCAAAACATAATTTTTGTTTGCTATTTTCTGTTAACAAAGACATAACGCATATGAATTTGGTTTTTTTGGAAGAATCAGAAACTGATTTCTGAGGTCTGCCTCTTTTTTTAAAGGCATTTTCTTTGGTGTTATAGCTGGTTATTTTCGGAAAATTTACTTCAGTTCTAAGCCAGTTATCGTTTTTTTGTAAAAACACTTTATATTTGTATGATTAGCTCGCCATTTAGCAATACATTTACTTAAACATTTCTTAACTACGTCTTTTACATTTTTGGCATAATCTTGTTAAATATATTTTTCCAAAGTATAGCTTACCAAATGGTTAGTGCATTTGGGAGAATTAAATTTATAAAATTTGTGCTCTTGGAGTGCCCAAAATACTTCTAGATTAGTGGACCGCTTCGTGTTAGAAATACCTGGTTGAATTGTGTGATTTTCTGTAAAGAAAGAGCTCTTTCAGAGAAAATGAACTACTTTTCTGCACACTAATTTTTTGATATATTGAAAATTAATATTTAATCTTTTTTATATAGAACTTTACGGGACTCAGGTTTTATAGGACTCAGGAAAAATTAAATTTTAGTTTAAAAACTTATACAATACGTGTTACAAAGTGTCTAATTTTACAAATGCAAAAAATATATAGTAAACAAGTAAATATAAAATATTATGCACCTACCTACAGGTTCCCAATCCATGGATTCCACCAGTTTTAACTTGTTTTACTATAGTTAGAGCGGACACGCTTAGCACGCGAATAATTGAACGCGACTGATAATATGAGAGCCTAATTAAATTGCTTTATTTTGGAGATTTATTGCTGCGTTATGTTGAAATAATATTGTAAAATATACTTATAAACATTTAAAAACATAAATAGTCACATTTGGTAATAGTGAAAAATTGCATTTATGTCCACCTAGATTATGCATTTTGACGACCAAAAAAAAGTTATAAAAACCGAGTATTGAAAACGCATGACTAAAAAAAAGAAAAGGATCATATCTTTTGCATTACAGATGTGTCTTATAATAAATAGCGGGTTAAAACACAAGTACGGTACGGATTCAAACCCTGTCTAAGCGTTGGCCCGTGTGTTTTGACTAAGAGGATGAAACAGTTCTCTAAAAAACAAATTAAAATTTCAATTTTTTTTAAGGGTGTAAAACATATCAGTTTATTATATTGATAGCATATAAGCCTGAACTTGAGAAAACCATTGACATATATTATTATATGCGGAAATACCGAGAGAAATATTACGTTTGCCAAAACATATTTTTTAATAGAGGTTGCAACTACAATAAGCATAAAAGTTAAAAAGGGGTTAGTGACATTTAGACTTCAGAGGTATAGTGTTTTTAATCCATCATATTTATAACTAGATGCCTTATTATAAAAATTAATACTCGTTTATCTCTGCTTTACAAATCGGTCATTTCTGTTCTGCTAGAAGAAAATTTATTTCCTCAAAGAAGATCGTTATCTAAACCAATAATGCAAAATTAGCCAAACAGCTCACTCTTTACACGCATGTTTGATCAGTGCATTCTGCAGCCTACAGGCAGCTTTACATTCAGAAATAATTTTCACGCTAGGGCAATATTTGTCACGTCACCCCGTTAAAATATATATAGTCCAACCGATCATACAACGAGCCATAAATCTCGGAACAAAACAAATAATAACACACCCTGTATGTAATAAGTGTGCTCCCTCGATGCTGTAGGTATTACAGATTACATACTTTAGTTCGGGCAACAACTGTCACACTGGCGAGTAAAGCATGATTTATGGATGCGTCTAAATTAAAATTACCATGCGAAATCGTTGTAGAAGGACAAGCGGTTCGCCAGGGTGCATTTATCTGAACCAAGACTCGAATTGTTTTGAGTTAAATATAAATTATTTCGTTTTAATGACTGTCATTTTTTCATGTCCTTTTTTGTATTCTATTGTTGTCTTCGACATTGGGACTTATGTGTTTTACAGAAAAAGATTTTGAATAGTAGTTTTATTGACGGATACATTTTCTGATCAACTTTAAGTTAGCAAAATATTTTAGGGTGTTTCAAAAACATGGGTCATCGCTTATTGGGAGATAATGTGATAATAACATAAGTCAAAACCGTTTCCTTTTGAAGATACAAGGTATTAAAAAAATTTTTTGATCCCTGCATACTGAAACCAGATTGTTAGATTAGAATGAAACTCGATATAGTAAGAGCAGGCAAAGAAATACATTTTTGTCACTATCACCAACCAGTGTCGTACATACGAGTAAGATTATCGATTTGGTAATTGCATTTTTGACAATTGGATATAAGCTCTTATTGTATGTTTAATTTTGCAGAAAAAATATTCTCTTAGTTTGATTGGATAAATCCAAACGCGACTGAGATATTTTAATTTTAACTAATACCGAACATTATTAAAATCAACTCAAAACTCAAGTAAACGTATTAAAGAATGCGTTGGAATGCTACATTACTAACATTAAATACCAAAGCTTTATTTCCATCTTTGCTCATATCAGGTGATTATTATTTTTGACATATGAAATAATTAAGCTGACATTTTAGTTTTAAAAACGAAAAAAATACTTCCAATTAAAATAGCTGGTGCATGGTACATGGTTGAAATTACCGACTTGAATTAAGCGTACTTGTATAAAAATCTTCAGAGAGTAAGGACCAAGTTTCAAATTGTCGCAAATGCGCGAAAAAAAGTTACGTTAATAGTGAAAAAATGCATAATTTTACTTGTTTATGGGCCACTGGTCGGTACTACAGAAACTAATACTAAAAAATTAACACCCTGTATCTTGAAAAAGAAGCCGTTGTGGAACTATGTACATATATAAAATTGTTGTCGTATTTTATGTCAATGAATCTCCAATTAGGGGATGGTCTATGTTTTTGAAACTCCTTGTATAAGATATATACTGTCGATTAGTTACTCCTAATGAGTACAAAATTTGGGGCAATTACGGTGGTAGATAGTTCAAAAATTACTACTATTTACATACGTTATACGGTATAACTGTTGGGCCAAGATGTAGTCTCTTTATTTTAGATTTAGCACCCACCATTTTCAAAACAAGAATATGTGTCTAGATACTCCCACAAAATTCACACAGTAAGACAGACATTCATGATCAATAGATTCCAGACAGTCAAACCTGGTTAAAAGTCATTTAATATGACTTATAATTTTATTAATATGATATTTGAAACTCTTCTGAAAACTGACAAATATCAACACAGTCAATATTTTGATTTTGTGCGCGTGAAGAAACCTGAAGATGCCTCCTGTAATTGCAGGCAAAACGTCGGAATGTAATTCCAATCTGACACGGTCTACATCCAAGAACCATGATTTATTAATTGACTCCAGCCCAGGAAACTTTACAAACTACTCCACGAGATTAGAATACTAACAAGTAAGATTAGAATACTAACAGGTAACGTCAAAAAGTGCCGCTTTGGCACGGTTGCTGGTTCCGTTGTATGTTGAATATTAACACAATATGTAGTTCAGTCTTACTAAAATATAAACGCATCCTGGCTAATCGATTACCTACGCTGAGATGAGTCCATTGATAACTTAAAGTTGGGGTAATTAGGGATGGAATGGTCATTCATACGTACATCAATTAAAAGCAGCAGTTTGTAGTAGCAGCGGCGGTTGCAACGTTTCAACCACCCTCTTCTATTTAATTTGATGTTACACATTATGCGTTTGAGTGTAAAAAAGGGTTGAAATTATTAACTGTTTGATAAATATTTAATATGTTTCTAAGGGTTGTTAGGAGTTTTTTTACGGTTTGGCTGTTCTTAATGCACGCACTTATATGTGGTTTGACTTGGAAAATTACTTCCCAATACAATTTAGTGCAGATCGTTACAGTAGGTTTATGGGGAAAAAAAAGAAAATGTATTATGAATTATCATCCCTAATCGGTAATTTAATAATTAACATCAAAATATAAAATGTTCTTTTGAGTTTGAATACTGTTATTTAGATGTCTTTAAAATTGACTTAACGAACATTATTTATTCACTCTATAGGATATTCATGCCATGTACATACTTATAGGGCCGTATCTGAGGTTCACTGTCCTTTTAGTTACTGTGATCTAGAGGAAACTAAGGTACTTCAACTCCTGTGCAAATACATAGGCTGTGTTTACGTTACGTTATTCAGTTTTTGTTTTTTTACAGTAAAAAAACTAAAAATATAATGATAACAGTTTCAGTGATAAAAAGATTTAAATTGGAAAACTAATTATCCTGTCTTGAATAAATTCTTCCAGTTATGGTTTTCGAAATATTACTCTCTTTATGGAATATTGTTAATTTATATGTAATAAATATTAAATAATATTAGAGACCTTTTTCGTGACCTTTAAGTTGAACCGCAATTCCTAGCTTCAATTTATGAATACTTGTCGTTTGGTTTTCAGCTAAACGTCTTTGCTATTGTCGTTTTAAAAAATTTATATACTTGCTTCAAAAATTAAATTTAAAAATAGAAAATCGTTTTAAAATGTTTTTACCAAATCTAAATAGTTAAACTTAAAGTTGCTAATACTTATTTCTAAATAGAAATTCAAACTATTTTGGACCTACAGCGTGTCCTCGAAGGCTTACTATGGGCAAATACGTCTAGTTCTGGTAAAGCTAAAAAGATTAAATCTAACCCTATATCGATTATCAGCATAATTTAGAGACATTTAAAAAGCAAAAGTGTCTGGGCAATCCGGAGGTCTCCAAATCTACGCGTTTTCGATTATCAAAGGAATGAAAAAGAAGGAAAAAATCCTATGGCAAAAAAAACGCAACGTGATAGAAGTAAGTCAACAACATATCATGTTAGTTTACGTAGTCCGGTGTGTACTAAGACTTAAGCCTTGAGTAATTTGTGTTTTTTTCTACTTAGTTCTTTTCATTTTCTTTCAGCTCATTATTGTTGTTAGCATAGAGTTTTGGTCATTTTTGTTATAAACAATGTAATCCAAAATACCATCCTTAGAAACTTAATTGGTTATTTTTTTTAATGAAGTTCTTACCCCATTCTTATACTTGGAACTTTTTGAAAAAACTGCAATTAAAGGCAACTACATTTCCTGTTTCCAAACTTTTTACAATTACTACGACAAAGAAATATTGTTGCCTGTCTTAATGTGACTCCTGAAATGTTCCAAAACGTGAGAAGGTTAAGTTAACTTATCATCCTCAAGAAGTTAACAGTGATAAATGAAATTTAGTTGTTCGATAACTTACGAATCGAAAACGAGTCAACGTAGAGGCCTCCGGCTGACGCAGAAATGTTATCTTTTAGAGGCCTTAAGTAAGATAGAACTCGATAGAGGGTTACATTTAAAATTTGAATATTCAACAACCTCACGTCGCCCTCCAGAAGGGTGGAAAAATATGAACCACCAAAAATTGTTTATTTGTCGGTACATACGTAACTGTAAAATTTAAAACTTTGAGTTCTGGTACTTAAGATATTAGCCTATGCTACGACTTTTCGGTCACTTGGCATATAAATGTATGCATTCATCACAACATACCTGTATTTTATCAGAAACGATTTATTGAACACTTCAGGGGAACACGTTATCAATTTTACAATGATATGACAACATTGATACATGGCATTTTTCTCAGTTTTACCAAAAGTATCTATAATTTTCGAATAATAATGTAATCGGCAATCTCGAGGGTCCCTATCGCGATAGAGAGGCATTATCTCTGAGGAATAGAGCCAAGTCACGCGATCCATCGTGTGTGTATGCTGTGTACCCTGCAAATTTACTGTGGCCTAGCCTGACCACAAATTAGGATGATGGGCTATAGCAGGGTTGTTTACACTATATATATATATATATATATATATATATATATATATAAATTTAATTTCTGGATTTTCTTAGACCTTAATGAAATTATATTTCATTAGAATTTTTATTTTTGATTTACTCTATGAATAGAATTTTTAGACGTTTCGGTAGACAAATTCTTGCCATATCAAGAACTGCAACAATGTAAAAATATAAGTTTTTCAAACAAATAGCATTCCAAAATTAAGTTTAGAAACAACTTTTTGTTGTGTAAATATAATAAATAAATAAGAAAAGAAATTGTCAACACTTAAAAACATTTAAAAGCCAAGCAAACACTGGACATATGATCAGTCAGTTAAAGTAAATAAATTTGCACTTCAAAACTATACATTTTATGACATATTTAGCACGTATTATTAGGCCGATATATTGTTTACTACTGGGCTGTTTGGAGTTCGCCTCTGAAAAATCAAACGTATTTTGTGTTTTTTTTTCTATTTTATATTCCCTGGTACTGTATTGGGCTCAGTTCTTGCAAAATAGAATATTATTAAATACACAGAAGAGATTATATAATTATGAGATTTTAATACTGACTATTCCACTCTATTGTTTTACAATGGCAAAATGACAGCAACGGCGTGTTTTCTACTGCCAAACCTCATATCTGGACAAAATTCTCCCTACCTGGACAAAATGGTTTTTCAGCGGCAGAATTTTGTTGGGTTAAAATAAAAAATTGATCTTGTCATTTTGATAAGTGTCACCTAGGTCAAATATCCTTGGTTACCAATTTAATTACCCTATTTATTACAATACAAACAAATAAAAAGACGCGCTTTTGACAGTTATTTCTTTTGATTTCACTGTTCTATTTGATATTATATATGGTAAGACATTGTTCTCTTAAAATAGGCAAGTCGAATACCACGCAAGAAAAAATTTTAAAGGTATAATTTTCCTCTTGTATATTCCAGTTTGTTGCTTTCTGGTAATTTCGCTCATGACATTTTTCAAAACCATTCGCCTTACGGCTCGTTGTTTTGTTACAAAAATGTCATTTGCGAAATTACCAAGCAACAAACTTTCATAAACAATCGGAAAATTTTGCCGACAAAATGTTATGATTGAATTAAATTATAGTAAAGCTGAATTAAATTTTGTGTATCAATTTTTTTATTTTGTATGTATACTACTTTATGAAATACTATTTTTTCGTGTTGATATGATATTTAAAGAAGGGTTCTTTACACTATATATATATATATATATATATATATATATATATATATATATATATATATATATATATATATATATATAGGCGAAGATTTCGGATGTTCTCTTGGTAATCACAAATGTCGGTTTTGCTCCTGTTGGTGACTCTGGTATTGTTTTGTGTATTCATTTTGGCACTAGTTGTACTCGTCTTTCCAGAAACGTGTCGAATATTTACCCAAAACTGTGCAATATAGTCAAAATATCGAATCAGTCTCGGCGCACACTTTTCCGATTTCTGTCTAAACGCGTACACTAGTGGTTTATAATCGGTAAATATGGTAAATCCGTGGCATATCGAAACCTTTTTACGGTCGCATAGGTATATTGCATATACTTCCCGATCGGACTCGCTATACTTTTTTTGCGCGGATGTCAAATTATTGGTAACGAACGAGAGGTTGCCACATATTTTGGGCGAGTTGTTTCAAAATGGCAACTACTGCATAATCTGAGGCATCTACGACTATACTCAAGGTAGCTTGTGGAGTTGGGTGAGAGACTATGCGAGAGTGCCATTCGACAGAGAATGCTTGAGGTCTTTCAAAGCTTGTTGCGTAACTGTTGTCCATTCGATTGGTTTGGGTGATTTATCTCTAACGGCGTATATATTGAACGTTTTGAGAGCTCTCGAGTTCAATGGCCATCCTGAATAGGTAGCTAGTCGACCCCTGCCTTCAAGAGTTTTATACCCTCAGCGTTCACTAAATGCTCCAAAAACTTATCTTTGTGTGCTCCAAAAATACATTTTGCGGAATTTGTAGTATACTCAGGTTCGCTAAACTTTTCAAAAATGAAACAATACCTCGTCGTTCATAACCGCGGTAAATGATTGTTAGTTAGTGAGCACGCTCACCAACCGCCCATGAATCCAACACTCGATTTCACCCGGTCACAGGTTAGCATAGCGATTTGTATTTTCAATTTGCGTACTTCTGTGGCGAGTTCCAAAATTTCAGTATTTTTCTTTGATTTCTGCGTAATTTGCCCATAATTTGGTATGCGTGTTCAGCAATACTATTTAGGGCTGTGAAAGTTTGGGGGCGGTAGACGGATGTCTGTCTACAATCCCATTTCGTCGTGTTCGAGAATTGTTTTGTGGCCTGTTGTTAGGAAAGTGCCAATATTGACAAGCCCTTCCTTGATTTTGTTGTACTTGCCCCCGGCTTGCGGGGGCGATGACGTCGTGAGCACCACTTGAGGGTGGGAATATTTTTTTACAAAATTTGTACAATATTTTTCTCAATTGACGCCAGAAGATAAAGTTTTGAGAGAGATCCTTATAACATAAATAACTATTACGTTACAGGGCCGGTAAGTGACTTATTAATCCAGTACAAGTTGTTTTACGGATGTACGAATACAAACGAGTACTGTAACTTAGTGGACGTGCATCGTATAACATTTTATTTCATACTGTTTTTTTTTTGTAAACTGAGATATATATTTTATATTTATATATGTTACACATTATTTTTGAAATCATAATACATATATCGTTTTACATTTTTGTTATAGAACTGTCATATCACTGTATAATATGGCATAGATATTATCAGTCAAAATACGTTCGACTTGTCAAAATTAGGGGCACTGCTAAGTTTACGCTTAAATGCTGTAATAAGCTATTAACCGGACAATATGAAATAAATTCCTTTAACTATCGTGGCCCAAAGGGGTTGACAAAAAAAATAGTTTTTATTTATTAAAAAGACCATGGTGTTTAAAAAAAAATGTAATATTTTGTTTTCATCTTATAACAAATTATTGTGCATAGTTTTTCCAAACACAAATAAACAAACATAGGTATACTAACTTTCAAATAATCTACATATAAAAACAACATACTTTTACTTAGATTTTTTTATATTCAAATAAAATGTATAATTCAACTTAATTAATTTTTGATTATTTTCCATATTATATAATATAATCCAAACATTCAAAATTTGAACATAAATTAAAATAAAGTCAGTATGACGGGTTTCGAATATTTTTCAATTTCCATCCAACCTTTCTCATCTGACATGTCTCTTCAAAAATTTAGTTTATTTTACTCCGAAATATAAAAAGCCGATGAGCCGCGAGATATTCATCTCGACAGAGCCTTTTATTACCTCTATATATCTGGAAATCAGTGGAATCACGTCGCGTTCTGTTATCCTTACACTATCCTGTGAAGTCATTGGGAATTACGGATGGCTCGAGTGGATATATGTCCCAGGTGTGTGAACGGATATGCGTTAGGGTCAGACAGGTGTGGAAAATAGTCAACGAAATGAATATGATTCAAGGGTGAAATATCGTCTGCGACATGGAAATTATGGGTATACAGTTAGTATTTTCAGTTTATGTACCCAAATAATTTAGTATGTTGTTAATAAACTAATGTGAGCCAAGTATTAAATTATTGGAATAACAATTTGTTAAAGTCTTTAATCAAAACATATATATGGTAACATGCCTTTTAATTTTTGAAAATAAAAATAAAATCGATTTTCTAAATAACACCCTTAATAACAAACGACTAAAAAATATTTTTTTTAATTTTGCAAAAAAATCGGTTTACTATTGGATATATACAACTTAGAATCAAGCAACGCCTTAAGAAACATTTTATATTTATATATATATATATATATATATATATATATATATATATATATATTATATATATATATATATATATATATATATATATATATATATATATATATATATATATATATATATATATATATATATATATATATTTTTATATTTCTCTTCTTGAACCTTACAATTTATAAATATCGAGTACTTTTTTGTGATTAGGTTCGTGGATTGAACAAAGAAACTTTAATTGACGTTTCGCCTGTGTCCATTTATATTATATATATATATATATATATATATATATATATATATATATATATATATATATATATATATATATATATATATATATATATATATATATATATATATATATATATATATATATATATATATATATATATATATATATATATATATATATATATATATATATTAGCTTTTTGGTTCTTGGGAATGTAAGATGCAGGGGATAAAATAAATTGTTTTTTTAAATATTTCATATTTGACTTTTCTGTTAGGTACGACTTTCTTCAGAAATTATAGTCTGTAGAGAGAATAATAATATAGGGTATTATACATGTACAAAAAGAGCTCTTATAAAACTCACCCCAAAACAAAAATTAAAAAACCTATTTTATATAAATCCATCATTCTGTAGCATTTGTTGAAATATTAAAATAAAACAAAAATAATACTTAGACACTGCACAATTTTCATTTTTATTGTTTATTCCCTTTCTTGTAATTTCTCTTTTTTCTTTAATTTTTACCTCCCTCGTAAATTGTTATTGTAATCATGAAAAAAATCACCCTTCGAGATTTTTTCAGATCTTCACGCTTCAGGGTCTCTAAATGCCGATAAACATATTTTCTCAATTCCGTCGGTCTTTCTGTCTATCTGTTTACGGCAAAGCCAAAACATTTTGGTAAAAATCGAATATAGCGGGTCGAAGATGGCGGAACAAAATGGCGGCTTAATAAAATTATTAAAAATTCAGCCTGAAAAACTCCTTAGTTGATTGATTTCAAATTGTGTGTCATAATTAATTGTAGTATAGAGATGACCTAATAAAATTGCGGTACTAATTCAAGATGTCGGAACAAAATGGCGGCCAAATAAAATATTTGTAATCGGAAAAAATCACGCTCACAGGTTTAAAATATATCTTCACGTTTTAGCGTCCGTAGATGCCAAAAATATATTTATCAGTTTCGTCGGTCTGCCTATATGTCTGTCAGTTCGCGGTATAGCTTAAAAATTACTTACCAGATTGACTTCAAATTTTAGTCAAAAGGGTCATATGGGGATGACCTGGTAGTATTTTAGTAAAAATTTAATGTGCCATAACAAGATGACGGCCTAGTGAGAAGTTAAAAAAATTATTACTAAAAAAACTATATATTCAATTTACCTCAAATTTTGCACATCAATCGGGTGTTACATAGAAACAAACTGGTAAAATTTTAGTATGAATCCAAGATAACAAAACAAAATGGCGGCCTAATAAAATATTTAAAAAGTCAGCCTTAAAAAACTACTTATTAGATTAATTTAAAATTTTGTGGTACGAATTCAAGATGGTGAAACAAAATTCGTATTCAATTAACTTTAAATTTTGCAGAAATATTAAATATGATATAGAATTAAACTGGTACGAACGCAACATGTCGTGACAAAATGGTGGTGTGTGTCAATGTAAAAACTACTTATTGCATTTATTTTAAATTATTCCCAAAAATTAAGTGTGGCATAGGTAGAAACTGGTAAAATGTTGGTAGGAATTAGATATGTGTTATTAAGTTACTATTTACTAAATTAAATTGGATCACACGTCACTAATTCATAACGAGGGAAGTTCCGGTTAAAGGATATTTACCGATTTTTAATTAAGTTATAATATACATATATGTCAGTTTTTGAGTTTTCTGAATATGCATTTTCTGTTTCAGTCCTCTCAAAAATTTTTTATCTTGAACTTGTTTAATGGTTCAGTTTCTTTGGTTGGATTTTTGTTAAATGGTGTATACGCTTTTTGAAAGTTAATCTGTAAACTAAGTAACAATGGTTATTTTCTAGAGTATAAGTTGTCTTACTTGTTAATAAGTAAATTTAGCCGTAATGAACGCTTTCATATGTCGCGTCATGTCGACTTGACTTAAAGGTTTAGCCTGCTAAAGCTTGGTGATGCTATCATGAGACAATCTGCTTAATAACTTAATTCTTGCCAAGTCTTAGGGACACAATATTCTTCTAGATAATTATCAATAAATTTTACTCGGGACTTTATAATGAGTGGTACTATGCATATGCTAAAACTTTCTTAACCCTAGAGTACCAGACATTCGTAAATTTTACGACGGTCTTGCGAAAAAATTCTTTCCCTTTAAGTTAGTTAGTTAATGAGCGTATAACCTTGTACTTTTCAGTAGCTTCCTATTGCCAACCTAATCGATATTGGTGTAACGAAATCAATGAAAAAATTTCGTTTAGTTGCTCAATGTGACGTCACGTCGTAAATATTACGATAGTCTGGTATTTGCACAGAATATATTATTTTATAACGTATTGTATTAACTGGGTCCATACACAAATCAAGTATAAGCTGTACTCGATTTTCGTTTCTGATAGACTGTTTGAGGTATAAGAATCTTACACTCCCATGTCATATGTTACCATGGACAAACAATAAAATTATTAGTATTTCGCGGCGATGTATATTTCGAGTTTACATACCAAACACGCCTGCGAAGTATGGTCTGAAAATTGTAATGGTGTATAATTCAGCTACAAAATATATGATCAATGCTAATCCATATTTAGGAAAATCAACAAACACTAACGGTTTACAGCAAACTTCTATATCACATCTTTGACAGGCATCTCATTTCCGCCGAGCAGTAGGCAAATTTTTGCACCACATGTGTTGATAAAAAAATTAATTTTTATTTTTAATTTTGGGCTTTGTTGTAAATGGCGTTAAAATATCATGTTTAGTTTGTTAGATATTACCATAGAAATAAATAAATGGCCTATATATAATTATAAATGGCCTTATTCCAAAAAGTCGTAAATTTTACGAATATCTGGTGCTTACGTATGTAGAAAATAGTCTAGTGTTCTAGGGCTAACAGGTCATTGGTTGTAGCTATTTATTCCAAAAAGTCGTAAATTTTACGAATATCTGGTGCTTACGTATGTAGAAAATAGTCTAGTGTTCTAGGGCTAACAGGTCATTGGTTGTAGCGATTTTTGAATTCAGTAAAACGTTTTTTAATATGTATGGAATTAATGGAAATTAGCTTGCAGAATTGACTATACAACTTAGAGCTCCCGTCGCCCTATTCTCATTCGTTGTCATGAAACAAAATCGTTCTTAGGGATTTAATAAGAGTTATATTGCGAAAGAAATTCCCTGCGAAGAAATTGTTTTAGGGTTGTAAAGATATCGATACTTTATGAAGGAATGGTTTTATGTTAAAGAAAACATTTTTTTAAATAGGTTTACTTCCATTTGATATTGAATAGGGCTGGGCGATTATTCAAATCAATAATCGATTATCGATTGTTCCAAATAGTCAATTTTTCTCGTTTAATAGATTTATCAATTAATCGATTTCGATTATTACTGTTAATCTATATTTCGATTGGTGTTTTTTCAGTTAATCGATCTTTTCGATTAGTTTGACCGATAAAAATCCATTAATCGAATATTTTCGTAATTGAATCATCGATTTTTTCAACAATCCATATTGGTTATTTCATAGATCAAGTAATTAATAGGTCACGTAGGTTTCTCGAGATACCTAATGAACGCATAGTCTGCGCTTATTCTGGCGATATAAACCACACATTGTTTTACTTACTCTAGATGGTAAAGATAAAGAGCAAATTTTAAACCTAATCTAGGAAATACTTTTACAGCACTTGATATCCCGGATGGTAAAAAGTAAGGATATTTCCATTATATTAGTGGCTAAATGAAAAACATATAAAGGTGAAACAAAAGAACGGCCTATGAAGGAAAAATACACGCTGCTCAAGGACGGCACCGAGATATGTTAAATAAAGTAAAAGGATCAGTTTAGACTGTAAGTGGACTAAACTAGTACTCTTTTAAAAGATAATTTTATTTCTTTCCATAAAAAAAGTATGTTAATATGTAAACAATGACAAGCATTTTATGGCATATTATACTATATGTTTTGTTATTGTTTACATATTAATAGTTTTCTGCATGAATAAATAGAAATTGTACATATTATGGAGAACGACTTTTATTGTATTTCTTAATATATATTTACTCCACTTCGAAAAAATGCACTTTTCCCAAACTGTTATATTTTTTGTCTCACTTCGTTATTTTTTTCTTTACTTAAATTTGGTTAAGTTAAGAATAACACTCGCCAGACTTGTTTCTTTTTTCAGTTAAATTAGGTTTGGTTGTGTTTAAAAAAATAAATGGGTGTCGCGCTAGTTATCCAGGGAGCATCAAATGCAATGAATTGTTAAGATTATCTGGGAACCCATACCAAAGTTAACTGAATAAAAATATAAGATGCAGCACTTGACCACGTGACTTGATTTTCCTCGCGTCTTGTCCCGGCTGGTACATTCTGGGTACCGGTCGGGTCGCCGGCACATACACAGTTCGTCAGGCTACGTGATCGCGCCAGTTTGTTGTTATGCTATATAGTGAGACAATACATTTTTTATTTCTTTGACAAATATGAGCCAATATGCCTATTAGATATTGCTCTGTAGATGGTTGTAAAAAACATGTTATATCAATTCCGTCGTTTCGTCTGTCAGTCTGTCTGTCTGTCTGTCTATTAGTTCGCGAAATAGCTTAAATACTACTTACCCGATTCACTCCAAATTTTTACCATAGGGTAAAGGGAGGAGAGATGGACCACATTTTGAACAACTCAATATAACTTCTTTATTTAACAAAACAAAATTAGGAAAAAATTCTGAAATATAAAGAAACTAATTTCCTTTCCCTTAGCTTAAATAAAGTATGCAAGAAAGAACAAAAATAGTATATAAAAAAATAAAAACGTTTTGCAAACAGTGGCCCATCTGTCCTCCATAGAGGAGGAGAGATGGACCATCTACTGGAGGAGAGATGGATCCTAGCGATTTGTCTTCTTCTTCAGTGTTATCTTGCTACCGCATTCCTGGCACAGGTTCACGAATGAAGTGCATCCATCGTGCAACCAACGGTGACATGCCACGCACTGTAACCAGTCGTCCTTCCGTGTGGTTACACGGTAGTCTTCCTTGCAACCTACGCATTCGTTCTCATAATCACTAAGTCTGTCTTCTTCGGATGACGAATCGTTCAGCAATATCTCCGAAGAATCTGATGATTCAAATGACTGTACGCGAACTTTTCTTATTTGTACTTTTGCAGAATTTCTCTTCTTGGCAGTTTTCGTGGCGTTTTTCTTTAATTCTACTTCCTTTCTTTGATTTATATATTCAGGGGTTGTTATAACTCCTATTATTTGCCTTTTAGCTCTTTTTGCTGCTTGATGAACGACAGGAACTGGAGAGATTTCATCCAATGCCTTTCCTGGTGTAACATTTTTAACAGTAGTTCTTTTTAATGGTGTAGTCTTGTTACACTGAGTTCCAGATGGCCCTGGTTGTGGGTCTATATCTCTTGGCTGGGAAGAAACTGTTTTCACTAATGTCGAAATTGGATTTAAAACTTCATTTCTTGGTTCACACTGGATAATTTGTTGATTGTCCTCTCCTTGTTGAACAGTTGTTTGATGAATCGTTTCTTCGGCCAAAAACGCATAATCTGGTATAACTCCCTCATTAAAAGGCGCAATTCCCGTGGATCTAAAAGCTGAGATACCATTTTGTGCTGTTGCAGCTCGCCCCCATGCTTCGCCCAATAGTTTTCCGAACTGCATTCTGTTTAGTTTTCGGTTGGGAGTGCTCCTCATAAAATTCAGCGACTTAAAAAAGGCGCGGTCGAGTGGTTGAAGGTAGTGGGTTGTATGCGGAGGTAAGCAAAAGAGAATGATGCCACTCCTTTCAGCGAATTCCAACATTTCAACATTCGTGATGTGGGACGTATGACCATCAACTATTAACAAACACGTTCCAGCTGGTTTTCTTGGGTAAAAATGATTTTGGAGTCAATCAAAAAGATAGTCGAATTTACATAAGCTGACTTTTCGCTCATTACTATACGAGATCCCGGGGGCATTCCATCCTTCCACTCCTCTTTTTGGTTCTTGCCCTTGAAAACACAGAATGGAAGCAAAAACATACCTTCAGCATTGCAGCATGACAATACAGTGATTGTTTCGCCCTTTTCGCCCGGACTTACTGTAGCAACACATTTTGTCCCTTTCTGAGCTAGAACTTCCCCAGCTCTAGTATTGAGCTGAAGTCCTGTTTCGTCGGCATTAAATATATGACCAGGTTTATCGTGCAGTGAGTGCTGAATTAAAAGTTGTTCAAGTTTGGTAAAATAATTGTGAATAGTTTCTCTCGACATTCCTGCAACTCGCGCGATGCTAGTGTTCTCTGCTTTTCGAACTGCAATGTCAGGGCGTCGTCTTAAAAAAGATTGCAGCCATTTGATTCCAGCTTTGCCTAAAAATTACCTATTCAGATTTCGATCAGAAATAGAATAATAATATATGCCTACCTTCCTTTTCATCGAATTTTGTTTTTATTCCAAGTCGCTTTGCCAGGTTGAATGCCATTTGCCTCACCTCGCCTCTAGTGGGTGCAAAGCCATTTGTCTGAAGTTTCTTTATGTGAACCGCCAGCTTTTCTTCAACTGTAGCACCTAGCACTGAATCAGGACCAAGGCTATCCCTTTTCGTCAACTGGTTTTTCTGAAGTCGCCGCTTTAACGTAGTTTTTGGAATGTTAAAATTCCTAGCGGCTTCATTTACACCCATTTCCTGAGAAACAACTGCAGTTATAGCATGGTCTAAGTTATCTGAGGTCCATTCGCCTCTAGGAGGTACATTTCGCTTGCGTGTGTAAACATTTGGCATGATTCTAAAATTAATAACGCAAATTAAGCCCAGGCCCATCTCTCCTCCTAATATCTGGTCCATCTCTCCTCACCCTGGAGGAGAGACGGACCAGTGTGCTTCTCTTCTCTGGCGCGCCACAGATGCACGAATTCAGGTTATGGTAACAGTTAAAGAAATAACTAATTGAAATATCCACAAATGCTTTTGAAAAACTCACCTGAATATTTCGAAACTTGTTAGACAAAACAATAAAGTGAAATTTTAAGCACTAATCGAATTAAAATATGTCGTAAACAATAAAAAATATCTGATGAAAACACATGTCAGCCGTCTCTCATGGATCACTCGATGCAACTGCCAAGGTTAGGCGTAGTAAAGCACGCACTGTTGCCGTATTTGCCGCAAAAATCGCAGTGGTCCGTCTCTCCTCCCGGTCCATCTCTCCTCCCTTTACCCTATCATATGAGAATGACCTAGTAATATGTTAAAAAAATGTTGGAGTGGTGTGTTATTTGTCTTTTTTTAAATTGTCGATGTTTCCCAACTTTATTGTTGCATTCTTAGAACACATAGATTCTATATCCTGCGTGAAACCCAAATTATCAGTTTTACCTGCTCCGTTGGCCTGCAGAGATTAAGTATCTAAATGGTTTTCGTTAACGATCTTGTTGTTATGTTAGAGTGGTGTATTATTTGGGGTTGGGATCCAGTAAAAAACAACAGACTTTTTGAACTGTCGATGTTTCGCTATTTTATAGTTGCATCTTCAGGACACATAAATTCTATATCCTGCATGAAACCCACGTTATCAGTCTTTACCTACTACGCTGGTCCGCAGATATTTCCCAGATATTAAGTTTCTAAATGGTTTTCGTTAACAATACTCTTGTTGTGATGTTAGAGAGCTGAATTATTTGGGGTTGGGATTCAATAAAAAAAAACAATAGACTTTTTTAAACTGTGGACGTTTCGCTATATTTTATTGTTGCATCCTCTGAACACATAGATTTTATATCCTGCATGAAACCCATATTATCAGTCTTTACCTACTCCGTTGATCTGCAGATGGTTCCCAGATAATAAATGTCTAAATGGTTTTCGTTAACGATCCTCTTGTTGTTATGTTAGAGTGGTGTATTATTTGGGGTTATCGACGTTTCGCTATTTTATTGTTGCATCCTCAGGACACGTATATAAATTCTATATTCTGCACGAAACCCATATTATCAGTCTTTATCTGCTACGTTGGTCCGTAGTTATTTCCCAGATATTAAGTTTCTAAATGGTTTGCGTTAGCGATCCTTTTGGTTTTATATTAGAATATTGTATTATTTAGGGTTAGGATCCAGTAAAAAAAACAAGACTCTATTTTTAAATTGTCGACGTTTCGCAACTTTATTGTTGCATCCTAAGGACACATAGATTTTTATATCCTGCATGAAACCCATATTATCAGTATTTACTTACTCTGTTGGTTCGCAGATATTCGCCAGATATTAAGTTTCTAAATGGTTTTCGTTAACGGTCTTCTTGTTGTTATGTTAAAGTGGTGTATTATTTGGGGTTAGGAAATATCTCAACGGAGTACGTAAAGACTGGTAATATGGGTTTCAATTTAAGATGGCAAAAGAAATGACGGCCAAATAATTTTTTTTTTAAAATCATCGTAAAAAAATGTTCAATTGACTTTAAATTTTGCAGAAAAATTAAATGTGCAAATGGGATAAACTGGTACGAATTCAACATGACGTAACAAAATGGCGGTATGTGTCAATGTAAAAACTATTTATTGAATTTATTTTAAATTATGCCGAAAAGTTAAGTGTGACAAAGGTAGAAAGAAAATGGTAAAATATTATTAGGAATCCAATATCATGAAACAAAATGGCGCCCAATAAAAATGAAAAATATATGTAACACTTATATAGTGTGACTATGTACTGAAGTAAACTGAGTTACACATCACTATTCCGAACAAATGGAAAAAATCATTAAACTATTCCGACGACAAAATTCAATTCAATAATTTTTTCTAAAGTTATTATTTATACTTTTGAAATTCCCTGGTAGATAAAAATTCGTAGCGCTAATCCAAACTGCTTTGAAGCAGCTAGGTAACAGGAGCCACTGTCGATTGGGTTTGAAACTAGGCGGCTCTCCTTTTTTCTGCGATTTTCAAAGTGCCGACGGCCCAATGCTGCAACTTATATTTTTATTCAGTAAACTTTGCCCATACTTTGAGAATTTGGCTCCAGCCATAGGTGAATTATTTCTAAAATATTTTTAATTGTTCCGCTTCTGTCCTAAACCAGTGGCAACGCCCGTTTAATAAATGGGATACTTAATTGCACTTTCTTAGTTTTTAGTTAGTTACCTATCTATTTTCGGACATCAATATTTATTTTGACAGGAAATATCAAGTTTTAACACTTTCTATCGAATCTTAAATTGCTGAGGGAAAATAGATAACTAAGATCGGAAAATGAAATCCATTTTTTTTCAAATTAATTTGTTTGTCCCTTACGGGGCTTCGAAGGGTTATAAATTCAATTTTCGAGGGCCACTTTATCGAGAACAGTTGAATTGAAAATATAACACGTAAATGATTTAGAATATTCAGGAGAATACTAAAATCAAATAAATATTGCCCCTGGTTTAGCGTAGAAGCAGCAACTGCACAATTATTATAAATAAACTGTAAATTCACTGTGGTGATGTGAGTCAGATTTTCAAAGTTATCTATTCATTTGTTCTCTTCATTAGGCCACTTAGTTTGGCGCACCCTGTATTTTCTTCACGTTTAAGACAAATATGTGTTTGATAGAGTTCGTTTAACTTTCTATAATTCTCTCAAGCCGCGAGATATAAACATATATGATGTAGTAAAGGACTATTGCATACATAGTGGCTTCCTGATTCTCCGATGATTAGGAACAAGTAATTTCAATAAATTGTTAATTGGTCGACGCGATTCCGCGGGTTGTATTATCTTAACTTTGTCATCGGATTCGTTAATGGCTTTATTCACGTTTCACTAAGATCTCAACTTTTGATCTCAGCATATTTCAAGTTTTTAATCCTGTCGTGCATAAGCCGCTTAGTAGCAATTACACAGTTTTTGAACGGCTGTGCTCGTTTTTTGTTGGAATATTTTATTTGCCTTTTTTTTATAGGAAACATTTTTTTTTACTATAAAATTTCAAAAAAAAGGTAAAATTATTTTATTTTAATTCTTAGATCTTAAATTTGTATCTAAAAAAAAACAAAAATTTCAATAAACACTCAGTTACGAACCTAACTTAACAGCTAGTAAAAAGAAAACTAACCTAATAAATGGTTCTGGTGTTTCGTCTTCTATACAAATATTGGTATTCAAAGGAGTGAATGTAAACAGTATATTAAAGTCCTAACACTGGAACCTGTGGTGGAAGATAGATCAAAATACAAGAGTTCTAACCACACTACACCACAACTTGTTACGTTCTGGACTCGCGTTTCGTTAACCAAGTTAGCATCATCAGCAGATGATATAAACTTAAAAAACAGTTTATATCATCTGCTGATGATGCTAACTTGGTTAGCGAAGCGCGCGTCCAGGACGTAACAAGTTGTGGTGTAGTGTGGTTAGAACTCTTGTATTTTGGAGTATATCAAAGGCAGAAATTGAAACTCCTGTTTCATTGACTCTGAAGTCCTAGATATTGCATTATTGTTAATTTTAAATAATTTAGTAAAGCTGTAAATAATATTCTGCCCAGTATTCAAAAATAATACTGTTTTCGTCACCAGTTCGATTAAACCTATAAGTTGTTTAATTCAGTTTTAAGAAGGATATCGGAGTAACTCTAGATCTGTCACAACGCAGATGTGATGTGATTTGTGTGCAGCAGCAGAATCGAGATTTTCAATGGCACCACTAAGAAAAGGGGCTATGTGGTTGAGTTGGCAAGTCCGCAAATTACGAGACACAATTACCAACAAGCAGAACTTGATTTTTGTGCAAAATTGAGGTCATTTCGGAAATTAACATTTCACTAAGCCGTCCTTTGTTTCCGCCATATTAGATTTTTGCCAAAATATTTCCAGGTTAATTTTTGTCAGTCAAGTAAGTATTTCTTAGCTATGTCAAGAACTAACACACAGACGGACAGAATTGAGAAAACATGTTTTTTTGGGATCTAAGGGGTCTAAAATGTAAATATCTGTAAAAGCAGAGAAGAAGATTCCAAGATTACAAACAATTTATTTGGACGCCATCTTGTTTCGCTATCTTGAATTCGCACCACAATTTTACCAGTTCATCTCTCTATCATGCTTGATTCTTGCACAAATTTTGAAATCACTCTAATGAGTACTTTTTTCAGACTGATTTTTTTAAATATTTTATTAATCATTTATCATCATTCGTTCCAAAATTTTACCAGTTTATTCCTAGGTAATATTTGATTTTTGTACAAAATATAAGGTAAATTGGATACGTTTTGAGTAGGAATTTTTTTAACATTTTACTAGGCGGTCATTTTGTTACGCCATATATTTTGACCAAAATATTACCAGATCATCCCCATATGATCCTTAATTTTTGACCAAGATTTGAAGTCAATCTATTAAATAGTTTTTTATCTATGCTTTGATAAATAGACCAACGGAATTGAAAAAAAAAACATGGTTTTGATATTTAGGGAGCCTGAAACGTGAAGATCTAAAAAAATCTCGGAAGGTGATTTATCCGCGATTACAGTCCTTCCATTTTAGGAGGGAAGTAAAAAGTTAAAAACCACATTTATCTAAATGTTTTAACAGAATATCGGAAGATCTACAGTTTCTCAATAATCTAAGAGATAAACTTTTTTTGAAATAGAAAAAATTAAATATGAAAAATTCTGACGCTTCTCTTAATTCATATTTCTCTACTTATCCTTTTTATCGAATATTACGCAGTACAAACGATTACACGTGTTTCAAGAAAGGAAAAATGTTTAAAGATTTGTGAACGATAAATTACAGAATTCGCAGACAGGCTTGTTAATGCCGTTTAAAATACCGAAAAGATGACAGAAGACGTTGAAAAAATATTACCTTCGCCTCACGTAGGAAACCAATTACAAAATAATGATAATAATCAGGAGGAATAATACCAAGCATGCATCCATGTAATTACACGGTAAAAAAATTACATTATATTGTATATTGTTTTCTTGAGAGAGGCATTTTATATGCCATTAATATGTTTTATATAAAAGGCTTTTTGTAAGTTTTTTGTAAGTATGAAAAACAAAATTGAAGTTTTTGTAATTACTTCCCCATATTACTGCTTACGAATTACTTGGGAAGTTGTGGGAAAAATAGAAATTCGATGTTTTTGACGTTTTAAAGTCTTTAGCGTATAGCAATTAAATGAAAAAAATTGTGAGAACGGACAAACCAAATTTGCCGCAAAAATGGGCCAGGTTGAGTTTCTTCATTATGATAATTATAAATGTACCAAGGTAAATTTAAGACAACTGATATAATGGACAAAGACCCTGCCATAAGAGGCCATAAAGACAACTTTCAACTCTATAATGTTAGCAATAGGCGTATGTCAGGATTTTTGTCAAGTTCCTCGATGGTCTTAAAGATAAAAAGATTATCCTAGTATATTTCTAATTAGCAAAAAGAGATGCATTTATCAAAATAATATTATACGAGGTGTTCTATTTAAAATTGCGAAGTCGATACTCATATTCTTACTTTACGATTGTCATTTATTTATTTTTTTTAGCGAATGCTAGTAGTTCAGATAAATAATAAAAATCTCTGTATTTAAGAGGTTTTAAAATAAGGCTTATCTTTTCAAATAAAGTTTGTAGGCCCTTTCAAAATATATGCAAAAGGTTGTAGGTACATCACTAAATTGTGTTTTGTGTGGCCTTCATTTTTTCTGATAAACAAGAAAATTAAATTACGAGTGGCGTTCACTTTCGATTCTAGAAAAATAGCTTATCTTCAAAACCGAGTACACCCAGATTTCCGGAACTGATCAGTTTATAGTGGTCAATTAGTGACCACCAATCTAAGTCAAGGATCAAACCTAAATAAGATTAATGTACTGAAAAATAAAATATGAATAATTCTCATAAAAATTGTACGATTCTGTTAAGACAGTTAAGCAGGCGGAAGAAGCAGCTGAGGACATTCTGTTTCAAATGCGACACGACGTCGTCCCTTTTACGACAAGAAAATATAAAATTTTGTATCTTCATCCTAAAGTATCCAAAACTAAATAATATCAATACCGTCTTCAAAAATTACGTTTCTAAAGCGGAAGATATTGCAGAATCTGAAGCCCGCGTTGCCGTTTGTGTAGATGTGATACGAAAAAGATAATCTTGGAATTCTCGCTCATTATCAACAATCCCGCTTCATTACCACCGAGGAATGCTGTACAGTTTCATGCGTTTAACACATACCAAGTCGAAAAATGGTATGGTATCCAAAAAAATTGGTAAAGTGGCCTATACTCGGAACTTCCTTCGTCACCAATTCCTCCACAAACACAAACTATTTAGTGCTTTATGCATAATATCCAGGGTAAAAAAGGAATGACTGCAAATATTTTAACAAAATTATTTAGAGCAAAAAAAAGTCTTACGTAACAGGGATTTTAGAGCAAAAAGAAAAGTCTTACGTAATAGGGAATCAATACTCAAGGGCTGCTTTACGAACGTTTTATAATTTTCAGATTTTTTGACACACTTTGAAAGCTAGTTAGATTAGCTCACTGACTTTATTTTATTTTTAAATTAGAAAACCATTGCTTTTGAATAAATAAAGATTAACAAATTAATTAAAAACCATTTTTTTCATTTTGCATCTCTTGCGTACTTAAGAAAACTACATGCAAGTTTTTAATATTAGTTCGCTGGATTTACATTTCCTGTTTTTCGTACGCATTGACAGTGATACAAATATATTTTCTCGTTCTTTTATCTAAAAATCTTTAGCTATAAATTGTTTCAACTACCTACACCAGGGATTCCAGAACGAAAAGATCTGCAAAATTCTCGGAGGGTGATTTTGTTGTTTGTAAATTCTGTAGTAATTCGCAGGACTACAGACCATGAGTTATAAAATGACATTACAATGTGTACTCTTTAAGTTGAAATAAATCGAAAAACCATCGGTGTAGTTATTTAAGTATAGCCTAATAGAATAAAGCCTAGAATCAAAAAATGTATCAATATACAGAGCATTTCACTGGAAATATCAATGTTGCTGTTAAGATAGATCTGGCATCACCGCATTAGTCAAATGTTTTTAAAAGATACGTTATAAGGTCTTATAATGTGAACAAGTTAAGCAACTTCGAGCATGCGCAGTGAAAATATAAGGAATATATCGTGTCTGTTAATCTAAAGTGAATTTTGCGCATTTGTATATCAAGTTGAAAAATTGTATGAGTAACGGTTTTTGTGTTAAACATGTATTATGCCGTAATTTTTTGCTGCAAGTTTAAAAAATTATAATAAAAATTTTTACATGTGAGTAACTTACAAATTCGATGATTCTTTACAAATAGAATATTATATACACATTAATATTTTAAGCTGTAATGGTGTAATGTTAAAATTATTAAGGAAATAAATTCTAGTGATTATTTACAAAAAATACTTATATTTACAAAACCAGTAGCCTGATCAAATAAACCTTAAATATACATAGCAGGGTAGTAGGTCAGTTCTCAGAGATAAAATCAACGCGAACATTCACAATTAGAAATAGAGCGATTTACTTAGATGCAAATGCACGGACAAATTCAGAAGGAAATACTGTTAAATAAGCTAAAAAGTTACGATTTTTTACTGTTTATACTATATCTCCACAATTATGCAAAAACTCGCCAAAGTTGTAGAGTACTTTACTTTTTTATTATAAAAGAAAATGGCTTATTGCAGAACTGGCGCTTTAAAGATTGTCAAAAGTATGAATAAACCGGTAAAAAATCGTTATATATATATATATATATATATATATATATATATATATATATATATATATATATATATATATATATATATATATATATATATATATATATATATATATATATATATATATATATATATATATATATATATATATATATATATATATATATATATATATATATATATATATATATATATATATATATATATATATATATATATATATATATATATATATATATACATATATATATATATATATATATATATATATATATATATATATATATATATATATATATATATATATATATATATATATATATATATATATATATATATATATATATATATATATATATATATATATATATATATATATATATATATATATATATATATATATATATATATATATATATATATATATATATATATATATATATATATATATATATATATATATATATATATATATATATATATATATATATATATATATATATATATATATATATATATATATATATATATATATATATATATATATATATATATATATATATATATATATATATATATATATATATATATATATATATATATATATATATATATATATATATATATATATATATATATATATATATATATATATATATATATATATATATATATATATATATATATATATATATATATATATATATATATATATATATATATATATATATATATATATATATATATATATATATATATATATATATATATATATATATATATATATATATATATATATATATATATATATATATATATATATATATATATATATATATATATATATATATATATATATATATATATATATAGATATATATATATAAATACATATATATATATATATATATATATATATATATATATATATATATATATATATATATATATATATATATATATATATATATATGTATATATATATATTAACTATCGACTTATACAGCAGAGTTCGAGATTTTCGCTATAAAACTTTCAAAGACAATTAAACTTAATATTAAACTCGATATTAAATATATCATCTAGAGTAATGATATAATTTTTCATATTCCAGCTTTACAGTATATCTTAAGTTTTGAAAGCAATTTTTAAATACAAACATTAACACTTTCTTAGCACTTTCACTCGCTTGACTTCAAAGCTTGAGCCATAATAAAAGAACTTCACAAACAAGGCAAAATGTTATGATTTTTGTATTTATTTTTACGATCTATAATAAAAACAAGATCAAAAAAGTTCTGAAACCGTATTTATTATTGCACGTGAATCGACGGAATATAAAGTCTGGCCTGTGTAGGTTTGCGCTTGATGGTCGGTCATTATCATTAAACTTTTCCCGAAGAGGGTCATTATAAGCATATTAAAGACATTAGAGGTAGTATTTGCGAATAGCTGCACCTGTAGTTTGCTTTATTTTAAGGAGTATAATTTGATCGACTCAGTTTGCTCATAAATTGACCTTTCTGTAATACATAGGTAAATCATTTTTAAGCGATTTTTAAAAAAGTATTTATTTGTATAGTTACACGAAAACGTGAGACATAGTAGTCCCTTAAAAAAATTATATTCGAAAAACCTTTAAAAATTAATATTCACTAACTGAATAATTAGATTTTTATTTAGAATTATTCTTGGTAAGTAAATAAGACAGCACGTTCGTCGGAAGTTCTTCTTAACATTAATGTGTTAAGATAAAGGAAGCTTATTCATTTGCAAGAAAATCCCTAAATTAATATTGGCAAAACCTGACATATTTACTGTATATATATATGTTATAATTCTTATTTTACATAGAAATGCCATAAACTATTTTGGTAATAGAAATACAACCACATTAGCCTAATTGAAACTATTAACTTTACATAATGATTCCGTTCATCTATTTGTTATTACAAAGGGTCTTTGACAATATGGATCTACTGCAAAACTTCCTTTTCGTTATTATTTATATTTTGCGGATGTTGTTGTTTTTAAGCTAATTCCGTTTGATTTTTTTTAGATTTCCGCTTGGTTTTTTCTGATTTTAGGTTTATCGATGATTGTTTTCCGTACTGTTGGCAGTCTTCGTCCATTTTATTCACCTTATTTTTCAATTTTTATGGTTTCTCGAATTGTTCTGCTCAGATATAATCTTAGGTCCTAATTGGGAGTTAAAAAGGAAGTTTCTCAGTTGCTAATCCTTCGTTTGAATGTAAAATAGAAAGGTTCGAAAATGCCAAATGCGATTTTGGAGATACGTCAGTAAATCTGTTCTTTTCAGAGTAAGAGTGGTGAATGGTTGTACACCCGGAATAAAAAAATCATATTTTTCCATCCGTGAAGAACTAAGCATCAACATTGTTGAACTACCTCAAATCGTTAAAGTTAGCTAATATACTACATAGATACAAAAAAAATGATTAGTCGTAATCTGGATGATACAGTTTTTACGATCGGCATACTTTTATTATCAGATTAAAACTCATTAACATAATTTTATGCTAATTTTGAATATTTTCAAACAAGTTGCGAAACGTTTTCCGCTAATTCTACATTTTTTTCAGCTAGTTTGTCAATTAAAATAATTTTACAAATAAGATAGTTAAGGTGCCTTTCATCTTTGCTCTGAATATTAATGTTAATTTTAGTAAATTAAGACTTGGTAGGACAATAGCGGTTTTATCTCCGTTGAAACTAGGAAGGTATAGAACATTCAAAATGTATTTTATAGGTATAAGAGTAAGACCTCCTCGAAATTCGTCATCAATTACAGTTTTAAAGTTACACCTGAAAAAACATAAAATACCCCATATCCATATCCGGAGACACGGCGGTTAATAATTTATATTTGCGAGCTTTGGAAATATTTTTAGTATTCATATTATATTTTAAATTTTAAAGCTTTAAATAGATAGACACAAAATCAACTCCTAATTATAATCCTGTTACTAAACCAGTACGATAATACTAAAATACAACACGAATAAAATAGAAACAATGATCAAACTTACTAAATTGATAATCCACTAATAATTTTACCTCGTCACTGATTCCGGACAATATTGATATTCGAATTTTTTGAGGTTAGTAGTAGTAAAATGTGT
The DNA here is from genome assembly GCA_030620095.1 of Kuschelorhynchus macadamiae. Lineage (NCBI taxonomy): Eukaryota > Metazoa > Arthropoda > Insecta > Coleoptera > Curculionidae > Kuschelorhynchus > Kuschelorhynchus macadamiae. The sequence goes on from JAUTXW010000338.1 coordinate 462,484, forward strand.
TTAAAACAACAATGAAATGCCCTTATTTATTTATAAAAAAGTACTTTTCATAGGACTTTTTACGCCAATATTGAAAATCTCCTGCTCACGTACATATATTCTTTCACTTAGGCGGCAATTCTATGCTAGCTCTAGCTTTGTTTTCCCTGTAAAAATTGTAATAAATAATTAGAATACGTTTGTAATTAGAGGGCTTTAATTTAAAAAAAATTAATTCGGTCAAGTTGGCGAAACCGTAGAAAAAATCACGTTGTGTTCTGAGTAGATTATTATTAACGACCTCTTTTTTTAATTATTTGAGTAAGCATATTTTAGATTTAGTATAATTAAATGTGTTAATTAGGAAATAGTCAGAGGTCACGAAAATTTATGTTCGATAATAAATTTCGATATAGGTTAACTGCTATATAAACAGGTATATTACTATACCACCATCGATCCAAATGCGTACATCTTTAGTATTTAACTACTTCCACACCTTCACTGTTTAAAATATGAAATTGTCATACAATAGTGAATAGAACAGGCGGTCTGCGGAGTCTTTCTCTTCTCTTAAGTATTCAGCGTTACATACCCGATTGTGGAATGCTTAGTATATAATATTGTTCTCGGGACTTATAATTCATTTGTGACTTCTTTATGATGTTACCGTAACTTGTTGTGTTACAAGTGTATTTATAATTTATCCACGGATGAGTGTATCTGATCAAGGAGAATTTTACTGGAATAAAATGTGCTATCAGATGTACCATCCATGTAAAAGAAATCGATTTGCCCAATCATTCTCGTGTTTTGTTTTGGGGCGTACCGTATTTTTTTTGCTGCGGCAAAATATTTAGTTCTGATTTAAAGCAAAGCCATAGACATTTTTATAGTAAAATTTGTAGAAAGAAAAATAATATGTATGTTCTGATTTGTATAACTAGTTTTTATCACAGGAAAATAGAAAATATTATTTAAGTACTATGTAGATAATTGCCTTGTGAGTCCGCATTTTAATATTATAGTTCGTTATCATATTAATTGATAAATAAAACACACATATCGGTGCTTATTCATTGAAATTACTTATTATTTACTCCTGAAAACTAAAAATTATGTCAAGACTTGACGGTGTGGATATTTACAAGTTACTTCTTTGCATGCTTTGCACATATTTTTTAGTAACATTATGATAGTAAATTTTAAAATTTAACTCTTAAAGCTTTCAGTAAACATAATAACTAACCCAGCACGATAAAACTAAAACTCCAAAAAAAATGAAGTAAAAACAGTAATCAAACCTCTCTAGACAGAATAATTTTACATAGCGTAAATGTTGTCGAGCGATACCTTAAAAGCAAAACCAGTAGAAACGACTGCCCTAAAATCCAAACGACGAATGAAATAATGAAGGGAATGAAACTTGTCGGATTTCGTCGGAAGATTTCGAGTAATCGAGTAGTAAGTCTAACAAATAATGCTGCACAACCCAGCATTGCCATGTTATTCAGATTAACGGTTATTTATAGATTTACCGTTGACATACGTACGGATATTTTTGAATCCACTTTTTGAAGAAATATGGAACATTTTCACCTCACGTACTGAATATTCGTTCACATAGGCGGCAACTCTGCGTTGGCTTTAGGCCAGCAGCGCACTGCGCTAATTTATTTAATGTTTGTTTTCCATATGAAAATTATAATTAACTAAAAAGTAAGTAGTAATAACACCGCTATAAGTAGAGAGTTCTTAATTTAAAAGAAAAATATTTAAATCGGTTAAGTGAAAAGCTGATGGTGAATTTTTTTTTTGACATTTTCCTATGGTACATCATGAACAATATACTTATAGTCTATTGTTTATTCTATAACTAGGTCAAAACAATTTACATGCATATTTGTGTTACATTTTCTCACTGCTAAAAAAACAAAAAATGATTCCTCTTCTTCTGCCTTAACATTTTGGGATTTTCTAAAGTGCTTTCCAGTAAATTTATCTTCTAATAATTATTCTTAGGTCTTTTTGGTACTTTTTATAGCCAAAATACAGTAATGGCATAATTACAGCACTAGCCAAAATGACTAATACACATCACCCGATGTGGCTTAAGTTATTACAATATCTTCTTTTATTTTAGGATTGTGCATTTTAACGAAACTGCTGCATTATCTATCCAGCAATAGTACGATCGGTGCCTCTTAACTCGTTTAATGTTGCAATTCGGGCTTTTTGAAAAATATAGGTACCTAAACCCTCTAGGGGTCATTTTCAGGTTTTTTAATATTTTCTTACTAATTTAATGTACTTATTAATTCAAAACAGTTAAAGTCCTAAATATCTTTTAAAATGGTATTTTCTAAATGGTCTCCCTGTACAGTAGAGGCAAATAAGAAATAGCTGAAAAGTACAAATTTCATTTGAGGTAAAAATATGGATTAACAGATGCATTAAGTTTTGGAATATAAATGAATGATGAAATAACCAAAATATATCATACTGTTCTCAACTATTATGTAATCAATTAATCTTTTTGTTGGCTATCAAAAGAAGGGCTCTTAGCGGGTTTCCTTGCGTATTATAACGCCTTTTCACAGCTTTTTTACCTTGATTAAAAATGACATCCAGTAGGCCTGATCAGCATAATTTCATTTACACTGCTTCCCCAAGGCATTGTATTTTCGATTCCCCCAAAAAGATAGTAAAGTGAAGCAGAGTATTATCGAAGCGAGGCTCTAATGCATATTATTCAAATCAATTCAGATTTACACTTTGCGGTGGGGTGAAAAAAGGTATTATTTTCCCCTATTTGGTTAATTGATTAAAAAGGAACACAACAAATAATTAATTTACTGGTTTTAAATTACTTATAGTAATAAGTATTCGGTGTTAAGGAATGAGAAATGTTTCGTTTATCTTTGCATTTCATTTTTTTATAAACCATTTTATATGAAAAAGCTGCTGATAGACTAGTGAGAAAATTGTTGCAGGTTGCTAACAGTGCTGTAGCAAAGACCGACTAAACTCCAAATAGTCAGTCCATCAGGCAGTTTTATAAATTCGCTGCATAAATGCGCATGTCGCATGTTAATCATAATATGCACTTCGCATGCAACAATATTTGGCACGATGTTGCCAGTAGCCCGTTTTAGGTTTGTAGACAGTCAAACTAAGATGGAAAGGGTCAGAGGCCACCGCGGGCTGGTAACCCTGGCCGCATAAATCACTACTGATAAAAAGCAAAGTTAAGATCTTTTTAAAAGGGGTTTTATGTGCATTTTTTGAATGTCTATTCGTAGTGCAATCGGTCTATGGTTGTAGCTATTCTAAACAGAATTGCAAGTCGACTTATTGAAATTTTCGCAGTAACCCGCAGTTCCATCACTGTTTGATTATTTTAGATATCTAATTGTCTCTCTATGTTTTTTTTTATTATATATCGGATGAATAGTCATAGAAGTTAAAAATTATATTATATAACTATTTTGATTTGGTTATACAATATATATATATATATATATATATATATATATATATATATATATATATATATATATATATATATATATATATATATATATATATATATATATATATATATATATATATATATATATATAGTAGATTAAGGTCTTAATCAATACACTCAACTAGTTGAGAGATGAGTACAACTAGCGCCGAAATTTACACAAAACCACACCACAGTTACCAACAGGAGCAAAACCGTCTATAGTTGACCAAATTTCAGTGCTTTAGCGGTCATCTCAACAAAATTCTTTTTATACTATATAATAGTTCTTTCAGATGTTTTCTTGGTAAAAATACTAAAAAAAAAATCCTCGCTCTTCAGAAATGGAATCCAAGACCTTTTCAATGTAACTTCAATGCTCTATCAGGAAGCTGGGATAGCTCACGTTAAGAACTCGATGAAGTTTGTTTATACTCCGATATTTTCAATGCGTCTCCAATTTACGCAATCCGTATCTTCAGAGACGGATAAGTATCAAAATTCATCCACTATTTTGATTCAACAATTTCTATTCGAAAATGTCTGACTCGCAACTTTAAAAGCCCTCATTTCAGAGTAACATTTGAAAATAAATTTCATAATTCGTTCGCTACTTAAATTTATATTACAGAATGTATGGTCATTTAATGTCTACACGTGTGTCAAATTTCAGTTGGATATCAAAACTAAAAGTGGGTAAAATTATTCTCTTTAAAATTCTACTAATTTTAAATCATATACACAATATACGTACACAGGGAGTTGAATAAACACTAACGGCCAGTTGCAGAAAACTCAATTAAAGTGTAGAATGTTTAACGGAATGTCAAATTTGACAAGGAGTTCCTAGATTTCTGTAAGCAACTTGTCAAATCCGAAAGCTCGGTTAAATATCTAAACAGCAACTAAGTTTTGTGAAATCGGGGAGTAAGTATTTCAGCAAACTTCTAATATGAAGAGAACCGTTTCGGCTAAAATGTCTACTACATATTACTATATTAATCATTAGAACTGGTAAAATTGGCTTCATGTTTTTAATAGGAGAGCTTAGGTAAATAAAATATGGAAAAGGGCTTTTAATAATTATTTTCTCATTCTATCCTCAATTATTTTTACGAGGAGAAAAAATATAAAAAAAGATATTGTTTTACGAAAGTTCAAACGAATGTTACAGAAATGTAATGTAATGTGTTATATAATACCCTCTACATAAAAAAAACATATATATGCTAATTGGGCTATGTACGTCATGCTGCTCTAATTTCGCCCCGAAAACCGCAACTAAGTTGAAAATATTTACCTCCAATTTTTACCAAAAAATGGCATGTGAGACTTCAAGTGAAGGCAACTAACAGCTTTCATCATTTTGACAGCAAAAAGAAAAGAATATCTAACATTACTGGATAATCTTTAATCTTCTATTTAATCCTTATTCTATAAATTCTAAAAACGCAGCGGAACGCCACTGTAATCGAAATCATAATACCAATGATGATGCCGTTCCTTAACAATTATGTTCAATATTGCCGTTTCTATTGTTAATCTAATTACATACAATGGGAAGTAACAACTTAAATCTCTTGAAATTTTCTCCTAGTAGACCTCTTAGTTGGACATTGGTCTTTGTTAGGATCCCCTGCCAGCGTATTTTCTTTTATTGTTGTATGGGATTTTAATTGTGTAATTAGGGGCCATAAAAATGCTCTTTTAAAGTTGTGTAATTTTGTTGTCGGTTGTCAAATTACTTTGTTTTTGAAACAAGAACTCGGTAGTGGGCGCATATGTATTTCACACGGCTCTAAAAGTACATTTTGAAGGCGTGATTTCATTTTTATTTGCCCGCAAGTAGAGTTTTTATTTGCTATTTATATGTAGATAATACACGCAACTTTTTTCACGAAGTTTTTTATATTTCGGAAAAAAAAGAATTAATTTATATAATTATATTTTACATGATTTCGGCGGCGCAGTAGTGTCTCGTTTTGATTTAGTATTGTATCGTGAAAAAATCACTCTAGAGCTTTTTGGATAACATTTCCGTTGGTCTGTCCGTCAGCCTGTGTGCAGCATAGCTCAACAACTACTTATCCGATTAATTTCAAATTTTATTAAAAGATCAAGGGTTTTGTATCTTAACCATAAATAATACACCACTCTAACAAAATATGTTTAGTATTGCTCCGCCATATTGGATTTTTACCAAAATGTTACCACGTCATCCCCATATTACCCTTAATTTTTGATCGAAATTTGAAGTCAATCGGGTAAGTAGCATTTAAGATATGTCGCGATCTAACAAACAGACCGACAGACGGACCGACGGAATTGATAAAACACGTTTTTTGGCATCTAGAGACGCCAAAACGTGAAGATATGTAAAACCTGAGAGAGTGATTTTTCCACGATTACAAAAAATGTATTTGGCCGACATTTTGTTCCGCTATCTTAAATTAGTACCACATTTTACTAGTTGATCCATATACCACCAAATATTATGGTAAACAATTTAAAATTAAAACATTAAGCAGTTTTTTCAGGCTGAATTTTTAAATACTTAATTAAGCCGCCATTTTGGATTCGTACCAAAATGATACTAGTTGATTCCAACATCAAGTATTCTTAATGTTTTTGCTAAATTGGAGATAAATTGAATGAGTAGTTTCTTAATAATAATTTTTTAACATTTTACTATGCCGCCATTTTGTTTCACCATATTGGATTTTTACCAAAATGTTACCAGTTCTTCCCCATATGACCTTTGATTTTTGACCAAAATTTGAGGTCAATCGGGTCAAGATGGGTAATTCCTGAGAGGATGATTTTTCCAAAATATTTGAAAATTCAGCCTGAAACATTTTATTTGGCCGCCATTTTGTTCCGCCATCTTGAATTAGTACCAAAATGTTATCAGTTGATTTCAACATCACACTTGATGTTTTTGCAAAATTTGAGATAAATTGGATGAGTAACTTTTTAATAATAATGTTTTTAACATTTCACTAGCTCGCCATTTTGTTAGTCATATTGGATTTTTACCAAAATATTAACAAGTCGTACCCATATGACCCTTAATTTTTGACCAAAATTTGAAGACAATGGGTTAAGTGGTTTTTTAGCTACGCCGCGAACAGACAGACCGACGGAATTGAGAAAACATGGTTTTCGTCAACTAGGGACCCTGAAACGTGAAGATCTAAAAAAGCCTCGAAGAGTGATTTTTCCGCGATTAAAACACTTCCTTTTTACGAGGGAAGTAAAAAGAAATAAGAAAATTTCATATGTTTGAAAATTGAAAAAAACTTGTCGTTCAACTGTTAAAGTCCAAAGACAACTTAGGAAGGAATGCTGTCGACATCTGCCTCTAGAATAGAATAGGCATAGTATATACATCTGCGATTTTTGCAAAACGGTTTTTTCATCCTGTGATTGTTTATTGTTCTCAGGCAAGACGTCTACGACTTGTTTCAAGATTTTTAAACGATTTGCAAGACAGTAAATCTGGTGTAAGACTTTGCGGATTCAAATAAAATATCTGTTTTTAGATTCAAATCGATACTGTTAGTTTTGATCAATAATTATAGTCCTATAAAACGGGACCAAATTAATGACATTGTAATGTCTTCAAATAAGGCTATAATTATTTGAAAATAAAATTACTCAGTTTGCTGGCATACTCACAAAATAACATTTTTTTTGTTTAAAAAAAAAAGAAATCATTTAGTTTGCAATTTAAATTAATGAGGTTTTATCAAGATGCAAGAAAGGTAGCAATTTAGCAATATTTCATTACAATAATTAGAATGACGATAATTTCACAATAGGCAACTGTAGTTATAATGTATGTACTAAACAGATTATCAAATATATTTAAATCAAATACTTTTAGTCATAATTTATTTTGTTCTGTTCTTTTAGATAATAATTTATTTTGAAACTATCCGTGAACTCGTCCGTAGTTTTACATGGGTACTCTTCATTCACGTCCTTTCACTTCGGGTGTGCTCAAGGCCACAACTTTTATAACCGTGTACTTATAGCAATAAGGTACCATGATTTTTAGAGGTTTTAACAATAAGTTTCATTTACATAATAGTATAAATTTTGGAGATCCGTCGTGCAATAAACCTTTAATTAATACTAGATGCTCAAGGTCAAAATCCTCTACGTACAGTCTAAATTTCCATAAGTTATGCCTACACAAAATAAAATTAAATGCCTGTTTTTGCCACTTTCGCTTTGCTTCAGACTTCTTCTCTGGAAACAAGTCAGCCGGGTGATTGCTTTTCCAAAGTATCCAGTTTCCAATTAAATCGCGTTAATTAAGTCAGTTAATTACTGAATTTTTAACGGTTATTTAATTTCTGACAGGACGATTATTTTGCTTTTATCAAATGACATGGATGTATAATAGAATATCCAAAATATATAAGTATAGAATTCTAAAAAATGAGGCGTTGCTTTTATTTCGAAAATTAACTCGGCAGTTGGAAATATTTTTTTACTATTGAAAAAGATTTTCTGAAGTAAGGCAATAAAATATGGAAATATGAGGGTACGTAGTTCACGTAAATTTTGACAACCACTTACAGCGTTTATTATTCAAAATAGAAGAAAATGCTTATCTAAGATCTGATGAAACCATAGTGTTTGTGAAACAATTATCATGTATTGTATACTTTGTAAAATAAATTAAGTGAAAATTTTAAGTATTAAGTGTTTTCGTTTATTTAGAAAATATTGAATATAAAATTATTTGGTTTTACCTGAACTATCAGAATCTGTCAATAAAATAAACAAGAAACAATTGGGAAGTAAAAAATTGAGCAATGATTTTGTTATTTTAAATGAAACACCCTGAATAATTTGATTTAATATTTTTCTTTAAGGACAACCAAAAAATATGACAGAAATCCTGCCATATATGTTAGAGAGGGGGAGAGAAAACATACGCATAAGTAAAGTCGTTACAAAGAAATAAATTTTGTCAGTTTTCTCGGTTGTCTTTAGAGATAACGATATCAAACCTAGTATTTATATAATCAACAAGAAGATGCCCATTTATTGAATACATATTATACAGGGTGTTTTTTTAAATTGTTTTTTTGTTTATTTTCTTGCCAAATTCTGATGGTTCAGGTAAAATCAAATAACTTTTATATTTAACATTTTCTTCTATCTTGAATAATAAACAGTGGGTGCCAAAATATAGGTGAATACCTTGTACATACTTAATGATAAAACTAAACAATTGATACCTGGTTTTAAGGTTTCTATGGAAAATGTTAGACCTATTTAGAAAATTTGATTTGAGAAGTATGCAAAAATAACGACTGTAATCTCTTTAAAAATGAATAAGGCTTTCAAATTACTTAAAACTGATTTGTCAATCTACCCCTTACTAACCTGTTGCAAAGTAAATTTTTACGTTCGTTGCCTGCTGGTACTTCGAGGCGCATCAATGAAACTTTCATTCCAATTCACAGCTGAAAAATTTCAATATTTTGAAATGTGTAAATCTAACGAAAAAAGTTCTTTCTTCACTAATACTGATTGAAAAAAATAAATATTTTAAAATATTATGTTATATACAGTTTCGTCGATTTTTATTATTAGTGAAACGAAAATATTTCAATAACACAAATGAATTTTGACCCATAGTGGGTTTTACAAAAAATGTATATCAAAATTAGAAAGTTAAATAATATGCAGGGTCTATTCTTTAAAAAACATTGTTTGTTGTACTATTAATAAAAACGAACGACCCTGTATATACCAAAATATTTTAGAAATATTTTTTTTTCCTAACATTAAATTTTTTTACTTAACTTTTTTTCTTAGCTATTCTATATTTTGAGATATCACCGGCCTCCCTTCTTAATTGTACACCCGATACAGAAAGTACTGTATGTTTTTTTTTGGGGAAATTAAACGAAGCATTAATCCAAATGTAAAAAATAACATTTTTTGATATCTAATTTGTTTGAAAAATATAACCTTCTGATTTTGTTACTCCGTGTCTGGTTAATATTTATTCTTTTTTTTCTTAGAGTTCGTATTAACGCCCTTGTACGAAATTTTATCGAGATATGTTTCTAAAATTTTTATACATAAAATCATTTTTTTTGGAAAAGTGAAAGTCGTAAAACCACTAATAGTTACAATTTAAGAAAATAATTATTCTACGTTAATGTTTATTATTTTTACAAGAGTTTATAACCGGCACGACCAGAAAATAATTTTTTAAATTTGATAATTTTATAATTTTCTTTTATATCATTTCTTCACTTCATATCTCATTTCTTCACTTCATATCCGTATCTGAAATTAATCAACTAAATATTGAAATTTGATCTTTTTGAGTATACGATTTGTTTAGGCTGGCATAGCAGAAAAAAATGTCTTTTTCTTATATTGTTTCGCTTACAAGTTATCACTTATTAAAAAAAATTAATTTTTAAGAATTATAAGTAGTTTTTACCCGATTCACGTATTTTGATTTAATTTGGTATTTTTTGCGACTTCCGAAAAATTCACACAATTTATCCTATTTACTCGTAAGTTTTATTTATATGTTTATGTTTTTGACCACCTTCAGGTTAAAAGCCTGGACCGATTTTCATGAATGAGACATCAAAAGATTGGTCTGTATTACTCGAATATTCTTAAATTAAACTTAAGATTTACAAAAAATAAATAATAGAACGCAGTGCGCCGTGTTGTTTAACATAAAAAAAGAAATATTTACATAACTCATTGGAATAGGTATCAAATTATAGAGGACTTTCTACTACTTAAAAAATTATCCTCGCAGCAAACGGCTAAATGCGGTGTAATGGCATAAATCTAGTATAACTACCCATATAGATTTAACAGACATTTTAGCTGGCTGAACTCTTTTCTTTTGTCCAAGTTAAAAAAAAAATATTTTCCGTTAAGTTTTCGGTTCAGTTTAAGTTCAGAGTCTGAAGTTTGTTAAATTGCGAGCTTGATTAAATTACGAAGTATATCAAATATAAACAGGACTGATCTCAAAAATTCCGGGGGGATCCTAGACCTTGAGGGGTTAATGTTCAGGTAGTATGTACCGTTAGAGAGAAGGGATAATCAACCGCAACCCTCTCGGGTCCCCTTTAGTATCATGAGGAAGAAAGAAGTGCAATCTCCTTGGAGTAGGGGATTATCATTAAGTTTTTGACCGTGAGGCCGTGAACCTAACCTAAGCGGCGGATACAGGCACAGTTCGGGGACAAAACCCTGTCAAGAACCCGTGTGTTTATTTGGCACAAGCCATTTTCTGAAGAGCGTGAAAGGGTCGAAAACGAGAGCCACGATCGCCACCCAGGGACGAGTATGACCGAGGCCAACTTTGAGGCGGTCCAGGGCATAAATCTCTTTGAAATCGTGGTTTCGATTTCGAAGAGAGTTAAGCACCGATTTCTCTATATAAGTTTTCAGATAAGATGTTGGCCCCAGTCACACTCGTCCTTGAGCGCGGGCTTCGTTTTCGACCGAAAATTGTTTGTTGCAAGCAAACACACCGGTTCAGTGGCGTGCTCTTAAAGGGCTCTCCTCGCTGGGGGGGGCGGCTACTAGGAGGCACCCAAATTAAACATTTTTTCCGTAGTTAAAAAAATCACGAATTTCGCAATTTTTGCAACCATCGGATACATTGGAAATGATAATAATAGGATAACATAATATCTAAACCCTATGAAACATTTGGAAGTGACAGTACTTTATGCGTATTTTGACGTAATAGTAAGTCAGTTAGATAAAAGATTTACTGCGTTTAAAACAGTTTATTCAACATTTTTAATTCTAAATCCTCAAATATTGGTTAAAATGAATGACTCAGAAATTTTGGAAAAAGCTCAGTTATTAGTGGATAAATAATCAAATGATCTAACTTCTCAACTAGCAACTGAGTTAATTCAGATAAAATCATTATTGAACAACAATATTTAAAACAGAAATCTTTTTTGACTTTTTCGCAACAAAAAATCTGAACACATTTAAAAATAACATTAAAAACCTTAATACACGTCGTGAACTCGCAAACAAAATTTTCGAAAAAATTAATTATTTGTAAGTAGTAGACTAGAACTGTGTTCTGCTTTCCAATTATTTCTTGTCCTTCCTGTAACCTCAGCTCATTCGGAAAGATTATTTTCAAAGTTAAAATTAATTAAGAATGTCCCTAGGTCGACTCAAAGTCGCCTTAGCTCTCTAGCTCTTATCTAAATAGAGCACGAAAGGGCTAGAGAAGTAAATATTGACGAACTAGTTGATAAGTATTTATCTAGTCGATACAAAAACAAAAAAGTCTAGTCTACCGCCCCAGAAAACGATTCTTCTACTCTTTGTTTTTCATTATTTTTTAGTTTTGCTTGAACCAGAGTATAGTAATTATTTGTTAATTTTTAGTTAATTTTTGTTTAGTGTTTATTAGTTTACCGATACCTATTTATTAATGTCAGAATATATATTGTTCGTTCCTTATTTTATTTTTTATTTCTTGTTATGGTTTTTGTTAATAAATTTATGTAATTTTTTGTGTACTTATTTTTTTGGAGAAATTATGCAAGGAACTCTCAAGAAAAGTCTTGCGTGAGGGAGGGGGGGGCCTAAAAACTCGGCACGCCACTGCACCGGTTCACCCCCTTCCTTGGCCAAATGCTTGATGATAATCCCCTGTACCACGGAGACACGCACTTTATTCTCGCGCATGATTTCTTTTGATTGATACTAAAGGGACCCGAGAGACTTCGGTTCTCTGCTTTGAGAAGATCAGTACTGTTTATATTTGATACACCATCGTATTTAATTCTATTCAAGCTTATAGTCATAAGTTAGTTTCAGAGTTTATAATCTATATATTTAAAACACTAAGCCAGATTTTTTAGCAAGTTCGTGAGAGAGTTGTACTGCACCAATTAACAAGATTTTTTTTTTGAAATGATCGTGTGATTACCGAGACCTTTTAACACTATTCTTTGTATTGTTTTATTGCGTATTTTTTCTGTAAAACCAATATGTTTTTCTTTAAAAACATTTGTTAACGAGTTGGTGAATGCGCCTCATATTCTTATAATTCCACTGAAAACTCATCGCGCCATCTAACGGAAAAAGCAGAACAAGGTCTGCCGGGCCAGCTAGTAAGAATTACTGTTAAAAATCAGAGTAAGTGTACATTTATTGTTAATTTTGAATTTGGACATCCGAACTAAAAGAACTGAATATGGCCATTTTACGTGTTTGTATTTTAGGTAGCAAATTTTGTTTTCGCGAATATAAAACTTGAAATTTTGTAACGACGCCGCGACGCCAAAACTAGGTAATCCGCAATATCTACTTTTCGCGCCCTTATTAAAAATTCCAGATAAAGAGTAACATATAAACAAACGAAAGGCAAAACTGTGTATTTCTGGCAAGTTCCTATTTACTTTTTAAACTCTTGGCATGGTATATATAAGAGAAGGATGTTATTATATTTAATTTCTTTGTTTATGTAATACATTCATATTCTTCAGTAATAATTCTAATTTTGCATCAAAACGTACTGTAACCATTTCTTTTGGTCATTTTTTATGGTAATAATATAGCAAGATTATTTTCTTCTTTTATGTTTAGCTAGAATTTTGTATATATTATGTTCAAGCATATAGTATATCTAGTTGTAAATTTTAATTTATTTCCCAAAGATTATATATGTCTTACCGATACCGAGAACAGGTGCTTAAAACCCGTTGTTCTCAGATGATGAAAAACCCAAGTAACTTATTTCGGGCTCATAGAAACACGCTACAAGCCCATTCATTCATAAAGTAAAAAGCGTTGGCTTTAATTGAGCAACTTAAGCAGGAAATATAGACTACAAACTGGTCTTTTAGTTATAGAAAAGGCTACTTATTAACCCACAAACTAGTTTCTTTATTGAATGCAAATTACTCTGTTATATTTTGTAATAATAAATTCGTTCGATAAATTGTATTATTAGTGCAGAGGTATCTTTTGTTATCCACTAATTATAAATAATAGTAAAATTTCTTTGACAGCAAAATTCTTTATTTGATACTCTCATTTTTAGTCAAATACCCACATTTCAGGTTATTTTGATCCCAAAAAGTTTAAAAATTCTGACACTTGTACTTGTGTGTGAGGATATAAACGATGTTTGTAGCTCAAAAACTATGTATCTAATTAATTTCAAATTTGGCGTTAAAATAAAATGGCATATAAAATAAACTGGTCATATTTTGGTACAAATTCAATATGGCAAAATAAAATGGCAACGCAACGGAATATTTAAAATATTATTATTGTTAGAAAACATATTCGGGATATTTGAATAAGAGGTTTCAGAATCAGTTGCCAAATATGATACTTGTCGCCGTTACAGTTATATAAAAATAAGATAAAACGTAAAAAAGGAACATTAAAAAAATAAAAACGACTAACTTCATGGTTGATTAGTTGACTGCGAAGAATAACAAAATTATACTCCGAATAGATGATCCATCCAATGTAAAATAAAAACCTAAATGGATCTCAACTTTATATTAAATTCAGCATAGTTTGAGAGAGTTGCCAGTCCACGCCGCACGGTATTTAATCTGTTGGTTTAATTTGTTTATAGATCACTGTTTTTCAGCAATTCTTTTTGTAACCTTAAAGCGCATTTTTGTATTGTATTTCTAAACAAATATACCGAAATCAGTCTTCGGGACACCCCGAGCCGAATATTATTGCGCGCGTGCTAATATTACTACTAAACGGCGAAATAAGCGATTGATGTGGCTAATTTGATGCCTATTCGAGGTATATTCTGTTTATATGTAGAATACATTCTCCGGTATAATAGTTTATTGCAGTGATATTAGGAAACCATACAGATAAATTTCGGCTAAAATATAGGTTATAAATTTCGTATTTAGCACCAACGTCCGACTTGGAAAAAGAAAAAATCTAACTTTAATTTAATCGACTAAATCAAAATAGCAAGCTTAGTAGAAAACTGCAGAGTTTAGTATATTTCATGTTAAGGCTATGAGAAATTAAACACTGGTTTGATACAGGATGCAGTAGGAGAATTTTTGTCGGTTTTGGCTTTTGAAAAACCCGCCTGGATTTTTTTTAACTGAGAACAACTCAAATAATAAGTGAAAATGAAACTGTAATAAAATCTAACTTGATATAGATCATTTGTTAACTGTTAGATACCCAAAATATCAGTAGATAAAGCTATACAGTTACTGCCACAATTTAAGCAATTTTTATGTGTAAGTCCCCATAAAAAATGTAAGGTTCGATTTTGAAGGTCGCAAGGACATAAATGTTTTTGTTAACTATTAAATATATAAAAAGGTATTTTACTATTGGTATTTACATAGAAAAAGTGGTTAAATTGCGGCAGTAACTGATAGCTTTATCGACTGATATCAATTATGTGCGTTATTAAATGTTGACTAAAAATTAATAATACCCCCAGATACCGATTTTCAGTCCAGTCGATTTAAAATTTAAAGTGTTAAGTAAAATTTTATAATTAGTACTCTTATAACGAGTTTCAGTCGAATCGGACCACAAAGAAATCATATTGTAGCAGCTATCTTGAATTTCTTATATGCGATAGTATCATAAGTTAATACAATTAGGAAGTAGGTGAAAAATCCAGGTACAAAATTTGACTAGAAAAACAAACATACGGATAAGCGAAGCTAATAGAACCGTGGTAAAGATGAAGAATTGTTTGTTAATAAAGAATATTTAAAATATGATTATTACTGTTTTCACATATTATAGTAATTTAACTATAATACGTATTAATTAAAAACGTATTATCATACTAAAAACGAATCAGTTGTTTTCAGAATGGCGTGATATTTAAATCTAGAAAAGCCCATGATTATCCAGAAAAAAAAACATGAACAACCTTTTTGTTTTAAACCAGGTAGTGTTTTTTTAGATCTTGGCCCTTAATAATATCCGGTCGTTATTATAATTAATGAAGTGTTAAATAAATCATGCAGATTAAACAAGAAACTCAATTATCCATATACCAATCGTAACTATAAATAATAAAGCTAATTGCCTAATTTATAATAAGTATATTTAAATTTTTTAAAGAAATACCAAAAAAATGTATGGTTTTTCTGTTAAAAATGTCATTAGCACATAAGCTAAAAATATTTATGAATGATAAAGAGTTTTTTTATAGCTTTATCAGTATTTGACAACCAAGTTGTCAGCAGCAACACTATCTTTCTTCTTTTTTGTTTGCGGCATTTCAAATTAATGATTTAAAGTTGAAAAAATAACTTGACTTCTCAAAGATTTAAGCCATTTCTTAGGTCTAAATAATGGAGGATTTGGGTTCAAATTTCGGCCAAGGCATAGACCAGTTAGTATAGACATGATGTATTAAAAATTTAACTATTATTTTAAAAGTTTGATAGAATGAATTATACACGTACACGATTGAAAATCTAATTTTGCAACCTTGTTTAATAAACGAAATGTATTGAAAAGGTTTTTTCGCATTATTACGTGAAAATAATATCAAAAATTTTGCCAACTTATATCATGCAATGTATCTGTAGCCTATTAAAATATACGGAATGTTGTTTAGTTTTTAATTTTTGGTTGCGATTGTTTTTCCAGAATTCCAAAAGTGTTGCAAATTTAGAATATGCATTTAAGAACGGTTTGTAACAGTCGAGAAAATTTGCAATCTACTACGTTGAACGGAAAATACATATTTATCACTTAATGCTTAAAAATATCATTCTGATATTTGACATAATTACAAAAGTTTTCAATTTTGGTTGGTTAAATATATTTTTCTATTCGCAACCTTTAACGCCAAACAGAACTTTTTGCAATTCGCGAAACATAATTTTTTCAATTTTTACATGCTTAAAAGAAAGCAAACGTGTTACAAATCGAGCCGATATTTTGGTTGATCCATTAATGACAGTTACACAAGGAACAACATTATTTTTTGAATATACAGGGTATCCAAAATCACCGTTACAAAAAAAACATATTTGCATCCAAATTCCAAGAGGAAAGTCTTTTATCTTTTTTTTTTTAATTCTCTAATATAATCAAGTAATTAGTTACTGGAAAACCGTAATTAGCTAATTACTTGACATACTCGAATGACTTGCGATCTAATTATTCGATTAATATCTACGAAAAAACGTTATTTTTCAATGATTTTGGCAGTTGTACCTCAATTTTGAAAAGCCATAAATCACATGCCCACGGGAAAATTGTGGACCGGCAATTAGGTGTTATGTACGATTGTCCAAAATAATAAAAACTAATCACTGTAATTCAGTATTTAATTTAAACTCACTGTTTTTTGAAGAAATGGCTGATAATTTTTCATCTTGAAAATTAAAGACGGATCTGGGATTTCTTTTATGAAGGTGATTTTGGGACACCCTATATATCAGGTTTTTCAGAAGAAAGCCCAGATAAAAATTTTATCAATTTTACAAAGTTTCTAGTGAAAGTGACTAAGAGCGACTTCCACTGTATATGAATAGTGAAACTGATCATTTTTGGTTCAATCTACTCAAAACTTACTCCTGACCTTTATTCATTTTTATTAAATCGTTTTTTTTTTCTGTGTGAAGTGATGAATGCTATATATCGAATTAACGTATCGTTGAGCAAGCACCAACCGAATATAATTTCATATTATTGAAATATACGTACCTGTAAACCTGGATGTATGGAGTATAAATGATTTCGAAATTTTCTTTCTCCGACATAAAATGAATACAAATGTTTGTCAGCGATATTCCGATAGATGCAAATGCTGTCGATATCGAATACTGATCAAAAATGTTGTCATTTTCGAAGTACTACAGTTGATATAAGTAATCCTGGGTCGCAGATGAAAAAATTATTGCACAAATTTGATTTATTTATTTTCGGAAACGGAAATTTCATGTTCATATAAAAGTGGCGTAGCTACAAATTTTGCCCCTTTATCTCAGTTTTCAACAAAGCCCCTCCCCCCTATATGCCCGACAGAAAATTTGTTATGACTAAAAAAAAGTGTCATTCATAGTTTTTCTTGGGCTCTATTGCAAAATTTCGAATCCCCGCGCATTGCAGAGCTGGTAGGGGTATAGCTACGCCACTGTCATATAAATTTTGAATATTTCTTTGTAGATATTTATATTGTTTGTATATCAATCAATCAAATAACGCTTTAATGTCCAAAGTTTTACAAACTCATTGACAAAGCTATAGTTAGTTACTATTTAAGGCAAAAAAATACAAATAGAACAAGTAGGCACTTATTAAACAAAATTAAGCTAAGAGCCTGAAGCTGGTCAGTAAGCATGCGTCACAAAAAAATATGTTCATATATGTTATAAATAAAAAGGTTAGGCTTGTAGAACCTGTAGTAAAATAAAATAAAATACCTTAAACTAAAAAAAAATTAAAACAACTAAATAAACGACATGTCCAAAAGAACATGTTAATATTTACAATTCAAAAGGCTAGACCACTAAAATCAAGACGAAAATTACACATCGTATAGGAGTTATTAACAAAAAGAAGCACTCCAGTCTGTTGAACCAAATAATAAAATACTGTTCTAGTTCCAGAAAATCATAGTATCATTCGCGAAGACGCTGAAAGAATCCGTAATATCCAACTTGGGCAAGTCATTTACGTATAAAAGGAACAACAAGCGTCCCAGAACCGCGCCCTGTGGCACTCCAGATGTAACCTTACAGTTATCAGAAAGCTCGCCATTGAATAGTACTGCTGGACAACGATTTGACAAATAAGATCTAAACCAGTCCAGTACAATATCCCTAAAGCCGTAGATTTCGAACTTGCGGAGCAGTATCCCGTGATTCACACAGTCGAGTGCTTTGGATAAACCACAGAACACCGCTGCCGCTCCCTCCCTATCATTTAACCTCAGGTAAACTTGATCAAGCAGTGAGAACACCGCATCGCTGGTATTCCTACCAGTCTTTGCTTTTCCAGAAACGACAGGAAGGACACGACGCTTAACGAGCCTCTCTATTATTTTGGATAGCGTTGGTAAAAGAGAAATTGGTCTAAAATGGTTCAATATCATTTCCACCCTTACTTTATTACTTACTGTCGCAATCTTCAAACAGTTTGGAACATCTCCCACAAGAAAAGAGTGATGGTTTCACACAAAACTTGCAAGGCACTGTCTGGTAGATTTATTTCTCTCTATTTTTGTATATTCTTCAATTTTTTGAACTTTTCGTAAATTTTTTGGATATGAAACAATGTATAACCTTTGTTGAATAACGTCAATCAATAAAGATCAAAGTTATTCAAAAACGTTTTCCATTCGACGCGAAATGTTGAAAATTCGTGCATCTGCTTAGACGTGTCTTTGACTTTCGGGTTTGCATAACTTTTGTAGTTTTTTAAGGTGTTAATAATTGTTTTTTGCAATTTTAACAATGTTCCGTTTGTTTTAAATGCATTCATACACTCAGTAACATAATTTATAAGTTTGAACACTTTTGGAATTGCAGTCAATTCACTGTGTATAACGAATGGTCTAGCAGATCAACTTTTTCAATTTTGACATATTTGTCTGAATTTCCGCAAACATAGGTTAGAAGTTTAAAAAATTATACATGAAGGAATGCATGGTATCCATAAACTGGTTGTCTTTTTTAATAAAATAAGATATATTTTGGTAATTTCTCTATGGTGATATGATAAATTTAAAAGTATAAGCTTTAAGTAAACTTCGCCCTTAGAATGGTCCTTTCTTAAAAATGTCATTAGATAGGCCACTTTAAGTCCCAATCATTAATGTTAATCAATAGTTTTATTAACGTATGGGGAGGCGCGTTTAAGTTAGTGCTACGGAATTTATAAATTCTTGGGTTTACACGACGGTCGTCGCTTTTCTAGTCTTTACTATTACATAATTTTCAGCCTGATATTGTATCCTCAGTAACGTTCAGATCCCACCTAAAACGGGCTAATAATATTTACGTTATCGTTGAGAGCAAACTCCCCATAATGAATTCTCGCGCAATTTTCCGGCAACAAAAACTTTCGAGTTCACAATAAACTTTTGAATAATTGATCATAAAGTCGAGAAAATTTCGGGAAAATTGAAAGAAAGTCGTAATTTCCCGTCTAGGCGACACATACAAACTTTCCTCCGAGGGCCGGAAAATCAATTATAAAGTTTTTAATATCAAACAAAAAGGCTCGCGGAGCTGGTGAATAGGTTGTTTTTGTTCCGCATTTGAACCCTTATTAGGAAAGTTAGTGTCATTTAATGAGGTAATGAAAGACAGTATTTTCACTCGCGCTGTTTACCTTCATACCTAATTTAAAATTTTTACTAACTGTTCTACCTGTTATTAGATATTTTGGTTATAATTAACCATTTATTTTATATTTAAATATTGGAAGTTAAATAACAATATATTTACATATTCGGATGCTGTAGGTTGATAGAAAACAGAGTTGTTATATTTATTTTACTCCAAATTATTCGATTCGTTTTTATTTTAAGCCTTGCCGTACCACAATTCTTCATTATTTTTTCCCATATACCCATTTTTAAACTAACCCTTTACCTCTTTTAATTCAATGAAGTTATCCATACATACTTGTGATACTTAATATATTCACGAATAAAATTTTAGATACAAAGGCTTCACAGAAATTCACAAAAGCTGAATGTAAATATTCTACGACAGGGCTGTCCAAAGGGCCACATGCTGTTCTTGATACTATTTTGGTACAATTAATACGAAAGGTGTAGTACCTATTTATTTCATGTTATAAGTGTTGGCCAGGTCCAAAAAATAAAATTATAATGATAAATGAAGAGCATGATATATAAAAAAAACATGAAATGTCGCTTTGGTGTCTGAGTGTGTAAAGATGTGAATAAAAAAATATTTATAATTGTTAAAGTACAAATATCTATATAATCACAAAATCAAAGCAGCGTTAATCTGAAGTAGATTCATATATATTTTTAAGATTTTAAATAAGTATTTTAAGGTTGCTATTAGAAAATTTGCTCATATGAGATTGTCCCTATTTACTAAACTTTTGGTATTATGCAAGTATTAGAGTTTAGATTTTGGCTATGAAAATTAACGATCTGAAAAACTAATAAGTCGTTACAATTGAAAACCAAAGCCATAGAACCACATATACATATTTTGTGAATTGACACAACCGTCTCTTTTTTTCATGGGATGCGACAATTATTTTGTTGAACATTATTGAGATATTTTGTGTTATTTTCTTTTTAATTAATGTAAATTGCGGCAAAAACTCAAAGTATCTACTTTCAAGGAACTAATACATAAGATAACTTATATTATACTTTAAATAATGCTACATTAATTTCTATTAAGGCATATTTTTGTTTAGAGTGACCCGTGAACGGTCTAGTGTTGAAGAGCCCTGTTCTATAATATAAAAACATCTTTGGAACGGTGTATTTTACTGCTTTATAATAGTTCAAGTTTTTTAAACGACTACTTCTTATATTTGAACCCTATATCGGAACAGCGTAGTAAACGCCAAATGTGTGAAATCGAAAAAAACGAAATACCATCGATTGCTTTATCAAATAAAGTTAATATATGACCGGTATGACTACCCGAAAGAACATATGATAGGCATTGCAGACTTGAGGGCATACAGAATTGTGGTATACGAGCATATTTCCCTTATTTAAATCAAATGTCGGTGTATATCCATGTTGATTACAACGTTGTTTTTGGATTAAAAACAAAGTACAAGTGATAATAAAAAACGTATTGTCATTAAACAAATTAACGAAAAATCAACTGCATTACATATAGTTTTAGGCATGGCTCTTAATATTTTGATCGAAATTAATATAGTTTAGTGGAATATAATCACACATATTTAACAGGTTGGCAAGTTTTTCTTTTTTGATTGTAACAGGTCCCTTATACGCTTCCCTTAGGTCATCCAGGGTTACTCCAAACGTCGTCTTCTGCGGTGATTTTACCGAATAAGATATCCATGGTGGAACTGTATTGTGGTATTTTCTCATCCGGATACTGTTCGGCTAATCCGATGTTACTTTGCATTTAGGATCCTTCCCTATTGAATTTTCTGCATCAGTAAAATCTTTACAAAAGGTTTGTTGCACATAAATAACTGTAAAGGGATTGTTTTCTTTTGATTTGGCGATTACTTTAGTCCACTGACAAGACACATAAACCGTGGAAAGTTTTTTTGACCCGTTCTACCAGAGTGTTCACTAACCAAAAACTTCTGCTCCACTTGGGTAAAGTATTTTTCTGTTAGTAACAATCGAAGCAAAGTTATCATTTTCCAATTGTTATTTTGTCCCACACATCGGTTCGACCAAACAACAAGTTTTCTTTCCTGTCCTGGACGAAGAGGTTGGAAATTTTGGATGACATAAATTAGTAACGCCGATGCTATTTCAGTAGAGCCTCGATGTGTCATTACTTCGTACCATAACATCATTGTAGCAATGCCGTTCCCCACTGTATGAACACAATAGTTTTAGGCAGAAAATTGCTTCTGATAGAAAATATACGAACGAGTTAAGTTTGGACAAAAAAAGTACTTGCTGGCAATTTGTACATAGAACCACACAATTAGGATTTATCTTAGCCATTTCGGTAACTTGTCTTAATGTTTGGTAGCCTGCTTTTGGCCTCATGTAATGGATTTTACTTTCATTTTCAACCTCCTTTCTTTCATCCTCATCCTCAGGAGGTCTCTGGTATGGAGAGTCCAAATCACAGGTTAAATATAATTTTTAATATATTATGATATGTCCTTAATGAGGTTTGACTATGTGGTTATTTTTTCAAAAACATCTGTTTTTGAAAAAATGTTTATGGCTACTTATATATTGGCCAAACAAATGCCAGTGCGATACAGAGCAATTTGCGCCACGGCAGGCGGAATAAATTAATAAGAATATCGACTGTTTTTAATTCTGTCAATTGTAAATAATTAAATTTCAGAGGTTGAGCTTCCTACAGGAGAGTTCCCAACTAGCAACTAGGGGATCGTCATTATGTTCTCTCAGAGGCCAAAGCTAGGCAGGCAATGCGGGATATTTAGTGTTGATATGCGTTTTCAATGAGGTAAAAAATAAATCTAATCAATTGCAGCTTCAGTAACATTTTAAGTTTGTCTGAAATATCTTTTATTTTTTAATAATGTGTTTATAGTAGTACCGCATAATACCTCTTCTTGGTGAGTTTGTTTCTTTTCCTGCTTGTTTGCCCGACATCCTTTTTTTTTATCGAAAGAGTGGGTATTTTTTGTAAATTCCGTTTGAATGAGCATACTATTAACTATATAACATTCTAAATTGATATTTTGATGTATTATTATTTTCTATTTGTATTAAATTTCAGAAAAATAAATATGTTTTAATAATGTGCTTTAGGAACCTTCGTATTAATTTAATTAAATAAAAAAAAAACAGCTTTATACGAACGAATAGTTTTGGCTTTATATACATGTGGGAAAACTGACTAGATATCATTAGCACTAACCAAAATTACCAAATTATGTAAAGATTAACAACTAAACATTAAACCAAGAGAAATAGCTAAACATAAAATTTCTAGAAATTCATTTTATGGCTTGCTGGCCGTAGCAACAAGTAAAAAACTAGATACTACCACGAATATGTCTGGGTTCAAACAGTTTAAGAGTGTATAAATTTTCGATTTATGTTAATAGAAAATAAAACACTAATAAACTTGTTGAGTTTTTTTTAAAAGAAAGTTATGCTAATTTTATTTTTTTTTTCAGGTAAGTGCTACACAGAACATTCCCAATTGCAATAACCGTAAGTAGTTAGTGATTTCAAATTTTAGTACGATTAAGTATGTACCTGTGCTTATATATCCTATCAAAAAAGCTTTACATTTTCACCTCACGGAATATTTTGTTTCTTCTCTTTCACATAGGCGGCAACATACAGCTAGCTTTCCGCCAGCGTATTTTTAAAATTTCTCTATTTGTTTAATCTATGTTTTTTCATGCAAAAATAAAAATATATATATATATATATATATATATATATATATATATATATATATATATATATATATATATATATATATATATATATATATATATATATATATATATATATATATATATATATATATATATATATATATATATATATATATATATATATATATTATATATCTTTATTATATATATTTATATATAAATATATATTATATATATATATATATATATATATATATATATATATATATATATATATATAGATAAATATATATATATATATATATATATATATATATATATATGTTATATCCGTTTCCCATGACCTTCCACGTGCCTCCAGAATGTCGCCACATATTATCACACAGTTGCGTCTTTCACAGAAACCAACATCAGCATTTTCCAAGAATTGCGACAGTACGCTCAAACACCGTCAGCAGTCTCCATGGAAGCCAGCGGATGCTTGCCGGTTTCCCACGTACCTCAGCAAGATTTTTAATATAAATAGACTATGTAGATTTTATTAAGGACAGTATAATATTATTCTTTTAAGTTGTAACAATAATTAATGTCCATTTGATTTTCAAAGTTGTGAACATATTGTTTTATTTTATTTTAATAAAAAGTGTTTTTTAAAAAGTGAATTTTTCAAATAGTGAGATAACAATTTGGCGCAGTCGGTAGGATTCGTTTAAACGCTATTAGAACAAGAAAAAGGTCTAACTGGTAGCGGCGGATTCCAATCCCTTAACGAAACAAAAGGAACCTGAGAAGTCCTCACTCGTAAAGCTTGGAGCCACATCGAGAACAAGACAACCCAGATGCAGATTACGATTACGTAAGAATCGTCTCGTATTTGATTTTATTTTTCTATACTGTTCGATTTTTCAAATAGGATTTAAACGTATTATTACTTCCCTTACCATTTGTTTTCTTAAATTACAAAAAGGAAAACTATTTATTATTTTTGTTAAGATATTCTTAATAACTTAACGTTTTCATTTTACTAGTTTTTGATAAAACCTTTTTATTTTTAACGCATCTACATTTAAAATTCAAAATGTCTCTCGATAATACCCAAACAACCATTGAAATTGAACCTTATAAACTTTCTGAAATTTTTTCCATTGTACCCGAATTTGAAGGTGATCAAATTTCTTTAAGCAATTTTATAACCGCATGCGATTGTGCATACGACATGGCAACAACGCAAAAAAAAGTGTTTTTAGTTATTCACATAAAAAACAAGCTCCGTGGTAGAGCAGCTCAATTAATTAGTTCAAGGAATCCAAGTTCATACCTTGAAATTAAACAATTGTTAAATTTACACTTCGGTGATTCAAGGGATCTTACTTCCCTTATACACGATCTGCAGCGATTAAGACAACTTCCTAATGAGTCGCCCCTTACATTCTTTAATCGACTTCAGGTCCTGAACGCTAAAATGCATGCCAGCATACAAAAGTCCCCACTCCTACATTCAAAAGAACAAAAAGATGCTCAGACCATGTTAATTGAAACTATGACTCTTAATACACTTCTTACCGGTCTAGAGCCACGCCTAGGACAACTTATCCGTGCTAGTAATCCAACGTCACTTTTAGAAGCACAATCAAGAATTCGGAGAGAACTTCAGCTTTCGTATTTCGAAAATCAAAAAGTTAATAAACCAACTATTCCGAAACCCAGTCCTCAGTTACCTAGACCACACCAGCCACAACAATTAAAGTGTTCCAATTGTAACAGAATTGGTCATACAATATCTCAGTGCAGGCAACTTTCTTCTAATTTTCCCCAAAATAATAATTTCCAACGACCCATAACAAATTCTAATTTTCAAAGACCCGCAATAAACTCGAATTCTCAAAGATCACAATATCAACCAAATTTTTCGCAACAAAATAGACCAAATAATCCTAGCCAAAATACAAACCAAGCACAATTTAGGCCATCAATAATTCAAAGAAATCCCAATTTTCAACCAGCTAAGACGCATCATGTTAATACAAGACAAGAATGCTCCTCAGAGAATTATTTGCCCGAATACGATCAGTACACCGCCGAAAACGGCAATCCCGGTTTTTACGATTTTTTCCAACCAGAGGAAGAATCTTACCAAGATATAAACTATTCAAATGACACTAGTAATTACCAGGATTTTCTTACACCCCTTACGAATACCGACCCTCCAGACAATTCACCCCAGAACCCAATGACCGAGATCCAATCGAGAATAGAAACACTAAATCTAGAGAATATGGATCCAAATCTCAATTTCCCGGAACAAGCGTTTCTTTAAGTCCTCTTCTTACTGTAAATTCCAAGAATCTATATTATATCGATGACGCATCAAAACAATTCAAACTTCTCATTGATACCGGTGCAGGCATTTCTATATTTAAGGAAAACACCGTACAAAAATTTCCTACACGATTTCCCGAAAATGTCACTATTCAGGGAATTACCGATGAAAAACTTTCAATATCTCAATCTACACTCATACCTTTTACTATTGGTGATCCACACAAAGTGTATATTTGCAATTTAGATATAGATTTCGACGGTATATTAGGATTGGATTTCTTGGAACATTATGAATGTATTGTAGATCTGAAATCAAAACAACTTATTACAAATTTTAAAACTATGCCCCTTCACAAAGTAACCACAACTACAGCCATATCAGATGTACAAGAATGCATTAAAAACTGTAATAAAATTTCTATAGAGGCTAGAACTGAAAAAATTTTCAAACTCAAGTGCGAACTATTTAATACGGATGCTATACTTCACGCATATGTCAAAGAAAATGTTAGATTGCCAAATGCCCTGGTTAAGGTTAATGAACGCGGTGAATTTTTTACATCTATAATTAACTCAAATGCTATAGAAAAAACAATCGACTTTTCAAATTTAAATATCGAACCTTTTGACCCTGGAATTGATACTGAAACAATTTTTAACTTAAATACCTACCCTATACAAAACGCAGTTTTAGATAGGCGCTCAATTATTAAAGACCAGTTACGCACCGAACATTTAAACAACGAAGAAAACGATTTAATAACTAACCTATGTCTCGAATTTTCCGATATCTTTTATTTAGAAGGCGATAATTTATCTTTTACCAACGAGATCAAACATTCTATAGATACTAATAATTCAAGGCCCGTATTTACCAAATCATATAGATATCCTCACATTCATAAAGAAGAGGTAAAAAGCCAGGTAAATAAAATGTTAGAGCAAGGAATTATTCGCCAGTCCATCTCTCCATGGTCCTCCCCGGTTTGGGTTGTTCCCAAAAAATTGGATGCCTCCGGAAAACCCAAATGGCGTGTAGTTATAGACTACCGCAAGCTGAACGAGCTTTCTATAGCTGATAAATATCCTCTTCCGAACATTTCCGACCTTCTCGATCAATTAGGGAAATGTCAATATTTCACAACCCTCGACTTGGCTTCTGGTTTCCACCAGATCGAGATCAATCCAAAAGACATCGAGAAAACTGCCTTCTCTGTTGAAAATGGCCATTACGAATTCGTCCGTATGCCATTCGGTTTAAAGAATGCCCCGTCCACATTCCAAAGAGTCATGGACAACATCCTTCTCGGTATTCAAAATGAACGTTGCTTAGTGTATATGGATGACATCATCGTGTACTCTCCAACAATACATGAACATATTTCAAGACTAACAGAAGTCTTCAAGCGTCTCCGCAAAGCCAACTTAAAGATCCAACCTGATAAATGCGAATTCCTTCGAAAGGAAGTTGCTTATCTAGGACACCTTATTACCCAAAGTGGAGTAAAACCTAATCCAAGCAAAGTTGAATGCATTCAGAAATTTCCTATGCCAACAAATCCTAAAGAAATAAAGTCATTCTTAGGTCTTGCTGGATATTACAGACGCTTCATCCCAAATTTTGCCAAAATATCAAAACCCCTGACCAAGTTATTACAAAAGGACGTCCCATTCACATTCGACGCGGAATGCAAAACCTCATTTTCTGACCTGAAAAAGGCACTTACATCAGACCCAATCTTAATTTACCCCAATTTCGAAGAAACTTTCTTGCTAACCACAGACGCTAGCGCATTCGCTATTGGAGCCGTCTTATCTCAAGGTCCCATCGGAAAAGATCTTCCGATAGCATATGCATCTCGAACTCTGTGTAGTGCTGAAACAAAGTATTCTACCATAGAAAGAGAATTATTAGCCATTGTATGGGCTGTCAAACACTTCAGACCATATCTTTTTGGTCGAAAATTTGTTTTGGTAACAGATCATCGCCCTTTGACTTGGCTATTTTCAATTAAGGACCCCGGCAGTCGCCTAGCTCGCTGGCGCCTTAAACTCGAGGAATATGATTACAAGATTGAATATAAACCCGGCCGAATAAACAAAAACGCAGACGCCTTATCACGTATTAAAATTAACCATTTTAAAAATTGCTCAGATTTTCAATCAACCATCGCTATTTACGCCTCAAATGAAGACGACTTTAATAACAGACCCTCGACCAGCAAACAAAATTCATTTTCAGAAATAATAACCGAAAACGATCTAGACGATAATGAAATAACCGACGAATACAATAGATTTGTTAATTTATACAAGACAAAATCAATCATCGATTATTCCAAAATCGAAATTTCCAATGATCAATTTTTGGACAAATCAAACAAAAATATTGTCACTTTCTTTTGGCAAACTAAAATGGAAGATTTTCATTTTAAAATTATAGAGGACCTATTTGAGGAAAACTATGATTTTGCCCCGCTTACGGTAAACACCCTGTCTAGTAAGAGTGTAAAGGACCGCAAATATTTCATAATACCCTTGTCGTATAATACTGATACCGTAGTCCAGCAGCTTTTCTATATTATCTATAAATGTCAAGATAAATTCGATCTTTCTAAAACCTATTGTATCGAAAATAATTTACAACTTCCCATCCTCGAAATATTTTCATTCATTTTCTCTGATAAAGATATTAACTTAAAAATATGCCATAACCTCGTAAGAACCCCAGACCCGGATGAAATACCCACAATTTTAGATCAACACCATACTGGCAAAAAGAATCTTCATCGCGGTATTAATGAAACTGTCAAACGCATTCGACAAAAATACAATTGGACCGGACTAACTAAAGATGTCGAAAAACTCATTAGAAGCTGTGAAATCTGCCAAAAAGTTAAAATCTGTAGGAAAAATCTTAGTACGCCCCTAGTCATAACAGAAACTCCAAAAACTGCATTCGAAAGAATCAATATTGACATCTTCGAGTATCCAACTCGTAACTATGCCCTTACGATCCGAGATGAGCTAACCAAGTTCACACAGGCGTACCCAACGTCGGATAAAAAAGCCTCAACGATTGTCAATACACTCCTGCTATTCTTTCAACATTATGGAACTCCCCTACGGATCCACTGTGATCATGGCCGTGAGTTTGATAACACATTAATGAAAGACCTGTGCACACTCTATGACGTCAAGTTAACCTTTTCAAGTGTTAGCCATCCGCAATCAAATGGATCGCTCGAAAGATTCCACGCCACTTTAACCGAAATGATTAGGATTCACACAGCAGAACATCCCGAGGAACACCCATTCAATATCCTCCCCTATTCAGTCATCTGTTATAATAACACAAAAAACAAAACTCATGGATTCACCCCTTATGAGCTGATATTCGGCCATACGTCTAGCCGACCCCCAGAAACCTTATATAATCAAGAACAACTTATCTCCAAATACATCCGAAATCTAAATAATAAAATGGAAACATATTACAAAATCGCACGAGCTAGAACAAACGCCCAAAAGGAAAAATCAAAAATCAGATTCGACAAATCAGTCTCCGATAAACAACCCGATTATAAAGTTGGTGACAAAGTATATGTCAAAGAATCGCAAATTAAAGACAAAAGTGAAAATAAATTCAATGGCCCCTTTCAAATTATCGAACTTTACCAAACTTCAGCTAAACTTAAAAACCTTTCTACAAACCAAATTTCCAAAATAAATTTTGATAGGCTAAAGACATACTATGACTAGTCTATTTTTTTTTTCAGACTCCTTTGGCTTATTCCAGCCGTCTTCTCCCAATACTTCTTCACACCAATCAACAATACCGTTGGACTATTTTACCATGAGGAAAATTTTGTCAAAATTACTAACGATAAGTGGACGTTACTCGTATACAAAGATTTACAACCCCTTAAAGAAACTATACAAAACAACGACAAATTACTTACTACACTCAGTGACGTGTTGAATGACCCATCCCCTAGAACTGTATCTTTTAAAATAGAAATTAAAACACATTTGAGCTTATTAACCCAAATTTCAAACGCAGTTAATCAAAAATATAGAGAAATCATGGCAGATACAAAAAAGTTATCTTATAGGAACAAACGCGGATTAATAAACGGCATTGGTAGTATTTTTAAATCTATCACAGGCAATTTAGATTCAGCCGATGGCGAATATTACAATGCATGTATAAACAAAATCACGCGAGATGAACGCGAACTTGAAAGCTTACTTAAAAATCAAATATCGGTAACTTCATCTGTAATTAAAAACTTCAATTCCACCATTCAAAAGATTCAAATTGATGAAGAAACCTTCAACCAAGACATAGATATTATACAGAGCGCTATCATGAACATATCTGATGACTTAGCGTTTTACGAAGGGCAAATTAAAACTCTAAATCTTTGCGAAGCTTTAATGGAAAGTTATGTTTTTCTAGAAGATTCTTTAAACGATATTATAAATGCCATCACATTCGCTCGTTTGAAAATTCTTCATAGTTCTATAATAACTCCAGGAGATTTGATCACTTCTCTCCAAGGGATATCGCGTTCTCTATCAAAAAATAATCTTCCTCTCCCTATATATTCATCAAATATTGCCAATTATATTGACTTAATTGAATTAGAATCATACCAGTCCAATAATAGGATTGTGTTCGTTCTTAAAATTCCTCTAACTGAACCAGAATCATACACTTTGTATCGAATTTTTCCTATTCCTATTATGGACAATCGAACAGGTCTTTTTCACATAATACCAACAACAAAAAAATACATTGCGCGAGATGACGACATCTTACTATATGTACTACCACAAGACATCTCCAGCTGCAAGCCACTCGAGACGCACACTAAGATCTGTTCAGACCTTCTGCAATATCCAATCGACAGTGATGCTATCTGCGAAGCACAGCTACTCAGGCAGCAGAACATACTACCGAAAACCTGTCAAACATCGATATTGCTAGTCACCGATTACCACGTCCAAGAGATCTCCACGAACTACTGGCTTATCTCAGTTTCCGAGCCACTTCCTGTAACCGTAAAATGTGGAACCAGGAATATAGAAACCCAGATCCTGAAGACGAACTCCCTTCTTAAGTTACAACCAAACTGTAACGCTTTTATTGGAAGCACAAGAATTCATTCCAAGTACCTGGTGGAGGAATATAAAAATGTAACCTATAAAAGCCATCCTGTTCAGATTCCTTTCGAATGCTGCAAACAGTTCCCAGAACAGTCTCAAATCCCAAAGCTCAAACCCTTGAAGCTCAGCAACATCAATGCCGATGACCTGAACGTTGCTCAACACCGCCTAGACCAATACTCAGAAGAGCTAGACAAGTTGATGAAAGAACCCTTCATAACCAAACATATCCATTGGTTTACGATACTCACAATATCAATGGTCGTTGGAATGGCAATCCTCTACATCCTCTGTAAGTGTAGACGTAAGAAGCCACTGAAACTGTCCATAACTGGTAGTCAGGATCCTCCATCACCTCCCAGGCCTAGTCCGAAGCGCTTTGCCCCATACCAGTTGAGAAGACTAATACCAAAAAGGCGAACTAGCATCCATCCAGAAAATACACAAGAAGAGGAAGAAGCATTTGAACTTCAGTCCTAAAAGTAGCTGCAAAGCACCAACTTTTCACTAAAAAGGGAAGCTGTTATATCCGTTTCCCATGACCTTCCACGTGCCTCCAGAATGTCGCCACATATTATCACACAGTTGCGTCATTCACAGAAACCAACATCAGCAGTTTCCAAGAATTGCGACAGTACGCTCAAACACCGTCAGCAGTCTCCATGGAAGCCAGCGGATGCTTGCCGGTTTCCCACGTACCTCAGCAAGATTTTTAATATAAATAGACTATGTAGATTTTATTAAGGACAGTATAATATTATTCTTTTAAGTTGTAACAATAATTAATGTCCATTTGATTTTCAAAGTTGTGAACATATTGTTTTATTTTATTTTAATAAAAAGTGTTTTTTAAAAAGTGAATTTTTCAAATAGTGAGATAACATATATATATATATATATATATATATATATATATATATATATATATATATATCCTAATTTTTCTTGGTTTGAGGTCAATACATTAACAACAAAATTAGTACATATTTTTAAACATATATTTCGTTTCTATGACGTTTCGACCATAGTTTTGGTCTTTTTCAAACCTAAAATTTGTTTAGCACTATTTTTTTTAAGTTTATAAAGTATTAAAAATTTAGGACTTACCATAGAACGTAAAATAGTTGACTAAAAAGTATACATATATATATATATATATATATATATATATATATATATATATATATATATATATATATATATATATATATATATATATATATATATATATATATATATATATATATATATATATATATACGAAGAAAGTTGAATTTAGATATAGCAAACATAATACAGAATGTATTTTGAATTTTCAGGACAACACCAAAACACAAAAAAAAATGTATTCAAAGTAATGTATTTATTGGTTCTCCAGCTACTTTTAAGAGGCTACTGAGTGTGAATAACCCTGTATAAGTAGCATCTAAACATGTGTATTATTTAGGTTTTTTTTATTTCATTAAATTGATATGAATTAAATATAAAAATATCATACCAGTATAATTACTTGTTTCCCTTATAACCTCAGTATAATTACTTTTTTCCCTTATAACCTCAATTCGACCTTAAATATGTAAACATCATCTACACAATAGGATTGACGCAGGTAGTTTTCTTGCAGTCCATTCAGTCAGAACTTTTTTTTTGTAAAAAGCACATTTTTTTTAGACCTACCGTTTAGCGACTATCTATATGCACTTAATAAAACGGTTTAATTCATTTTAATCGACTTAAAAAGCTAAATTTGCTCTGTGATTAATCAATGTGTTTTTTTCTTATGTAACGAATTATAAATTAACATAATGATATGTAGTAGAATACTCTTAAGAATATGGAGAGAAAAGTTCCCTAACTTTATTTCTAATTTGATGCGCTCCAAAACCTACGATACCTAGTTTTTTCAATTTTTTTATATACTATTTTTCTTGGAGTGCCTGACCCGTTTTCGGGGGTTGGACAATGCGTTCCTTAAATCTATCTTTGAACAAGATGTATTTGGGGAACGGATTCTAGTTAGTGATTTTCCCCAGTTGTGTTGTGTAGTATATGTATGGAGTAAGACGCTTTGTTACTGTTCACTGTCGCTTGTAAGTCTAAGCTCAGGAGCTGTCGATTCACTCTACTATGGCGTTAGACCTGCTGTTTCAGAGTATTTATGGATGGATCCTGTCATTTTCATAAGGTTTCCTGCGTTTTGTAGTCTAAATTATAGCTTTGTCTTCTCGCTCCAAATTGAATCTATTTTGTAAAAGGTTAAACCACCAATTAAAAATAACAAATACATTTTCTGTATGAGACTGTATGCCGTTGTTCACTAAACGCTTTACTAAATAGACATTTCTACATACGTTTAGGCCTAGTCAAGTGGGCTTGCTCTGATAAAGGGAATAAGCACGTAAGCAAGTGAATAGAATTGATTTCTATTTACTTTACTAAACAAAGCTTGTACTAAATTAGGATATTGTGCAAGTTACTCTAGGTACACTTAATTCATAAAAAAGAATTACCAGATCGTAAGAGTCAATCCGGGAGAAACATTAAATAGTAAAAAAATAGATATAACGAGAAAGTTGGACAGCGGGATAAAATAGTCTCAAAATTATTTACCCTAACGTCATGTTGGACGGAAAAGGCATTAATCTATGCAGTGGCGTATATAAGGGGGTGTTTAGGGGTTAAAACCAACCAGAGCCACTTTTATTTAAGCTAAAATGATGAAAATAGTATAAAATAAGAACCTTTTTTCGGGATTGGCTGGTAAAACCCCCCAGAGCTATTTTATCTGCAGTTAAAATAAAGTAATGACCTAATTTTTTTGGTTTTTGATGGCACTCGAGTTATTTGCGCTTGTTAATGATAAATTTCCGATAACATAGGTGAACTATAGGAAAGATAAATTGAATATGATCTCCAAATAAATCTCGACAAAGCAATAGTTCAGATAATTCCTCTGATTTAAACTGCAGAAATAACGAGATGAATTAGGCCCACTTGTGATCATGCATCTGAAAGTAATTCAGCGAGAAGTGGAAAGCAGTATACTCGGAATCACTTTAAGAAATTGGGTGCGAAACGACGAAATAAGGAGTCAAAAAAGAAGCAATATCAAAAAAAACAAGGAAAATTATGCACTGGACTCCACGTAAAATACCACGACATCCGTAAAATTGTTGTCAAATAATGGTACGATATATATGTCCAGAAATCGGCTACAAAGGGCTGAGAAAGAAAAATATGTAATGTACGAAAGTGAATACTTTGTGTGCATGGCTGCTTAATAATAATTGAAAAGGGCTAGTTTAATTATTTTATCATTTTTGTTTTATTAATTACCAAAATGTCCGTTTGCATAAGTAACACGAATATGTAATTAAAACGGGGGAGGGGGGGGGCAAGAAATTATCCATGGGGTTTATTTGAATTTCACGGCAAAATATCTTACTTGTGATATTTCTATGATTGTGAACGCATAACTCACATAATGTGTTTTCACATCACATTGTTGATACTATTTGTCGAAATCATGGCAATATCGTCGTCAGAATATTTCAACTAAAGCACCGCAGGAACGGCTCTATACTTATACAAGTGATAAACCTCCTTAATGGAACTTCAGTGAACATCATTGGGACTCAACCGAAGGCGATCTGTATATTTCACATTGGCAAAATAGCGTCAGACAACTTCGTTCACCTATGTTTCGTACGTGAAAAAATTAGGTCGTGGAACATAAGGAAAACCACCTAAGTCCGCCGACCGAATACAACTTTAACGACCCGTCTCGCGTCGCCGAAGTACATATCAACACACCGTAAATGTCGCAAATCTGGACAAAATTTACATGAAACAGTATGGAAAATGAACCAGCGTCATCCGCCCACCTTTGGGAATTTCAAATTATGCATATCAATGTCGGTGCGAATCAAAATTCGCAGCGTAGCTCCCGGCGCTCGACGCGACCAAAAACTCAATTATTATTTTCATTTGCGGCTTGGAAAATCACAACTAATTTGCGATTCTGCACTGGCTGGAAAATCAAAGCTGATAATAATGTCCTTCGGGAAATATGTATGACTCCCCCTGGCCGAGTCAAGTGAAAATGAAAATTTTACGCTAATGTATGCTATGAAATTATCTATAGTTCCAAAAAGATAAAAGGGTAGAGAAATATTTCATTGGGCTTGTCGACAATGGCATTTAAAAGTTCTAAACTGAGGAAAAAACGCTAGACATATTTCAGATATTTGAACTTATAGCAAGGTAAGTAAGTAAACGACTGAATCCTTTGAACTAAAAATTCTGACAGGTTTAGTTTAACAAAGTTTGTATATCGTACATAATTTTACTTCAGCATTAGAGCGATTTTAACAAAACCCAATCATCCATCGACAAAAGATACCGAATAATAAACACTCTTCCAAAAATGGTGGAAATGTCTATAAAAGCACATAAAAGAAAGGCTACTTTTACTTCCCTGCATAATAGCTCATATATAATGTATTACTCTTATACTAAAATGGGCTAGACACAAATCAAGTGTGATGTTGGGATCAATTGGCAATATGGTGGAATAAAATGGCGGCATAATTAAATGTTTAAAAAATCAGTGTGAAAAAACTACTTATTCGATTGATTTTTAATTTTGCACAAAAATCAACTCTGATATAAAAATGAACTGATACAATTTTCGTACGAATCCAATATGGCGGAATAAAATGGCAGCTTAACGAGATGTTTAGCAAAGTGGTATTAAAATACTGCTTATTCGAACTTATTTCAAAGTTAAGCCATAAATCAATTTTGACATACTGATAAACTGGTCACTATGGGGTATCTATGCAATATGGTTGCCTAATAAACTGTTTAAAAATCAGTATTACAGGGGAAGTACCAAGTAAAGCCAATTCAACAATTTTTTTGGGTATAAATACTTTTTTTTACCAGCCCTCAAAAAACGAAAATATTTGTTTTATCTTGGAGCGGTTAATTAAAAAAAATGGTTAA
This sequence comes from Kuschelorhynchus macadamiae, assembly GCA_030620095.1. Taxonomy (NCBI): domain Eukaryota; kingdom Metazoa; phylum Arthropoda; class Insecta; order Coleoptera; family Curculionidae; genus Kuschelorhynchus; species Kuschelorhynchus macadamiae. The sequence goes on from JAUTXW010000338.1 coordinate 498,524, forward strand.
AGACGTTTTTCTTTTATCTCTTGAATATAAAACATTTTTTCCACTATACAGGGTAGCCTTAACTAATAAAAAACTGTAAAACATAGCAAATTTATTTTAAGTTTTTTCATATAAGAGTCATTTTTTTCCTTCATACAAGAGGTGAAACTGTTCCTAAAAACAATATTAAAAATGTAGAAAACACGTCAAAACACCTCAAATTTATTATATTTTTTACATATAAAGCACAACTTTTTACACATTTTTTATACTGATAATTTAAATTATTGTGTCATAATTTCTCATATAATGGCAGTTTTAATTAAATGGTTCTAATGAATATTTCATGTCTTTTGAATCTGTTTATTTTAATGACAAGCAAATTATACAAAAACAAGAAATATTAACAATTAATTTAAAACCGGAACGGAATATTGTTTTCTTCTTTGCCGTATCTACATAAAAGTAACAAAACACAAACTTCCAAAGAATTTAAATTTTTACGAAACTAAACAAAATGGAAATTTTCGTACACATTGAAAGGAAAAGTGGACGAAAGGAAAATATCTCGGAAAATATGGAATATTTCAGTTTCGAATTTGTTGAACGTAGTTCAGTCTTTTCATTTTGTTGCCAGGTTTTGTGTATAATATCAGAAACAAATGGAATTCTAAGTCTTTTGACACTTTATTTCAAGTAAGTCTATGTTTATAAAAATCAAGTTGAGTTTAACGATTACATTTTCTTCCGTTTAAAATCTACCTTAATGGTAGATTATGTTGTTGTAGAACAATGTGAAATTGCTGAAAGACTGAGGAAATGTATCGGCAGAAAACTATATTTCATTTTACTTCCATGTTCTTTTTTAGAATTATTATCCTTTCTCAATGTTAATGTTGTGTTAATACCACTAGACTAGAGGGTCGACTTAACCATTTGCTATTTAAATATTAAAATTAATCCCAAAATAGTCTCCTGGGTCATTGTCAATGAACGGATTTGTCAAATGATAATACAAGTTACGTCGAGCAAAAAAATATGAACAACGGATGCAAGAAAAGAGCCTTACTCAAATGGAACAATGCCAATCAAATAATTAATCTGTTCCTTGATTAACAAACAATAAAATGCCCTGTGAAATACGATTAAATATTGCTGATTGAGATATAAAGCAAGGATTACACAATATTTTTCACAGTTCTCCCAAGTATTGATAATATTATCAAAGAAAGTAATCATATACAATAGATCTTTAACACATATTTTGCAGAATACATAATTATAAAACATGGTATCGGGTGTGTAGTACTAAAAGCAGCCAGTTTACTACTTTGTTAATTCAGTTCCACCGACCAAAATCCATTTATTGCATCTACTAAAAAGCTTTTGTTTTTAGAAACGTTTCACCAATTTGGTTTTTGTCACTGATCCATTCTGTATCATTATCGTTGTTCATAACTTCTTCCAAAAGGTTTTTAATTGGACTTCACTCAAAATAACTAATTGACCATTTCAAAATCTTAGCCCGAATAGAATTAAAAGTCATTTGACCAAGTGGATGAATTAGTTATTTTCTAAGGACACGTTGGTATTGTCATTAATCCGAAGTTAATAAAAAATCGACATAAAAAATTGATCTTTGGCATATCTTTATAAGTATATTGAATAATAAAAGTAGTACTCGAAATGAAAAGTTGGTGGTATCATTGTAGCTAGGTCGTTCGCAATTTACGATAGTACAGATAATCGGGAAGTTGCATTTCAGAGTAAAATTTTACATATTTTGTCGAAAGAATCGGTTGACGTATCCGTCCATTTTGGTTTGATGCTGATATTAAACACAGCATAAGACAAGGCTATTCACTGGATGAAATATAAACGAACTGGTAGTAGACTAGAATATGACTCATTTTCCAGGTTAAGGCGTCAGGTAAAAATAGATCTAGATAATTCCTATAAAAATTATATTCGCCAAGTTGAACTTCAACTTTACAGCTGAAGAAATCGTGTGTGCTTTTTCAGATTTTTTTGGTAGTTTTTATGTTGTTCCCTCCAATATACCCGTAACTTTGCCACCTATGTCCTCAATTTTAAATATAAATATTTCTAATTTTAATGAGTTGGATGTCTTTGACCGCTCTTGTTTACGCTATTTATAAATGATATTGTTGACGGTTCAGTGTCTGCTTTATGCTGACAATCTGGAATTTTTTTCAAATATATTTACAGCTACAGCGAAATCTAGACATTTTACATGAGTAGTGCGTTGTAAATCGTCTGTATTTAAATGTGTCTAAATGTAATGTTATGACATTTACAACAAAAAATATCTCAATTAAGTTTAACTATGTCATTAATGGGGTGAATCTTACACGTCCAAATGTTTTTAGAGACTTGGGTGTTGTTTTTGACAAAACACTTTCTTTTGTACCCCATATAACTAATTTAGGTCTAACAGCCTTATGCTTCTTGGATTTGTTTTACGAACTACTCGCTATTTTCAAACTATTCTGCCTGTAAAAATTTTATTTTTCTCGTTAATAAGGTCTAAACTAGAATATGCATCAATAATTTGGTGTGCCTTTTATAAAGTACCTATTGACTGTATTGAGTCAGTTCAGAGAAAGTTTGCCAAAGCATTGTGGTTTAGAGCTGATGAAGCGTATTTTCGTTTATCAGTTCGGCCGAGAGACGCTTGTGTTTTTCTCAGCTATTCCTACATATACATAAAACTATTATTTCTGAAGAATTATTGTCAAAGTTAAATTTTCGTGTTCCTACTTTAAACTTCCGTAGCTCTGATACCTTTTATCTGCCCCTTGTAGGACAAACATTTATAAGTTTTTACCAATTAACCAAATGTGTAGTAGTTATAATAATCACAAAATCTTACGATAATTTCAATTGTAGCTTGGGCGCGTTAAAAGACATTTTTACCACTAGCTTTTTATTCTTCTTTTTATATTTTTTTTGTATTTGATATTGATTTATAAGTATTTTAAATTATGTATTTATACTATTTTGTACCTGTTTTGTAACTCGGATATAGTCCTGTAAGACAGTGTATATATATAAATAAAATAAAAATAAAAATATTCAGAATAAATGAGATTCATTTGTTATAATGTGCAGGGCGATATAAAAGATGAGTTTTCTTTAAAACGATCGCAAAAAATATTTCTTATATTTTAAAAATAAGCGTCAGTAATATCTTAAAGCTTTATATTTTAGCAACAAGACTGGTATTTTACTTTTTTTAAATATTTCAATTAATATTTATTTTATTGCACATTTAGTGGCGTCGTACGTGTGTCTTTCATGTCACAAATGTACGGCAATAATTTTTTTTTTATAAGTTGGTTTTGGAAGCAAATATAACTTATTAGCAACTTAAAGGTAGGAAATATTATAGTTTCTGAGTAAAAACAAAAGTTTCAATAAGAGCCTTATAGGAAAAAAAATATCACACATATATACCTCGAAAAGTAGAGCAAACATTTTCTAGTCAACCTGTAAAAAAAGACAATTGAACCTTATAAATTTCCTGTATGTTTTTCTAAAACTTAAATATCTAAAAATATGTGGCCTAAATTGTATTAAATTTTTTTATCAAATGAAACAGTTATTCAATATATATATATATATATATATATATATATATATATATATATATATATATATATATATATATATATATATATATATGAAATCAAAATCGAAAAAAGCAATTTCTTCTTTTTTCTAAATTCCCGACAAAATTGCATTGCTTTTAAACGTCTATACGTTTTTTGTGCAGAGTTTGAGGTAAATCAGATAATGGTTTTTTAGTAATAATAGGTCATCCCTAACAGTGCAGTGGTGACTTGCGTTGGTCCGATCTGGGACGATAATTAAAGTAAAGCATCGTCGCGCGCGGCTAGTACTTGGATGGGTGACTACCCAGGGAAGACCGCGCTCCGTCTAGAGACGGGCTGCTAATAATCGGTAGTAGTTAACTGCATTTTACATTGAAAATTAAATCGTCCTTTAATGCTCTTTTTCTCTTTAAAATGACACTAAACATTTTTTTGAATCAAAAATTGTATTATTTAATTTAATTTTAGTTTTTGACATTTTTTTTTTGTTAAATCGTTATATGTAGACAAAACACCGATTGTAACAGGATAAATAATTGTATTATAATTAATAGTTTATTTTTATAAAAAATAATTTTGATTTCATATTTAAACAAGTAATAATAATCCTGTTTACTGAAAACAAATAAAATTAAATTAAATTTATTTTATTTAAAAACAAGGTAGTCTTAATTATATATTTTTTTAAATGCTTTTGTAATTCTTGATATTACTTTTTTTATAATAACATTCTTCTCTACATAAAAAAACTGAACAAAATTTAAAACTTTCACCCTGCATCTCAAATAGAACAGCCTTGCGGACACGTGTTTATATAAACTTTTAGTCCTAGAATTGACCAAAAAAAGTCCATTCCGCATTTTCAGCTATTAATTAAAAAGCACCTGGTGTGGTTTCCGGTCATCATGCAATACAAGAGGATTCCCATTCACTGTGATACCACAATATATATTTTTTATACAAAAAAACTTGCGAGGAAGAGCATTTGCCATTTTCATTGAAATCTCCGGTAGATTATGGATACACTATATGTTTTCTTTTAAATTTTAATTTTAATAGTCAAAGAAAATTTGAAAATGCTGAGATAACAAAGGTTTCCGAATAGTGTTGTAAAATGGTTATTTTAGTTTATGAGAGAATAGGAGATCCAAACTATAAAGTACGTTTAAAAACACAAATGGCTGCAAATTTATATAAATAAACCCGCAGGGTGCTATTCGCGAGAATGTAGACACACCTCAGTTGCGAGGCACGACGGCAACATTTTTGTCAAAAAACGTGAATATTACAAAATAGTGAATAACTAATGATAGAAACGTTCATAAAACATGATCATTGTTTCTAATATATTAACTGAGCTTATAGTTCATAAAGATTGTGATTTATTACGAAATGAATATATACCTGTTTTCTAAAACGTTTGAAAAAAAATAATTTGTAATTTATATCTTACTCGTACGATTTTTGCTACGATATTCTTTCCAGCACAAAAAATTAAAAATGAGGCATATTTCTTTTCTTTGGAATAATTTTACACATTATTTTAGTCATAACAAAAATACCACTTTCAGGTCAACAATCATAATTTTTAAAATATTTTAAAAATTTGATTTTATTTTTGGTAAAAAGGAATTAAATTACATAGAACGAAGAAAGCTTTCACGGCTGTGGTCAATTAAGAAATTATGGTTCTTGGGATTAAACCGTGTCAAAATGGAATCACTTTCCGACGTTTCGCCTTCGATTTCACGAGGCATCTTCAGGGATCTTTACTTCACGAGATCAGAACACTGAATGGGCTCGGAGACACCCAGGCCAGCTATTTATAGTCGACCTGTGTTTACCGGAGCGTGACTTGTTGTAACGATCGGTTTCCACGTATGATGAAGAGTGAAGCCCGTATCTCTGTTAAAATTGTTAGGATGCTTATAAATGTCAATAGATTCCCTAATTTTGCGTGTATAGAGTCCCGAAACCGGTGCAAGAACTTTGGTTGTGCAATTTGTTTCTTTCTGATACATCGTTCATGTTCCTTAAGCCTAGGCGATATGGATCGTCCAGTTTCTCCAATATAGACATCACCACAGGAACAAGGAATTGCATATACTCCTTCCGTTTGGAAAGGAATAATGTCCTTTGGCGATCGCAAACATTGTCCAATTTTTTTGTGTGAGTTGAAGATTGTACGTATGTTGGACCGGCGAAGTAACCTTGCAATCTTGCCTGTGGTTTCGCGTATAAATGGAAGAACTATACTTCCTATCGGTAATTCCTTATTAGTATTATTTCGTGTAGTAGGATTATTATGTTTTCTAATTGATATCCTCAGTGCAATATCCATTCCCTCTTAAAGCTTGAGTCAGTTTCTTTGTTTCCGATTGTAAAGAATTTTGGTCACAAATCGCGAGGACTCTGTAAACCAGTGAATTAATAACTGATTGCTTTTGTGCTGGATGATGATGGGAATTTGCATTTAAGTATCTGTTCGTATGCGTTGGTTTTCTATATACAGAATGTCCCAAGGAACCATCCCCTTTCCTTTGTACAAGAACATCTAGAAAGGGAATCGTGCCTTCTGATTCAATTTCCATTGTAAATTTTATATTAGCATGCTGTTCATTCAGATGATCAAGAAACCCAGGGAGGTTTTCTGGACCATGTGGCCATATTACAAGTGTCGTCTACATATCTGATGACGATGACCATGATTTTGGTTTTAATGGAGACGACTCTAAGGCTTCCTCCTTAAAAGGCTTCCATGAAGATATTGGCTACCACTGGTGACAGTGGAGGTCCCATGGCTGCTCCTGAGGTTTGCTTATAGAAAGTTGCTTGAAAGATAAAATATGTTGATGTGAGACATGCTTCAACTAGATCTAAAAGTGAATTATCAATTTTATTATGGTGAAATAAGACTGATATTATGGAAATTGAATCATTTATAGGCACATTCGTATATAGCGATTCTACATCGAAACTAAAATATCTTTGGGATCTAATTAGATTGATTTTAGTTATTCTGAATTTTATTAATGTGTTTTTCCTGTAAAATTATTAAGAATATTTGAAAAATATTTACCAATTTTGTAAGTAGGAGATCCTATTGCACTGACGATAGGTCGAAGTGGTACATTAACCTTGTGTATTTTAGGTAGTCCGTAGAACCGCGAGATCCTGGAGCTGCTTGGCTTTAACATCTTCTTCTCCTCTGCTGGTAGGTTGGTTATCCGTCTCTCAATTTTGTTGGTCGGGTCTGCTTGAATTACTCTGTAGATGTTGTCGTCCAAGAGTAGTTGTATTTTCTTTACGTAATCTGTTTTGTTCATGACAACAGTGGCATTTCCCTTGTCCGCTGAAAGGACCAAAATGTCTATATCGTTGTTTAATGTTTTTATCGCCGTTCTTTCCGCAACTGATAGATTCGATTTCGGCTGGTTAGAATTTCTAATGATCTTCGCTGTTTCATATCTTATTACGTCAGGTTCTTCTGCTGGAAGTCTTCTAATTGTCGCTTCAACAGATGACACTATCTTTTCTACGGGTATGTCCTTCGGTGTAATAGCGAAGTTTTGACCTTTAGGTATTGTTATATGGATCGTCTAGTTTCTCCAATATAGACATCACCACAGGAACAAGGAATTGCATATACTCCTTCCGTTTGGAAAGGAATAATGTCCTTTGCGATCGCCAAAGCAGTTACCATTAAGCAACAGAAAAAGTTCGAAGGACTGCTGGACAGCCAAAGACCAATAAAACCTCCACAAGACACAATTATAAATTTATCTTCAAAAATCCTTACTGAAGCAGAACAATCCGTCCTCTCTAAAGGTCAAAACTTCGCTATTACACCGAAGGACATACCCGTAGAAGTCATAGTGTCATTTGTTGAAGCGACAATTAGAAGACTTCCAGCAGAAGAAGCTGACGTAATAAGGTATGAAACAGCGAAGATCATCTGAAATTCTAACCCGCCGAAGTCGAATCTATCAGCTGCGGAAAGAACGGCTATAAAAACATTAAACAACGATACAGACATTTTGGTCCTTTCGGCGGACAAGGGAAATGCCACTGTCGTCATGGACAAAACAGATTACGTAAAGAAAATACAACTACTCTTAGACGATAACATCTACAGAGTAATTCAAGCAGACCCGACCAACAAAATTGAGAGACGGATAACCAACCTTATAAACGTATCCAACCTACTAGCAGAGGAGAAGATGTTAAGGCCAAGCAGCTCCAGGATCCCGCGGTTCTACGGACTACCTAAAATACACAAGGTTAATGTACCACTTCGACCTATCGTCAGTGCAATAGGATCTCCTACTTACAAAATTGGTAAATATCTTTCAAACATTCTTAATAATTTTACAGGAAAAACACATTTTTATATTAGAAACTCTACACATTTTGTAGAAAAACTAAAATCAATCCAATTAGATCCCAAAGATATCTTAGTCAGTTTCAATGAAGAATCACTATATACGAATGTGCCTATAAATGATTCAATTTCCGTAATATCAGACTTATTTCGCCATAATAAAATTGACAATTCACTTTTAGATCTAATTGAAGCATGTCTTACAGCAACATATTTTGTCTTTCAAGGAACTTTCTATGAACAAACCTCAGGAGCAGCCATGGAATCTCCACTGTCACCAGCGGTAGCCAATATTTTCATGGAAGCTTTTGAGGAGGAAGCCTTAGAGTCGTCTCCATTAAAACCAAAATCATGGTTCAGATATGTAGACAACACTTTTGTAATATGACCACATGGTCCAGAAAACCTCCCTGGGTGTCTTGATCATCTGAATCAACAGCATGCTAATATAAAATTTACAATGGAAATTGAATCAGGAGGCACGATTCGCTTTCTAGATGTTCTTGTACAAAGGAAAGAAGATGGTTCCCTGGGACATTCTGTATATAGAAAACCAACGCATACGAACAGATACTTAAATGCAAATTCCCATCATCATCCAGCACAAAAGCAATCAGTTATTAATTCATTGGTTTACAGAACCCTCGCGATTTGTGACCAAAATTCTTTACAATCGGAAACAGAGACACTGACTCAAGCTTTAAGAGGGAATGGATATTGCACTGAGGATATTAAACGATCAATTAGAAAACATAATAATCCTACTACACGAAATGATACTAGTAAGGTATTAACGATAGGAAGTGTAGTTCTTCCATTTATACACGGAGCCACAGACAAGATTGCAAGGTCACTTCGCCGGTCCAACATATGTATAGTTTTCAACACACACGAGAAAATTGGACAATGTTTGCGATCGCCAAACGGAAAGAGTACATGCAATTCCTTGTTCCTGTAGTGATGTCTATATTGGAGGAACTGGACGATCCATATCGATTAGGCTTAAGGAACATAAACGATGTATCAGAAAGAAACAAATGCATCTGAACACCAACTGGACATGTTATAAATGTAAAAGAAACCAAAGTTCTTGCACCGGTTTCGGGATTCTATAAACGCAAAATTAGAGAATCTATTGAAATGTATAAGCATCCTAACAATTTTAATAGACATACGGGCTTCAGTCTCCATCATACGTGGAAACCGATCGTTACGAGTCACGCTCTGGTAAACACAGGTCGACTATAAATAGCCGGCCTGGGTCTCTTCGAGCTCATTCAGTGTTCCGATCTCGTGAAGTAAAGATACCTGAAGATGCCTCATGCAATCGAAGGCGAAACGTCGGAAAGTGATTCCATTTTGACACGGTCTAATCCCAAGAACCAAAATTTCTTTAAGGAATTTAATTATTAATCTATTTAATTATTGATATCAATATATTGTTACTTATGTAAATGGAAAACATTAAGGCCTTTTAAAAAATGTTCGTATGCTGTTTTTAACGTGTCAAGAGTGAGTAAAATAAATTTACTAAAGTTAAGGCTACTTGTTGGTAGTTTTCAGAAATACCAAAACCAAGTCAATCTTCAGTTATAGACATTGTAGAACTTTTACTAATTAAAGCTTACTACTTCTTTTATTTTTAATTTTAGAGGATTGTGCACTATTAGTATTAACTTTAGAGCATCATAAGGACATATTACGAGATCCTTGACAGGATGTAGTACCATGAAGTCATTGTATTAGTATCGGCGAGCTAAATCATGCTCAAGGCATTCCATTTTAGATGCAATCTCTTGTATCAGTAAAATTGTTTGCTTTGAAATTACACAATACGTATTATCCTGAAGACTTAAAGACATATTTACTTATGAAGCAATTTCTCCAGAATACACAGCAGCTCGATATTTGTATTATTTCGGCTCCAGTGCAGATTAATAGCTAAAATGGCGAGTAAAGAAGAGGTTAGGTCTACGAGTTCGTATGTATAGAACAGTTAAATTTATAATATGATTGTTTTTTTTTAATCTGAAGTAAAACAATAAAGAAAATTTGTGTAGGGGAGTTATTTAATTTAAACCCCAAAGGGATGTTTTTTTTTCTTTAATTTTTTATCACTGCCTAGTAAGAATGTCGTTCTATTTATTTCCCAAAGTATATATAAAATATAAATGAACAATCAATGTGATTTCTGATCTGAAGTTTTTCAATGCAAATCCTATAAGCGCTGTAATTCCCTCGAATATTTTTATTTATTTGTCTACTTCCAAATACTATATGAACAAGAAATTCACATTAAAGGAGATATAATAATACAAAAATAATTTTATTTTATTGATAGGGGTTGATATAGTGGAGTGGCACTTTATTGGAAAAGAGGATAGTATGTCATAAGGAGATTCACTTTTGATTTCATCAGGTAAGGATTTTCGTTTGCTTGTATCTGCTAAACTTTACATATGAGTTACCTTTATAAAAAGATACATATCTTTGGGTCATATCTTTTATTAGCGTCATTCTGAATATTATTAAGGTAATTACGTATACAATTCTAAAACTTGTCGAATAACGTTTTAGTCTTATTTCATGTTTTTTTTTTAAACCAAAAGAGGGGATTTGTTCAATATAAATATAGATGTACTAGTACTACCTTTAAGAAGGTTATAATGATTTCATTTTACCGTGGTTTTCACTTTGCTTCACGGTTTCTACTTTGTCCTCATTAATTTTGGTTTTACTTTGTGGTGTTTACCATATACCTAAACGATACCAATGAAAATTATCCAAAATGGAAGCTTGAAAATTATTTGCTGTGAAGTTAAATATGTACTAAGATTTAAAGGAAGATATCCCTCTTACGGTACTCTTAAGGCCCTCAGAAATCTACCGTCTTATTTTACTTGTAGAATAAAGTAATATTTAGAGACAAAAGTTAAAAAGTAGCCTTCACTTGGGAAAATTCGATTTGTTCTTTAGCAATTAAAATTTTTATTTGTAGATTTTAGATTGAATTTTTTGTTCATCTCACCCCTATTCATTCTTTTAAGTATTTATCTGGCGTTCTCTACTTTACAAAAATAATAAGTTAAAATACGGTAAAATTATAGAATTTTTATAAAACCAGGCTTTCAAAAAAACTTGCTTAATTTATGCAATTCTCGTTTCTAATTGCTGTTCTACTTACCAAATTGTATTGCTTAAAAATATTACACAAAATTTAAGTGTACAATCTATATATCTATACAATTCTTACATAATAATTATAATCTGGTATAATATTCTATACATCTCTTATACATTTCCAACTCAAACATATTTTCCTAAATTACATGCCAAAGTTTAATCTGTTTAAACCCCAAATATTTACAGAGTATTGTTCGAAACCATGTCGTCAAACAGCGAACGAAAATTTTCTTGCAAACATCCCCATAAGGATTAGAGGTTCAACGAGCTCTAACACAAGGATTTACTAAGTTCCGTTGTGCGAAGTAGCTTTTATATATTTTACATATAGGTCAAAACTAACTGAGAGGGTATAAGGAATATAAAAACTGGTTAACGAAAGTAGTCTCAGATAATTTTGTTACTAATATAACAGCTGTTCAGATTCTTGATAGATAAAAAAAGCAAATGTTGCATTTTTGGAAATATGCTATTTCTTTTTATTTCTATAGTCTGTTTCAGAAATGCATAGAGTAATAAAACCTCAGTAGTTATGCAAAAGGACTACAGGGGGACCCACCAATAATGCATGCCACCTCCATAGTTTGGCATTGATTTCATTGCAGAATTTTTTCTTTTCATCAAGTGCAGGTAGTATCAAATGCAATTTATGTGTTTTGCCTATTGTTATCCGTTCATAAGCACTGAAAATGGTACGCCAAGAAAGAATTTAAGTTTACCGAAATTTTATTTTAACAAAATAAAAATTATATGTAATATGTACATAATATATATATAGGTAAAATAATTATTATTATATATATTTATTTAACAATTAAATTATAATAGGTTATGTTCTTGGTCATCTGAGGAACTGACATCTCTTGACATTTTAATTAGAGGGTCGACCGTCTGACGATTAGGTTGTCGACACATTTTCTCATCGTGTTTAATTACACGTTGGACTGCTTTTCGCCAGTTCTCTGGTGTCACTCCTTTAATGGCTTGGTCAAACAGTAGCTTAATACCTTTCATTTTAAATGTCGTGTTTTGTCTTCCTACAAATCCTTTCACTTGCACTCATACGAGATTTAGTTCGCAGTGATATGGCGGTAAGGGCAGCACAGTTATATTATATTTTTCTGCTATATCTTCCACGTCATATTTCATAAAACAATTTTTATGTAAATTTGCTATAGCTAGTAGTTCTTTCTTTATTAAATTGGGTTTAAACTCAATACCTTTGGTAGTTAGCCAGTCGATAATTTCTTGTTTTTTCCTATATGAACTTCGTGTCTTTTCTATGCGTCGTGAATGACAGCTTGCGTTATCCATAACCACTACCGAATCAGCCGGAAGATATTTTATCATTTCACCAAAATAGCCTTCGAAAACATCCGAATTCATGTCCTCATGGTAATCTCCCGTCCGGCACGACTGAAAAGTTAGCAAATCTTCTTTTAAAAATCCTTCTTCGCTTCCAATATGTGCAATTATTAGTCTCATTCCTTTTCCCGATGCCACTTTAATACCCGTTGACAGACCTTCGATGAAAGCTTGGCGGGCACTGGTTACATTTTGGTCTTGCCACATTTTTTGTACTATATAACCTTCATGGATCCACCTATCATAAAGAAAGAAATTTTGTCCCTTGCGGTACTGCTTTATACTTCTCAAGTATTTTCGTCGCCAGCAAAAAATTTCATCGCTTTCCAATTAAATTGCTTTTCAGTTATGGTTTTCCCAGGGAAAATGCAAATTTTTTTAAAGTTGGCCATAAAAGTTTTCTAGTTATCAAAGGCCACATAATGGCCAAGCTCTATTTATCTAGAGTGGGTATTTCTTTTTTAAAATAAATATTGCACATTTGGTGTCGTCATCAAGAACATTTCCTGGTCTTCCTGGAATTTTCTTGGGAGGTTTGACACCTTCTTCTTCTTCAAAAAGCACGATTAAAATCTACAGCTCACATTTTTAAAAAATTAAAAAGTTTAAGTATATTTTTAGGAATTTATTCTTTTTCTAAATATTTCAAGAAATCCAATACATTGGGCTTTTTGGGTTATAAGTGCCGTGCATACAGTACCTCTCAGGGTTTCTAATAAAATGTTTCTAGTGTCGGAATTCTCTAATTATTTTTAATTATTATGTCTTTTTTTGCATAAGTTCAGTATAAAATTTACGACCTAACATCAAAAACTAAAAAAAAACTACCGATCCACGGGAATCAGATGCAAGTGCGACAAAGATGGTAAAAGTAATATGCATAGAGCAGGAAGAAACGCACGAGGCGAGTTACGTCCTAGCGTATTGAGTATAATCAGCAAGCAGCCGAGCCGTAACATCGGTTGTTAAAATCACAACTAATTTGATTAGTTTAGTCTTTCTTTCCCACCCTGTTATATATTTAAAAAAATTATAAAAAAGCCTGGAAAATTTTTAATCTGACAGACTGAAAAATTAATTATTTTATATTCTTCGCTCGAATGTTCTAAACTTATTCCATACGAAATGTTTAGATTTTGTGGAGATGAAGTGTGTCACATATTTCATCAATTATTAGCGTTAACACACCTTTTGATATCTTACCTTTGCCTATATTATTGCACTAATTCGAGAGACAACCTACGTTTATTTCTGACTAACTTTCGTAAATATCTTCTTATACCTATATGTAGCCGTTCTTGAGATATTAATTAATTTAATTTTTTTTAACAGAAAAGTTTTAGCATTTTGAGGGGATTTTAAGTTACTTAAAATTTGGTTTAAAATGTTTGTGGACTTACTGATATAAGATATAAGCACTATGAGCGATATTAAGTTGGTAACAAAAACTGTAGTTTTGTTGTAGATTTTGTATGTTTTGTAGGGTCCGAAATCTTCAAACATGTATCATCAATTTGACCTTTAAAAAGAATTTATGGATTCTTAGATGATCATTACCAAAAAAATCGGTAAATTTGCCTTTATCCAGAACTTTCCTAGTACAGAACTCCAGTTTGTACAGATAACACAGTTTATATATGCATATGATTACTTAGTAATAACTTTATACAAACTTATAAACTATAAATTATTTAATTTTTTTCAAAGTAATTATCAAACAACTATATGAATTCATAAAATGTATGTGTTGATTTCTGTAGGATTGAAGTTGTGGGACAAGGGAGTTTATCGATTTTTTAAATTGTGTTTTCAAACAGTTTGTTCCACCATACTAGATTTGTACCGATATTTTACCAGCTCCTACCTATGCCACACTTGATTTTTTGGGCAAAGTTTAAAATCAATTGAAGAAGTAGTTTTTTGAACTTATTCTTTAAACATTTTATTAGGTCGACATTTTGTTCCGCTATGGTGAATTCGTACCAAAACTTTACCAGTTTATCTTTATATCACATTTAATTTTTGTGTAAAATTTGAAGTCAGTTGAATAAGAAGGTTTTTTACGACGATTTTTTAAGCATTTTATTTGGCCATTCGTACCAAAATTTCCCCAGTTCGTCTCTGCATCATACTTATTTCTTGTGCAAAATATTAAATAAACGGGATAAGTAGTTTTTGCAGACTGCTTTTTCAATATTTTATAAGATCACAATTTTATTTCACCATCTTGGACTAATACAAAAATGTCATATATGCCAGTATATTCCTCTGTCGCACTTGGTTGATCAAAATACAAGAGTTCTAACCACACTACACCACAACTTGTTACGTTCTGGACGCGCGTTTCGCTAACCAAGTTAGCATCATCAGCAGATGATATATTTGAGTTTATATCATCTGCTGATGATGCTAACTTGGTTACCGAAACGCGCGTCCAGAACATAACAAGTTGTGGTGTAGTGTGGTTAGAACTCTCGTATGTTGATCTATCTTCCACCACAGGTTCCAGTGTTAGAACTTCACACTTAGTTGTTGTGCGAAATTTGAGGTAAATTGGGTAAGTAGTTTTTTAGTAATATTTTTTTAACATTCTACTGGGTCGCCATATTGGATTTTCCAAAAATGTTACCGTTTCATCCCCATATGACCCTTAATTTCTGACCATAATTCGAAGTCAATTGGGTTACTAGCTTTTTAGCTATGCCACGAACAGACAGACAGACGGACCGACAGAATTGAGAAAACATGTTTTTTGTCATGTAGGGACTATGAAACTCTCTTACGGGAGCAGTGAACATTTTGTCTCTGCCCACTGGTTTTATTATTATTATTATTAATTTTATTTGGTGCGTAATGAAATTAAATTCTAGAACATTAACACGTCTTCGGCAGTAATTAGTCTTTAATTTGATATACTGTGTGCAGCTTGAATGTGCCCATTTCCTTACAACATTTGGTGGCATATTTTATGGTTATCTGGATATTATTTAAAAATACGTAATAGACATCACACACATCTTATGGGTTTTTGGGGACCAACCGACTTTTCTGAAAATCTGATATTTTCTAGTTCTTAACGTTTGCGTAGTAATCAAAAATTTGTATAATCACAGCGACTAGTTTTTGATACACAGGGTGTTTGACCAAATTTCATATAAAATATGGACAAATGCAAAACATGATGTCTCAAAATAAGCTAGAACATAAAGATATTTAGCATATAATAATTTCAAAAATTGTATATGATTTGTTTCAGGGCGAATAACGTTTATCGTATAATACCCCGTATATAGACAACAAAGCATTTGCGGACTTAGGTTAATATAAAAATTTTCTCTTGTTTTGGGAAGTACTATAGAGTAATTCCGGGATAGTTGGTACACTTTTTTTTAAGTTATTATATTTTAAGAAATAAACGAGTAAACAAAGTACAAACATATTTGCCATCAGGACAGAAACATAAATAAAAATGTCATATCAATATACGAAAAATAAAAACTTATTCTTGAAAAAAAAAATCTATTCTCGTCATCTGTACCATCTCACCCGACATGCTTGGGTGAGTTGGCACAGCTACTACGGGTGAGATGGATCACTAAAAACACTATCATTTAATCGTTTTTACGACACAAAACCTTTCCGCACATGTCACAAAAATTTACATAGTTTGAGCAACCCTCGTGAAACCATCGCTGACAATGAAGACACTGCACTCAATCGTCTTTTTTCAGCGTTCCACTATATTTTTCATCACACCCCTGGCACTCGCATTCATCTTCTTCAGAAAGGCTATCACTAGATTCCTGTAGAGCGAAATATGAATTGTCGTGATCCGTTGATGACTCATTTGAGACGCTTTTCTTTACTACCTTCCTTCTTTTCTTGTTTGGTTTAATATTCGACATTGTAGCCTTCTGTTTGGTTTTTACCTGTTTTGTTTCTTTGGCACATTTTCTCTTCTCAGTGTACTCCGGTGATCTTAAAACGGCTGCTACTTGCTTCGTGCGCTTTCTAGCTTTTTCAATACCCATGGAAGATGTACTTGGTATGGGATTAAATTTGTCTAACATGGTCCCTGGGGTATCATTTTCTTGAATTGCTTCTTGGACGTAACTTGTATCTTCCTGTTGTTGCTCTCCTTGATCCTCATCCACTAGTTGCTGAGCGGTTTTTTCTTGCTGGATAGATGCTATGGTCGCAGCTGGAGTTGGGTCAATAGGTGTGTCAGTAACGGTTGCATTTGTTGTTGCAGTCTCGGAAGTAAGCAATAGTCAGGCATAGGAAAGCAGAGTAAGGTATAGTCTGGATTCAACGGCCAGATACCTGTGGCCCGAAATGCCGAAACTGATGCTGATTTTGACCAGGCACATGACAACAGTTCTCCAAACTGAAGTGTCGAGATTTTCCTTTTCGGATTAGCCCGCATAAAGGCGTTGCATGCGTTGTTAAAATGAGCCTTTAAAAAATGCTCTATCTAATGGCTGTAGAAACTGCGTAGTATGGGTTGGCAGACAGAAGAGGATAACATTATGTTCTTCTGCATACTCCAGCATCTCTACAGAGTTGCAATGGCTGGCATGGCCGTCTAATATTATAATCACCTTTCCCTCGGGTTTTCGTGGAACGAAGTGGGTTTGGAGCCATTTAAACATCAAATCAGTGCTAATTTATGCTGCTTTTTCATTCATGAAAACAACAGATTCTGACGGCGTACCATCTTCAAACTCTTCTTTTTTATTCTTCCCTTTAAATATACAGGCCGGCGGTATAAAGAAGCCCTCCGCGTTGCAACATGCTATTACGGTAATCGTTTCGCCTTTTTCAGCTGAAGTAACGGCAGCAACATTTTTGGATCCTCTTTGGGCTATTACCCAGGTTTATTGTTAAGTTGCAGACCGGTCTCATCCATCATCATCCATGTTGAATATATGATTGGGCATATTCTTTATTCCAGCTGCTTCCAAAGTAGCTTCCAAGAGATTGAAATAAGAAGTCACTTCGGTTTTATTCATCGTTGCTATTGAAACGCCTTCAGCTTTCCTTACGCTCAAATCCGAGTTCCGTTTCAAAAATAGCTCCAACCAATCATAACCCACCATTTTTTTTCCTTATTGAAAGTGTGCTTGATCTTAAACTCCTCTGCTAGTTTATAAGCCATTTCCCACACGCAGTCTCGAGTAGGTGCAAAACCATGTTTCTGCAATTTTTGAATGTGCCATTTCAGCTTATTTTCGTTTTCTTTGCCAAATACAGAAGAAGGCAAATTTTTTTCTCGTAATCCTTCTTAGGTGAGCGTCTTTTTAAAGTTGACAGTGGGATGTTGTAATTCTGACTAGCCTCTCTAAGTCCCATCGTGCTGTTTGTGACAGCATTGCCCCTTTGCATTGTGCCCTTTCGTCGATAATTAGACGGCATTTTCCTGAAAAGATTATAGTTTTTACCTGTTTATTCTACGGGATAGATGGCACATGAACCATCTCTCCCGTAAAGTTACTGTGTCATCTCTCCCAATAATGCGGGAGAGATGGCGCAGGTGATTTTCATTAAATAACCTTAAATCTGACAATTCCGCCCACCCACATATAACCTCAGCAAGTCTCACAACGGCTTAATTATTTTCAGTTCCTCCCAAATCTATTTTTTTGCAAAACTTACCTTTTGTCTGCTTTAACCTCAAGATATTCAACCTATGATGCAATACGTAAACACTAATGCCGCTGACTAACTGCAACGTTGGAGAGCTCAACAGTTGCCGCGAAAATTGAAATGTACCATCTGTCCCGGTGTACCATCTTTCTCGGAATTACCCTATGTTAACTATATTAAAAAGGCTTATTTTGTCTCATACTGTTTCCCTGTGTATTTTATATAGGATTTGGTCAAAGATTAACACCCTATATATCTAAAACTAGCTGACTATAGAATATCAAAATTTCAGAAAAATCGGTCCAAATATGCCGACACCATAAACAGTATACAATCTGCGATTTCTGGTTTTCCCCAAACTAAAACTACCTCTACACACTATAACATGGAGTTTGCCTCAAAAAGGTGACAAGACCTTGTCTACCAATCAAAACACTTTAGAGTGAGCGCGTATTTCAAATCTGAATTTCAATATTTTGAAGTGTGATTTTATTGCTTTAATGATGGTTTTTATCAACAAACCTTAGCTAACCTAGCGCTAACGGGTCAGATCCTCCTGACAGTATAGGTTTTGTTTAAAAATGTCTTTGCTTTAATATAGACTCGGAATTTTGTTGCGGCACTTCCGGGCGCTTTCTTTACAGCAAACCTAACTAATCCTAGCTTATCTTACCGCACTCTTATTGATTATAAAAGTTTTTTTAGAAAAACGAATAAAAAGTCATCCGCCTGAACGGAGACTCGAACACATATGCGCTGTATCCAAGTGCCAGTACTCTACCTCTGAGTTAGGAAACCCATGCTAAACATTCAATAATACTTGTTTATACTCCGCCCAAATAACCGACGAACCAATAGGAAGCACAATAAACAATCTGTGTTATGTTTGGCGGGCGCCCAGTGTCAGCCTATGGGATTCAAAGTCTTGTGAAAGGGCCAATCGCCCTGCTGAAACTTGAATAAAATTCTTTGTTCCTAAACGGAGCATTTTGTAGTGAAGAACATCGGCAAAACATAATTGAAAAATTTCTTAACATAACCTCAATCCCAATAAAATCAGAATTTATTCGGATTCACCGAGGCATATGTACCGCTGCACATTGGTCTTCCATAATTAATTAGTTAGTTTTCAGCAGTTTCTTAGGAAACTTTGTAATCAAGTTAATTATTTAATAGTATAGTTTTATATATATATATATATATATATATATATATATATATATACATATATTTATAAAAAAAGTGCAAAATCTAGGGCAAATTTAATAGGGCGTGAAGAATAATCGAATTAATTTGAGTCAGAGACAAAGAAAATTCGGAACGGTCAAGTTACTTGAGCAGTTGTCGGCTGTCCGCTCAACAGGCTAAAATCGTGTGCCGATTATAATTACGTCCTGTTCAGACGACAATCCAATTTGTCATTTTAGGTCCGCAATAATTAGATATATCAAAGAGGATAGAGCTTATTATTGAGTTATGTGGCCCGCCTCTTTCTAATGAATTGTAAAGGCAGTATTCATCGTAAAATTTAATCCGATTTGTTGGTCTTAAATACGTCTAGTAGAAATGTTTCAAATAAATTTACAATTAAATCTAACTTTTTATGTATACTTCTCAAATAAATCGGCTTTTAGATACTTGCTTTTTTAGTATTGTTTTCTAGTGCCAGTTTTAACTATCTAAAACTACTAGTTTATTAAGCAAATTAATTGTCAAACTATCGATCTCACTTTTCAATATAATCACCCTACCTTTCGGTACATCTCCATCGATTGACAAGCTTCTATTCCCTTGGAGAAAAATTCTTTTGGTTGCGAGTGAAACCAATTATCCATTGTTTCATTTACGCTGTCGTCGTCTCCAAAATGCAGGCCAACTAGATCATTTTAAGGGTGACAAATATGTGACAATCTAGGGCGTAAGGGGGATGTTACATGACTTCAAATTTTAACTTTTTGGTGACTGACGGTACTGATGTAAAGGCGGACTCAAACGACTTGTGTACTTGACAAATAATCGTCACTTATAAACACTCATTCAAATATTCTTCTTTATTTGTCATTGATTGTCGGTATATTTGGCACAAGTCAAAGGGTGATGTGTGAATGCATTCAAATGTTGTCAGATACACAAGTAGTGTGATCGAGCATCTTGAATATTTGCCAAATGCACAATTATTTGTGTATTTGTCAAATACGCCAGTCGTTTGAATCCGCCTTAAGAATAAAGTATTGCTAATATCAGATTAGTGTGCAATTTCCCGAATGGATGTTGCTGGGTGAACTGTGTCTTGTCTTGTGTCCATCTATAGCAACCTATACATTTTCTTATTTGAGTCAGGGCACTCCAGACCCAAATAAAATATATTATTTATGGTATTAGGGAAACGTTTAAGTTATTTTTTTACAATCTGGCTAAAGTTTTAATTAAAAGTTGGCCCTTATCGTTTTTTAGAGAAAAAATTTGGCAGCCAGTCGTTCACTACATTTCCATTAAAAAAATATTTCTAAATAAGATATTTCATAAAAAAAATAAAATAATGAATGAAGTTGTCAAATTGTAGTTTATCCTAAACTTTGAATGACAATTTAGGTCATCTAGATTTAAAAGTTAAATTAGTTTCTTTCGCGTCATAATTTGTTTGTAAAGGCGGACTCAAACGACTGGTGTATCTGACAGATACACAGATAATTGTGCATTTGGCAAGTATCCTAAATGCTCAATCATACTACCTGTATATATGAGAAATATTTGAAAGCATTTACACACAACCCTTTGACTTGTGCCATATTTACCGACAATCAAAGACAAATAAACAAGTAACGACTAATTGTACAAGTAGACCATGCACATAACACATAACAAGTGGCCATTATTTGTCAAATATACCAGTCGTTCCAGAATTTAGGGGACTTTTAATCTAATTATTTCCATCATCCATAGTCATCTATGGATTTTCTAATTAATTGAGTCATGGCACTCTAGACCTAAATAAAACATAAAATTTATGGACTTACTCAAACATTGAAGTTAATTTTTAGATTCTGGCTAAATTAGTAATTAAAAATAGGCCTTATAGAGCAATTTTTTGAATATTTGCATTAAAGAAAAAACTGATTTATTTAAGAAACATATGTTTTTTTAAATTGAAACCCCTTTAAAATTAAAATAATGCATAAATTTGTCAATTTATATTATTTCTTTAACTTTTCGACATAATTTAAGGAATTTAGATAGTTCATGGCACTCTTGATTCCAAAATAAAATTTACTCTTTTTTCTGTCATGACATGTCAAAAAATAAGTGATGGTGCTTTGCACTCAGAATATCGCCCAGCATTTTAATAACCTTAATATATAGGGCGTTGCGTTTAAAATTCAAATTCTTTGGTCATTGCCGGCTAATATGTATATGTAACATGTATTACATATACTGTCAAAAAACTCTTTTTTACCCATTATTTAATAATCCCGAGATTCAATTTTCTATTGTACAAACTAAATATGTTACAGCAGTGGACCACATTTCAGGAACATCCGGTATTTTTTAAAAAAAACATTTAAACGTTACATGTGTTTCAATCTCCCAGTCGTCATCAGACTTAAAATTTATTAGAAAAAACCGTAATAACTGTCAATGTGTCAAACATTTCCCTAAAACTAAACAGCTCCTTTAAGTTAAAATTAAAGACCAGGTACAGGGTGTTCCAGCGAGGACTGAACAGGGACCTATTTTCGACCTTCCTTGTATTTTAGAAAAATTCAAAATAGCCAATCGATGTATTTTTTTCTTGTAGAATACAAAAATGTTATCGAAAAAATATTTGAACCAGAAACAAAAGAGTTACGCTATGCATCAGGTGTTTTTTAAATGGAATGTATCGTTTTTTATACGATTTATGGAAAGAGTGATTTTTTTTATGTCCGTTCTGATTAAAAGATTTGATTTGCGATAGCTGTTTATATTACATTTAAATGTTTTACAAACTAAAATTTTAGCTTCACCTGTTTAAAATATACGATAGGTTGGTATAGGTGATCAAGGTAAAATGACGTTTGAATGCTTTGTCAATAAAAATTGACATTATTTTAATTATTGTCGAAGTCTTCACCTAAAAAATATATATTTGACTCTGATCGAAATGAAATACTCTTTGGACGAGAGACTACAGATTGTTATGCTATTTTACAAATGCCAAGAAAATGCAAGAGAAGCAAGAAGAAGATTTATTGCAAATTTTCATAAAAATATATCCATCAATACAATTCTAAGGATAAAAAACCTATTTGAGGAAAATAAAACTTTACATGATAGAAAAAAAAAATTCAATAAAAAATAATTATTAAATAATAAAATAAAACTACTAATAACATAAGTTTTCAATGTGACCGCCGTTTTTCTCGAAACAACATCGATAACCCCTTTGTAGCCTTTCTAAACTTGCTGTTACAATATGATTTTCCTGGTTAAGGCGGTTTATTTCATCGACAATTTTTCCCATGATCTCTTGAATATTTTCGTTTCGTTGTTGTATACGACGTTCTTCAAATGGCCCCAAAGAAATGTATCCAAAACTAAGAGGCCGGGGCTATTGGGCGGCCAAGCATATGTTCCATTTCGCCCTATCCATTCGTTATGGCGCCGATTTAAAAATTGAACCACATCATGCACGGCATGAGGAGGCGCCCTATCATGTTGCCAAATTAAATTCTGATATTCTGCCAATGGTAAGTCTTCCAAAAAATTTTCAATTTCGTTTTCTAAAAACTCATAATATCTGTGCCCATTTAAAGTCCCGTTAAAAAATATTGGTCCCAAAATTTTATTGTTTTTTATCCCACACCAAGCATGAATAGAATTCCTCCCTTGAAATTTAATAGTCTGGAACTTTTTTGGATTTTCAACGGCCCAGTGGTGACTATTATGTCTGTTGAATACTCCCGATGTTGTGAAAGTAGCTTCGTCGGTCCACACAATATTTTTGAATAAATCAGGGTCTTCGTTTTCTTGCCGAATTACCATTTGAGAAACAAATTGGAAGCGAAGTTCTTTTTGTGCCGGTGTTAGGTGCTGAAGTGGAAGGATACGAAAAGGCCTAAATTTATGAATTTTCAGAGTCCTGTGAACAGTCCCTCGGGTAACTCTTCTGCGCCTTACACCGCCACCGTACTGAACTTCCCGAACTGCATCCGAAATAGATTTGGTTGGATTAACTTGAAAATAATTTATAATGGCCTGGTCTCGATTTCTTCTTCTTTGTATATTTTTTTTTTCTATCATGTAAAGTTTTATTTTCCTCAAATATGTTTTTTATCCTTAGAATTGTATTGATGGATATATTTCTATGAAAATTTGCAATAAATCTTCTTCTTGCTTCTCTTGCATTTTCTTGGCACTTGTAAAATAGCATAACAATCTGTAGTCTCTCGTCCAAAGAGTATTTCATTTCGATCAGAGTCAAATATATATTTTTTAGGTGAAGACTTCGACAATAATTAAAATAATGTCAATTTTTATTGACAAAGCATTCAAACGTCATTTTACCTTGATCACCTATACCAACCTATCGTATATTTTAAACAGGTGAAGCTAAAATTTTAGTTTGTAAAACATTAAAATGTAATATAAACAGCTATCGCAAAATCAAATCTTTTAATCAGAACGGACATAAAAAAAATCACTCTTTCCAAAAATCGTATAAAAAACGATACATTCCATTTAAAAAACACCTGATGCATAGCGTAACTCTTTTGTTTCTGGTTCAAATATTTTTTCGATGATATTTTTGGATTCTACAAGAAAAAATACATCGATTGGCTATTTTGAATTTTTCCAAAATACAAGGAAGGTCGAAAATAGGTCCCAGTTCAGTCCTCGCTGGAACACCCTGTACACATTTTACATATAAAACAGCGTAAGATCCCGACTTCTATCAAACCACGTGAATGAAAACTTCTCGTAAAAGACAAATTAATCTAAACATAAAAAAAAACAATAAATATAATACAAATATTGTATAGTTAAAAATTTAATTTTTATTCTACAGAGATGCGAACTCGTGTCTCTTATTTGGGAAGATATCCACAAATATTTTGTTTATAACTTTCGATATTTTCAATGACATTTAGATGGGGAGTACATAATTGCATATTAACCATTTTCTATAATAATAAATATTAGAAGAGGTTTGAAATTGAAAATATCATTAACTCAATTAAATGCTGAATTTCTTTTTGCTTTTGTAATTTCGATTTTTACTAGTAGTAAGAAATTTTTTACTTTCTTTGCATTTGTGTGAAATATTTGGACTTTCGGAGGGGCAAAAATTATGCACTAAGACCAGTAAATGATTAACAATGGCCGATTTGAATTCTGTAATATCAAAGTATTTGTATTTGTTCACTATACCAAGGTGTTCTTAAACCCACATTGAGATTTGTCCTTCAAAGAATATTCCCATTATTTTGAAAAATTATCGATTTTGTACTTGATCTTGACTAAGTGTTTTTTTAGCATAATAATGGTTTTAAAGTAGATAGAGATATTATAGTTAAATAAATAGTTAAACTACTATAGTTGTCTGTAGATTTTGAATAGATCAAATTTATATTTATTCACAAATTTATAATATTGTTTATATAGTATTAATAGGACTTCGAAAGTAGAAAACTGAACTGGTTTCGTTGTAACCAAATCTCTGCTACCGGTTTATTTAAAACAGTGACGGGCTAATGCAAATGCTTCAATCGTCGAACACAAACCTATTTATAAAGGTACATATACAAAGTTGAATCGTTCATGATAGTTCTGCCCCATTACTGCAGAATATTAAGTATTTCACTTGCACTCGAAAAACATTTATTTACCTCTGAAGCTGGAAGCATGCAATCTCTTAGGACGTATTCTCGCGGAAATACGTAAAATTTACGACGTTTCCGTGCCGGAGACACTTCATATGAAGATAAACGACCTTTCAAATGCATTCGATTGAAAAAGACGGCATCGCTTTTTAGGGTTTATGCACTTCGTGGGGCGAAAATACTGTTGCGGGCCATTTAAAAGCCTCGTGGGCTATTCATTATTTATTAAAACATGTCCGCTTACTTTGGAGCGGATGATGAATCAAGATGAATAAAAGTGTTTGATTTATCCGTTTTTAAGTCCAGGAACTTTTAAATTTGTTATAACCCAGTCGAACAACGAAAAAACTATGTTGGCTTAATATGCTAGATTTACAAATATGGCCAATACCTAAATAAAATTAAAATTAAAAACTACACTATTGGAATGGTACTAATACGTCAGTTTTCTGTAATTCGCTTCAATTGCAAAATAAGGATATAGATATTTATTGTCACTGTAACCTATTTTTTTATGTTATGATATTCTTGTTTTATAATAAGCTCAAAATTGTCAAATTATATATCATCTAAATTTACAAAGTGATTGGATCATTGTTTATCTAGAATCTAGGTACAAACATGCTTTCCTGGAGAGTAAGTTATCTACCCAGCTACTCGGTCCTCTGAAATCTTATGTATGGAATTGACCATTTTATTATGAAATTTAAATTTCAGGTAAACTTTTAAAATCGAACCGTAGAGGGTTTGTGTCAGATAGATAAAAAAAAAGACTAAACTTACATTAAATAATTTTGATAATTGGTTTATTGCCACTTGTCCGTGAATGTTTGATATAGATGTTGTCAATAATAAGTAATGCAGTAACATAGTGAAAAGATTTTCTCTTGGATTGTGTACTTTATTTTTATTATTAATTCATTAAAATTACGTTTTTAAATTTTTTTTATTATTCAGGGGCTTTATTTAACCCTGTTCAAGAATATTATCCCCTAAAATAATAATTTTGTAAAATTAATTTATTAGTATTTCAAATAATTAGAAATATATTTCACGGTGATTTGTATATAATTGGTTTTTAAAAATCCAACTTCAGCCAAGCATATTTATATAAAATTATTTAAAATCCAATTAATTTGTAGAACTAATCACACGAGCCCCACAGTAAACCAAAAAACCGTAACTCGCCGTAATACACTTTTCAACATTTGAAATTGGTGGCGATTTTTATCGTCTAATTTTTACTTTAGGTAGATAACTTAATTACTATAGATTTTCGGAGAGATTTTCAAAGGTTTATTAACTCAGGATGTTCTACTTAAATAAGAAGTGTTTTAACTTTATACACCAAAAAACATTTAGATCATGTTGCGGTTTTCCTGGGGTAATTAGTGTTTTTTACATAGATGATCTGCTCAGTACTTTGTCTATTTCAACAAATACTTCCAATTCTGTAACGTATGATTAATTTTTTTTCCTAATCGAGTTTATTTTTAAATAAAAAGAAGGTTATTTTAACGCTTCTAAACTAAAATTCAAACAAGAAACGCAATCACAAAGCACTGCTCCTAATCATTCGACCGCGGCACTGTCACATTTATATCAGTTTCTGGTATAATTGCGGCTTCGAACGAACATGGGTGTCTACGTTAATGATATAGCCTTTTTGTGATGACTTACATCGTTCATGCATACGTAAATATCTGTTTATGTAGAGTTTTGCCATTACGGGAAGTATTCAAGTCACTTAGAAGCCAGGCTCTTTATTAAATATGATAAACGATAACTGCTCCGGAAGGCGGTGTTATGAATGTTGTTCAGCACTAAAGAAATTAATGCTGTAACAATTACTATAGCTGGTCGGGTAGTATTTTGATTATAATATAGGCTTAGAATTGATATATTTAAGTTATTTATGAAAATGCATTAATCATTTAATCCCATTTTTTTACTTAATTCAAATATCTGTTCTCTCGTATAACAAGGATAAGACAAATATATATTAGACTTAAAATACATCACTATTTTTTGTTCTTTGATTTGATTAGACCTTGCGTTATGTCTGACAAGAAAAGAAACAAAATATGCTCAAATAATAAAGAAATAGTAAAATTTAATTAGCATTAATTTAGCAGAAGAGGCACCAGTGGAGCTATAGGGTAACTCTCAGGGTATCTACAAGGACATAGTTGCTAATTCAGCAACATATCGAGACATATATTTGATTTTAAATGAGAATTTTGCAAATGCAGTAAAAATAAAAACAGATTTTTGTCCCGATTCTATTTTAAGTGATCATCATACTCATTTTTGAACCTACCTTTTATTTTGCCCATTTTAATATGGTATATAATGACAATGACCATAATTTTTTTTCCTACTGAGAAACGGAAACTTCATAAGAGATTTTCTTAGTCTAACTAACAAGGCTATACAGTAAAATCCGTGTTTAACTTTATTTTAATAAACAAAAATGATGATAAAAATACAAAATTAAAAATTTCAAGTTTACTTTCAAGTTTAGAAATACTGTCTAACATTTCTTTATCTTTTATAAATTGAAATATAATGATCTTCTTTTTTTGTATTAATATTGTGTAAAATTTTTTTATCCGTGTATGTCTTTCTAATTTCTTGACAAAAATCCTAGGCCTGCGATCATGTCTTGCTTTTTTAGCATTTGACCCAATTAATTCGCTTGTTGCTTTAAGATGTGGGAAGATTTTTATTTCTTTGAATTTTAAACCACTTTAATAGACCTATCTATATCTTCATAGCAGGAGCTTTTTAGTTTTTTTTTTAAATTTTTAATGCATTTCTGTTAAATGCCAATACTATTTTTTCTTCAAAATCGTTAATATGGTTGAATGCGAAACTCCAAATTCTAAGGCTAATTTACTGTCACTTTCGCCGTTTTCTAACCTTGCTACTGTAGTTCCTCTTTCTTCAATGGACATCGACTTTCTTTTAGACGTAGACGCCAAAACACAAAACTCAACAATCTTCGTCAGACATAGACTAAATTCAAGCGGCGCAGCATCAAATAACTTGTAAAGAGAGTCTTTCAAATTATCCCTCGAAACTCTCTGTGATTCCCCGTTTTTAGGTCTGTTCGAACGTTATAAGAATATGGGACGCATATGTTATTGAAGAAAAAGATATTGGTTTTATAGAAAAAATACGCAATAAATCAATACAAAAAATAGTGTTGAAAGGTCTCGGTAACCAGATGATCATATCAAAACAAAAACATGTAAATTGGTGCAGTACAACTCTCTCACGAAATCTGGCTTAGTATTTTAGATATATAGATGATATTTAGTGAAAAACAAACAAAAAGTTTATGAAAATGTGATTGTTTAAAAACAAATTTTATGCAAGCAATTGTTTGACTTTTGATCATGAATTCCGACATTTAAAAGGGCCAGACTCTCGTTTATGGCAATTTCTGCTATATTACTAACTATTTTAACATTTGAGAACTGACAAATCGACAGTAATATTTATTTCTTACGTTTAAGTTTAAAAAAATTTTCCTTAATCACCGCACAAAATATTTAATTATTTAATTTAAGAATCCACTGGACAGTATAATAGCATACCCATTAAACTCGACATTGACAGTTGTAATTTGAAGATCGCTGATCAAGCAAAACATATATTTCATCATCATCACCGGCATTTTCATCCACTGTTGGATATAGGTATACCTCTCACATATACCAATGATGTGTCTTAGTTGTTTCATTTATGTATTTTGAGAATATACATTTGATAGACCCCAGAAATATGTTTTCTTCTTGGAGTCTTTTCTCGAAAAATAATATAACGTGTGCGCCAAAAATTTGCACATATGTGCCAAAAAATTTAGGCCCGCTTCGCATCAAATGAGTGCAAAAAGCCTCCAAGTATCAAACACTAGTGGATCATTATACTCCCAAAAAAGGTCTTTCTATATAAAGAGAAGCTGATGACGGACTGAGTGAAGTTAAATTTATTTCGTCCTACACATGGAAGATTGATTACACTGATTAGGATTTATTTGATGGCTGTCCGGCGGTTTCTTAAGTGGCGAACCTACGGAGTTGGATGTGGGGTATATAGCCTCGCTTAAAACACATTTTTTTTTTTATTTATTAAGTAAACTCTAACTAGCAAATATTGTATTATTCGTTTTACAAAGTACTATTTGGAGATCGGTCAAGTTAGGTTAGGTTAGGTTAGGTTAGGGGCCCCCATAACGAATTTTTATATGAAAATTTTAAGGTTCTTTAGCACTCTTTTTGCACCCTAAAATTAAAATTTTGCTCCCCCTTTCTGTTGACTAATTTTTAAATTTACTATTTGCGAACCGTCATAATATTCGGTGAGTTTTGCACCACAAAATGTAAGCTCTACAAATACTTGAAATTTGAAACCTCCCCCCCCCCCCCACTTAACAAATTTTCATTTGCGACCGGGCATATTATCCGGTGAGTTTTGCACCGTTTTTCACCACAAATTTTATGTTGTGCACCCCTTCTTTAGACACTTTACAAATACCTAAAACTTGAAACCTAGCCTCCCCCCACTTGACAAATTTACGTTTGCGACCCAGCTCATTATTCGGTGAATTTTGCACCGTTTTGCACCACAAAGTTTAAATTTTGCACTTCTTCTATAGGTACTCTACAAATACCTGAAATTTGAAACTTAGCCCCCCCCATTTGATAAATTTACATTTGCGACCCACATATTATTGTGTAAATGTAATTTTGTCAAGTGGGGGGTTCTAGTTTCAAGTTTTAGGTATTTATAAAGTGCTTAACGAAGATATACAAAACTTAATATTTCTGGTGCAAAACTCACCGAATAATATACTGGGTCGCAAATGTAAATTTGATGAGTGGGGGTCTAGGTTGCAAGTTTCGGGTATTTATAGAGGACCTATAGAAATTTGTCAAGGAAGGCGCTGCTAGGTTGCAACTTTCAGGTATTTGTAGAGTGCCTATAGAAGGGTTACAAAACTTAAAATTTGTAGTGCAAAACTCACCGAATAATATGCTGGGCCACAAATGTAAATTTATCAAATGGGAGGAGCTAAGTTTCAAATTTCAGGTATTTGTAGAGTGCCTATAGAAGGAGTGTAAAGCTTAAACTTTGTAGTGCAAAACTCACCGAATAATATGCTGGGCCGCAAACGTAAATTTGTCAAGTGGAGGGGGAGGTTCAAGTTTCAAGTTTTAGGTATTCTTAAAGTGTCTAAAAAAGAGGTGCAGAACTTAAAATTTGTGGTCCGAAACACTGGGCAAAACTAACCGAATAATATGCTTGGTCGCAAATGTAAATTTGTCAAGTGGGGGGAGGGCTAGGTTTCGAGTTTTAAGTATTGGTACAGTGCCTATAGAAGAGGTGCAAAATTTAAAATTTGTGGGGGGGCACGGTTAACATGGCCCCACCCAGTAAGACAAGTCAGTATTTACTCAGGAGAGGGAGTGCAAGATTTAAATTTTAGGATGCAAAACGGTGCAAAAAGAGTGCAAAAGAACCTTAAAATTTTCATATCAAAATTCGTTATGGGGGGGGGCTAACTTCACCGACCTACTATTTGGGTCTAGACAATCAGACAAACTTGTGAAATATTAGCATGTGCTGGAAAAAATCAGTACTTTATGTTTATTCCGGCAAAGGATTTTAAAAATTTAGTAAATATGCTGAAACTGTTGAATGTAACATTTTCCTCAAATAACTACTTCACAGTAAAGTGTCAATTATACGATTAAATAGCCTGTACAATATCGAGGATTACGTGGAAAAACTCCCGAAATTCTCTCACCAACGTAAGTCGCTGCTCGTTTGTCTTATCTCTTATAAGCGGTGTACCCATTTATTTTTAAAAAAAGAAAGTGTATCGCTTCAATTAATATCCTTTGTAAGTAACAAGCCAGCTAGCGCCTTATCGCTCCGGTATCGTTTTTCTTACGCCCAACCATAATTGTAAACTCTCATTCTCGGAAAACACACTTATTTTGTTACTCGATAGAATGCTTAATTACATTACCCGACAGTATTTTGTTTTTTAACATTATTTTCCAATACGTTTATTTAAATTAATCATTGCTTGATTTTGTAATTTTTGTGTAGGCCAATACATATGAGGAAATTGGCTGTTTGTATTATCATAACAAGCAAGAAACGTACTATATGTGCGAATGTGAACCCTTCGAAGTTCGACGACAACTACAGTTTTAAAATTACTACAGAAAATTATGAATTAAAAAGTGGTCCTCATATCTCAAGACTTGACGGTGTGGATATTTACTAATCATTACATAATTTAAGTAACATTATTTTAGGATATATCAAACACATGAAAGTCATGACGCTACTATGATAGTGAAACCGAAAAGTTGTATTTCTATGGAAAGTAGAAACTAAATATTGGCTATCGCCCATTTCTTAAGCACAAAAACATGTCCAGTACCTTGTCCATTTTGATCGTATCAAAGTCAGTTAATTATAGACAGATTCAATATTTAATTTCCTCTTGTGCAAAAAAAATCCTCTATTTTTATAGGAAAAGAAAAAAAATAGAAGGAATCCTATCCATAATGAAACAATACTAGTACAATAACTCAATAACTAAAAGACCATTAATTTAATGTTAGTCATTACGACAAATTACAGGACGACTAGAGCGGCCATACAGATGTAAAATTATAGAATGGATAAGTTATAATAACCTTTTCAGTTAATGCATACATAATGCATTAAGTCTTTTATTGTTTTATTGGATACGTTCTTTTGAATTATAGCATTATTACAGGGTTCAATTGTCGATTATTCTTGTATTAATATTAACCATGATTTGTACATGGGACATTTATTATTTATTTATCGGAAAACAATAAACTTGTGTATATTTAGAGATATATTAGAATGCTTTGTGGAATTTTCTACTTTTCTCTATTTCAAACATAAGCGTCTAAAGGAAACAATAAAACAATTTTATTTTTCAAAGCAATTATCAACATTCTATAAATGAGAGAGTACGTCTATATTCACTATTTATATTTTAATACGTTAAGCGCCGTAGCAAATACAGCGTAAAATATATATATATATATATATATATATATATATATATATATATATATATATATATCTCTAGGGAAAATTTAATATTTTATAGAAATCTTTTAACTGATGGTGCTGAAGTAACTAATGTAGTGGAAACTGAAGCTAACTAAAAGTTAAGAGACGAGAGTTTTAGTTCATTTACACTATCTAGTTTTAAAATAAAAATATATATATATATATATATATATATATATATATATATATATATATATATATATATATATATATATATATATATATATATATATATATATATATATATATATATATATGTTTTTCAAGTAAAATTACAACAATCAGTCACTGGTGACCATCTTGGCCTGGTAGGAAGTTTTGTTCTAGTTGGCCAGGGGATCATATTGTTGGTCATTGCAAATAAGTCTACTATACATCGAAATAAAACAGCATCATCATAATGTCATACAGAACATTTTTAATAAGTAAAATCCATGCAATTGTTCCTGTGTCCTGATGACGACCTTACAGTAAAAAATAGGAAACACTGTTGAGGGTGTTATAAAATAAAGTGGCTAAAGTTGTCATTGCAATTATTAAAGGTTCCGACGAGTCGAATAAACCGGCAAAATATCGAGTGCTTTTCAACAACACAAAAAGCGATGTGTTTTTATGCGTTTTACCACCCGGCCCCTTCAACGTCGCAGCCCAAGATCCGTCTGTCGGACTTTAAAGACAATAAAAAGTCTATGAAAAAGTGTCGATTTATTGCGTATAATGGGCATTCACACTTCTATTTAGATTGTTTTCGTAATTGTCGCATAAAATTAAAATAGGTTAGTTTAGGTTAATTTATAAATAAGGTTCATGTTATAAAACATTTTTTGCTATGTAAAAAAGTTTGAAATCTGGTGTGATTTAAGATATATACTGACTAGCACAATGATCAATTACAGATACACATCATTTAAAATGAAGTTTATGGAGTTTCATTTCGTAGTTAGAAAATCCGTTCGGAAAAGATAGATTTTGATTACTTCGTTAAACACCAACCTACTACTAAACCGCCATTTTAAGCCATGATATATTAGCATATGCAGTTTCATACTGTAAATAATCAACAGATGCCAAAATATTCAAAAAATCATGAAAACATGGAACCTCCAAATAGGCAGCGAAGATACGAAACTCGTAAATCCTTCAAATTAAACAAGATAAGCTAATCTGTTTAAAAATATTACCTATGTCATATTATTACGAAACCTGTATATTTTAGTTATTAATGAATCATTCATTAATTCTTTCCTGATTTGATCATTTTGTTAAGCAGAACGGGAAAACAAAAAAAGCTATCCTCAAAATGTATTTCTTTTGAAGAAATATTTAACAAAGTTCTGAATATTCTGTTTAAATATTAATTACATTATTTGCTATATGGTGCAAAATTCTATATTACGTATTTTATTTTTAAAAGAAAAGGGGACCTATGTTTATATCTATTCCATCTATAATCCAGCACCGCGGCTGTTATGCAACCACATAAACATCATACATCTATCCGCCTTTGAAACGGGGCGCGCCTTGCACAGAAAAATAATATAATAATATAGGGCAAATGTGTTCCTCGGGAGAACAAAGCGTTTTAAACTTAGAGTAAGAATAAAAATTTTACTCTAGGTCGTAATTGCCCGTTGTTACTGGGGAATGGCCCTCCCTATTTTAAGAATAGGCAGTATTTTATTTAATTTTGGTCTCTCGTAACCTAACCTAACTTTTTTAGTTCACAAATACACAGTAAACAAGGAAGTCGAACAGCTGATGGATCACTTGCGGAAACATAACAGTGGTTTAATAATGGTGTATTTAAGTATTGCAAAATAGAACATAAATTCCAGTAACTAGGAACCAATTTAAGAATAATATTTTCTATTGACGGAAAGACTAAAGAAGCAATAAGGGCAGTTGAATTTAGATTATCATAATACTGTTACAGGTAGGCATGAATTTGTATATTTTTAAGCAAATAGAATGTACTTGCTAAAATTATATTTTATTGTCTATGTCGAGGTCTATGCATAACTTGTAAACAAAAGTATTCCTTAACAGGTATTATCAAAGAAAATTTATAGTGTAAGCTATTATTTTCTTTGAAATAATCTTTGTTTTTCTTTAAAAGAACTATAGTTGGAATTATATAATGTTATAATTATTAGAATAGGGAAATAATTAGTTATATTATATTGCACAGTATGTGGCGTATGGCACATTTATTGATTATAGCAATATTTTTACTTTTTTGCAGAATATGACCCTAAAAAGAAGGGCATGATACAAGAAATGATGTCAAGTATTTGATACAGTATTTTCATTTACCTTTCACATACTTAGTCAATATAAGGAAGAACAATCACTGAAGCACAATTACAAATTCCTCGATAAGCTATTTTGTTGATTCAAATTTGTACTCGACCATTTTGATTGCAGAAGATATATACCTGTGTAAGTATTAATTGTGATTATTTTTTTTTATAAAGAAACAATTTACTATAATATTAGACTTAAACAGCTTAGGCTAGTATAATTCATAAGCTTATGTTTAGCAAAGTCTACTACAAAACATACCTATGAGTTCGTTATTATAACAAATTATCAGTTTACAGTATCAAACAGAATTTAACACTTGAAACCTTGTTTGATTTGACTAATTATTTTTGCACTGATATTCTGTCGGAAAACAGCAGCAGGATAATGCATAGCAACTCAACTGATGAATGGTGCACTTATTTTTTTATTATGTCATCCATTAAACTTTATGCTAGACACCTCATTATGTTTTATATGTTTGTGTAATTTCTTACAGGATACAAATATGTTTGAAGTGTTTGTTTTTCCTTGAGTTTTGCTAATTGCAATTTTTAATGTGTATTTTTAAATTAATCTTTTGTTCAAATCTATGAATCGCTTTTGAAGTTTCACATCACAATAAAAATATTCTATTTAAAAAAATAACTATTATATGACTTAATAAGTTCATTATGTTTAATGGAATTTATTTGTTTATTTTTATGTAAAATTGTACAGAGTGCCTGGTTATATTTTAAATGGTAGGTACCCTAGAGGCCTTATGCTATGAGTTATCAGAAAACTTTAAATACAAATGTTTTTGGGTTTGAACAAAATCATCATTCATTAATCATTCTTGCCGATTATAAATATACTAGGTTTAAACTTAATCTCTAAAGATAATAGAGAAATTTTGGTTTGGCACTTTGCCATAAGAGGCAATGTGTAATAGAGAGATGGAGAAAGCTCCCAATATAGTGGAGTCAGTTGGAATACATTGCTTCTTATTATAAGGTTTTTCTTAAATTTCTTGATTATCTTTAGAGATAAAGGTCTTAAACCTAGTCCATTATTAATAATCAGCAAGAAGAGACCATTTGAGGTGTATCTATTATACAGGGTGTGCCTTTTAAAATAACGCAGTCGATGCCCATTTGCTAAATTTCTGATTATCTTTTGTTTGTTTTTCTTGTAAATTGACCAAACCTAAACACTTGTATATTTAAAGTTTTTTGATAACTCATAATAAAGTCTCTAGGGTAATGTTTAAAATATAACCAAACATCCTATACATAAAATCTGTATAAAATATCAGATGTGTTAAAAATTCAAAAAAAAACTACATGGATATACATAAAGGAACAAAAGTGAACCAAACTTAATTTTAGAGAAAAAATTATACACCATATACATTATACCTATATCATG
The DNA here is from genome assembly GCA_030620095.1 of Kuschelorhynchus macadamiae. NCBI lineage: Eukaryota > Metazoa > Arthropoda > Insecta > Coleoptera > Curculionidae > Kuschelorhynchus > Kuschelorhynchus macadamiae. The sequence goes on from JAUTXW010000338.1 coordinate 534,418, forward strand.
AAGAAACCTTATTTTTTGTAAATTAAGTTAACTGTGTTTACCATTTTTGACCAGAAGAGGTTATTTCAAATCCATTATTATGTAATTCTGGGATACCTTGTTAGGTACTGGAAGATACTAGGTTGCTAAAAGTACATTTTGTAAGGATATATTAAATATTTATACAGGATGTCCCAAAAATGTTGTATAAGGTGCAGCTGCTGTTTTTTTATTATGGACTATTTTGTTTTATTAAAGAAGAAAACATCTGGTTTATATGCAATTTGGTAAACTGAGGTTTAATACCTTAAAAAAGACCATACATGAATTTGTAATTCGTTTTGTTTAAAATTTTATTTTTTAAACTTCAATTTACTTGAAACATCTGTATGTTGCCTTTTTTAATCATATCAAATAAAGTATAACTGACTAAAGTCTATGAAAATTAAGATTACTCACAGTGAAAACTGTATTTTGTAACAAGAAACATTTTTTTCTCTCGATTTTTTCTTCAGAATAACTTTATTTTATAGATTCAAATCTGTCTCTATTTTGTAAGATTTGAGGTGATCATGGTATCTACTGTTCAGAAAGTCAAGAACTACAACATATATAAAATGTATGGAATTTCCCTCAAGCTAGTTTTATAAGATTCGTCTGTAGTCCTAGTAGCTACCTCGCAATTCACCCATTCTTGTCTTGTCTTTGTTCAATATAATTTTTAGAATACCTTGTGGCATTGTGGATTGTGACGTATAAATGACGAACTTAAAGATGGAAATTTTTGGAAAATATTCAGATCTCAATTTTTGTTCAATAAAAATTAACATATTTAGTTACGGTTTTCGACACTGTCTAGCAGACGCGTAACTAAGGGGGGCATAGGGGAGGCGATGTCTTTTTTTGGGATATTGCATGGGCGCCCGCAGAACCATAACTGATGAAAAAAAAAACAAAAAAGTTCATGCATAGTCCATTTGGTATATAAATATAATTTATATACGTAATACACAATATTTACATTTTCCAGGGGAGGCAAGCGCCCCCCTCCCCCCAACCCCTCAATCAGTAACAGGAGTCCAGGGACGACCCTACGGTCTAGCACGAAGGTTATAGCCGAGAGGATGTTAATGCAGAGGTCTTCAATAAGTTGTTTTACAGAGTGTTTTGTAAAACACTTGTAAAAAAAGTTTTTCTTGTTTTTTTAAATTCTTTAGTTTTTTTTGTACAGGGTGTTTTCAACGAAATTGTAAATTTTTTTAAACGTGTTTTTTTTTCTCAACTTTTGTATCCCTTAAACTATTATTTCTTACCTCAGTTATTAATAAAGGTAATGTCTCTAAATTTATTAATGCGACTGTTGTACAGGGCTTTCATTTATATTTTGACACCTAGTTACATCTTTAATTATAGAAAATTTAAAAAAAACTTTAATTTCAAAATTTGTAGGATTATTCCTGTATTATGGTCTAAGAATATCAAATATTTCTAAAAAATATTGAAAAGTAGAAAAAACTACAAAATATGGATTTTTTAAATGTGACACCTTGAATATTATTATCTAATTAAATTAGTCTTTTCATACCGATTATAAATATATGAGTTCAGAGAGAGAGAGAGAGGACGAATATCTTTGCCTCTTATGAACTGGTTTTTATCAATTTTTTGGATAATCTTTAAAGATAAAGGTACCAAACCTGATATAATTGCTAATTTCAGATTCATTTAATGTTGCATTAAATGGAGCCAGCTAAAAAAAAATATAGGTTATGTAATTTCTTCTATTCAGTAATATTTTGTAATCTTAGAAGATAATAGTGAAAAAATCCTAAAATTATTGTGTTTTTATTTTCTATATTTAAAGCTGTATCTGGATGTCAAAATATAAATAAAAACGTTATACTTATAAAAAAACTGTTTTGCATATTTTTTACTTTGAACTAACTTCAAACTCATCATTAGAATTCATTAATATCTATGTAAATTTACAGACCAGAACAGACCTTTTTACCATTATTTAATAAGTTTCATTAATTTTTAAACTCTCAAATGACCTTTTGATCTGATGGATCATGAAAGTTAGTTTAAAGTAAAAAGTTCACAATAGAATGGTGTAAGAAACAATTGTTTGATGCATACAGGAGCTGAGTAAAACAACACATCCAGAAAAATCTACATTTTGGTGAAAACACCCTTTATATAAAAAAAGTTTTTTGGTATTCGGGTGTGGATTATCCTGGGTAGAAAAGAACAATATAATATTTCGTTTTGTAATAGTCATTGTGTGTGTATAAACATTTTGTGAAAATGACAAGGGCTTAGATAATACTCTGTGTAACAGATTTCTTGTGGCCTTTTGCATTTTCGAAGCGATAAATCCAACATATAGTGCTAGGCATTATCGAAAACCACAACACAATATATAAATTCTGGTTGAAAATTCGTAAAGTTGAATTTTGTCTACAAATTTGGACATCAGTACCTAAAATTAATTAATTAATGTAGGGGTTATGGTTATATTGAATAAAAAAAATTGGGTGGAGGTACTATACATGCTGTTGGTTACAAACACAAGTTTAAAAACCATATTTATATGGATATTCTTCTCATTTTCTTAAGGGGAATATGCTCCTTAAGTATTGCTTTTAATTTTTAACTAAAATTGGAAATATACCTATTTTGTCAATAACGAAGTTTTTTAATAGCATATTTACAGCTGATTTTTCGAAAAGCAATTTTTTTACAATATTTTTTCTTCTTTTTAGGTATTTCAAGTCACAGTGTGAGTCCTTTGGACACTTTGTAAAAGAAAATGATGTGGACTTATATATCACCAGAAATCAGCTGCAATGGAAACTAATTTAAGCTTGTAACAACTTGAAGAATAAAAACATGTCCAATTGTAATATTTTTTTATTTAGTGACAAATCTAGAATTTATTTTTACTATAAAATATTGCAACACTTTAAAAAAAAATGTAAAGAAGTTCCAGTCAATTTCATAATAATCAAAATGGAAAATTATTTCATTTATATCTTAAAGATTTATAACTATACTTAAATCTAAAAAAATAATTATAATTAGGCGTTTTATAGATACAGATTTACAGGGATATAGAAAGTTAGAGATTGATAACATTATGCAATTAGTTATGGGTGGTATTATATATGAATCTTTAAACAAATTTCCAAAAGTTAAGGTATGAAAGTAGAAATATTTATTTTTCAGTTCCAACTGTTTCTTTTGGTAGTTATGTAAACTCTCCAAACGTCAATTTTTAGTTTTTAGACGATAAAATTACTCTCTTAGGTATAGGATCAACTGTGCAGTAATTTTATTATTTTATTAAATTTAAGTAAATTTTCTTCTTCCCAATCATATGGTAATTATCAGTATCTTTGAAATATTTAGAGAGTGACAAAATATCTATTTTTATTAAATGAATACCCTGTCTATTTTTTACACCTATGAAAAGCTAAAAAATATCTTTCCAAAAAACTTCATGCCAAATTTTCTGATATACCCACCTATGATATTTAAAAAACTAAAATTAATACCTTCCTGCAAATGGCCATATTATTTTTGAATATATAAATTTCGTAACAGTTACAAATAGAGTATTTCTTAAAAGGGCTTCTTTATACAGAGCATTCCATGTAAAAAATTACACTGTGTGTAATATTTTTTAGTACGAGAAATAATAAAAATATTAGAGAGGGACCACTTTAAATGGCAATCAATTTCCCTCGTACAGATTGTCACTACAATTTCCTGCATATTCAAATAATTTATAGGCCGTCATTTAGTTTTGCCATACAAGATTCGGACTAAAATTTTACCAGTCTGTCTCTGTTTCTCACTTGAGTTTTATGCAATTTTATTTCATTAGGCCGCCATTTTGTTTCGACATATTCGATTTTTACCAAAATGTTTCCATTCCGTTGAAAACTTAAATTCAACTGGATAAGTAGTTTTTAAGCTATGCTGCGTACAGGCAGACTGACAGAAGTGGGAAAACATGGGGCCCAAGCACCCTAAAATGCAAAGTTCTGCAAAAGTGTTAAAGGGTTAATTTTTCATTTTTACTCTTGTAAACTGGTCTAAATGCTGGTGGTTGCCTTCTTCAATAAGGACTTTTATTTATTTTAAACTTTATAATTAAATGGTAAAAGTATTAACTTCTATTTGTTTATTTTTCTAATAATTTAATAAATCCTATTATGTATTTTAATAATTTTAACACAGAATAAATGTGTAACTTGTTTTATTAAGACCATATTACCATTTTATTAAAAATCGTCTTTAAATAAACAATACATTTGGAAAAATAAAAAACATATTTTTATTACCAATTCGTTAGATAAATATAGAAAACAAATGTATTAGAAATTAAAGTAGGAAGTTTCATTTTGAAAAAATATTTAATTCAGAATAAATATAACAAAATTTTGACTAGTACATCTAAAACTAGTCCACTCTAATAAAGATATGTATGCATTTATCACTACATTACATTGAATTTGTAGACAATAAAGACAAAAAACTTAAGCTCTATCTCAAAATATGGCTTACTAAAGTATTCACCAATTGTCTGTTAAATTTATTAGATATTATGTTATGTTATCTTAAAATAGTTATTTCCTACCTCGAAATACCTGACAGTGTCTTTAAGAATATCATATTCTCTAATGTCTCTAAAATATCTGGAAATACAAGTGCAAAAATGTTATATTACGCATTTATAGTAATAACATTAAAATCTGTTCTGGAAAAGCACAATATAATATCCACTAAAATGTTCACCTTTTTTCATTGCACTCACATGTAGCGATTAATTAAAGTCAAATTTAGGTCTCTTGAAATCACGACTTATTTGTTAACTTCTGTTTTATTAGAATATTAGTAGGTATTAGGTACAATAATTATTCACCATCACCAATTGATGCCAGCAATGCTGCTATATCTTCCGTTTTAGAAGTATAACAAACACAAGTATTAAGGATCTCCAGGCAGACCTTAGAAGCTTCAGATTTTTAATTCTTCATCACCTTTTAATTATTTCCAAAATAATAAAGTATACTTAATTAATTAGGCCAAACAAATGTGTCGTGTTTTGCTCAACGTCAACAAAATAATTTTAAGGTTAACAGTAATTGTCAAATCGTAATGAAAAACTGGCTTACTTGACGTCAAAAAATACATGCAATTTTCCATTTAAGAAATGGATGCTACTTCCAACCTTTGTCAGTTGTTTCGCTAAATCACGTGATTTAGCGATTCGTTAACTAACGAACAAATTTTTTTTTCTAGGACAGTTGTCGACATGATCGACATTATTGTTGTTGTCAGTTGAGAATTGGCGTCAACGCTATAGTTCACGCGGCAGCAATTAAATTGTCGATATGATGTTCTGTACGTTCCCAATATTGGAAACTATAGGAGGGTTGGATAGTTAAATTTTCTTTCAGTGCTGCAGTTTGAATTACATCAAGTTTTCGCAACATGGTGCTTAACAAGGCAATCTACAAGTAACCGCGAATAAAAAAACGCATATTAAGAACTTGACTTTATTTACCCGTTGTTTTAAAATCAGCTTCCCTCAAAATGTATATATATATGCAGTAATTAATTAATAAGAGTAGAACATATCTGTGAAAGGCTTAAAAAATGACACGTTAAGAAAAATAAAACGTGGAAACATAAATATTAGGCAGTTATCTAACGGTGTGGTGGCAACTACATTAAAAGGCTAAAGATTGGATCTCAAGCATGCATCTCTGTAATGTAGTGGTTAGCTTTGGTTTGGTTTGATATACATCTTAAAACACATACATTTACGTTTTTCAATAAAACAGGCATCAGTTATTAATACAGCTTGGTGGATTGATACCAGGTTAGTCACCGTAGCGTGACAGCGAGTTGGCCATCTGTTCTTTGAAGTGAGTTTTTTGTTTATTAGTAATTGGGAAGTATTTTCAACTAACCATTATAAATAAACATCTTTAAATCAACTGTTGTCTACTTGACTACCCTATGCAACGTATTTATTTACGACGATTTGAAAGAAAAGTGAATAATGCGTCAATCGTTATTTATATATTTATTTCTCATTATATTATAATACTCTCTATTATATCGTTTCGAATCTGATGTTTAGCATAAATATTATTTTTCAATTTTAAGTTTAGATAAGACAGGTTTGCAATGACACTTTGAATTAGGCGAGTTTTATGTTGAATAACAGGTACTAAATGCGATAACAGTATAAGGACACCCTCAACAGTGTTTCCTATTTTTTACTGTAAGGTCGTCATCAGGACACAGGAACAATTGCATGGATTTTACTTATTAAGAATGTTCTGTATGACATTATGATGATGCTGTTTTATTTCGATGTATAGTAGACTTATTTGCAATGACCAACAATATGACCCCCTGGCCAACTAGAACAAAACTTCCTACCAGGCCAAGATGGTCACCAGTGACTGATTGTTGTAATTTTACTTGAAAAACACATAACCAATCCTAGATATATATATATATATATATATATATATATATATATATATATAAAAAACAATAAAAAAACAAAATCTAATAATATTAATTTTTTATTTTAAAACTAGGTAGTGTAAATGAACTGAAACTCTCGTCTCTTAACTTTTAGTTAGCTTCAGTTTCCACTACATCAGTTACTTCAGCACCATCAGTTAAAAGATTTTTATAAAATATTAAAGTTTCCCTGTTTGACCATTCTCACCAAAATGTTTTGTTAATACTTTTTTTATGTCGACTATTTTTTCTGCATTCACAGGTATTCTTTTGTATAAGAGCCATGGGATTAGAGAAAAATTTTCCTGTTTTTAAAATTGTCTTTAGAAGATAGTTCAAACATTCTACATTCTGAACTGTAGAATGTTTTCCCTTGTGAAGAAGACATTTGCTGCAGAATTTTTTATTGTAATAAATCTTTTTATTTCCGAAAACTTAATGTGCGAAGTCCTTACAGATTTAAAATATTTCGTTTCCTCTCCTTTGTTTTGAAATCCTTTACATTACAGTATTTTGCTAACTCTTAACTGTACCGTGTCTTTTGAAGATCTCACAGGATTAATAGTTACTTCTTTTTTCAGAATATATTCTATCTTGCCAAATACTCAGTGGGAGGTAACAAGGTTTATCCTGGGATGCTAAAACAAAGGAGAAGACTACTAAACCATTAATTATACAGCTTGCACGTTGCAGTCACCGGATACGAAATAAAACAATTTCATTGGGTAATTGAATAAAGCGAGCTTTGACGCCACAAGGCATGACAAGATTTCTTTCTATATTTATGATAGATAAAGCATAGTAATAATTGTTAATAATATTGCTAATGGGGAAACTCGATTTGCTTAAAAGTTTGATAAGACGAGTTTTGCTATGGAACGCCTCTAGTATGCTCAGATATTGAAACAGTGAGTACAGCCTAATGCTCACCAATAAAGGGCTGTCTTTTATAGTTCTTGAAATTTTGTGCTTTGGTATAAAAATCGGAAACCGAATTTTGCTAGGGTTTATATTTTTTATGTTTGACTAGTGGATTTTGTCTTTTGAGATATCTTCACCTGCTAATCGAATAGTAATATAGACAAGGTTAGAAATATTTGAAAGAGCTAACAAGCATTCCTCAGAAATGCATAAAAACTGCTTATCTTCCAAAACTAAGGTGTTAATTAGAAGCCCCTATAAAAGTTATGTGGTAATTGATTGACTTCATTAATGCAACTATCAAAAAATTGATTTAATAATATTACGTCTGTGTTATGTGTCACATGGAAAAACATGTTAATTCGATTACAATTCAAACCAGATGCCTGTGTGCCTACACCAACGCATGAAGCGGATGGGGTTTTCGATCAATTAATTACTTCCAATCTTTCTTCGCTCGGAACATTCGTAATTCGATTAAACTTTAATAATTTAGCGGGTGGGTCTGACATTTTATAATAGAGAGCTTGAGCGTGTTCCAGCTAGTTTCGTGATTAATATGATTAGTTGCAATCACTGCATTTAGTCTGCCAAGTTTTTATGTTTATGCAATTTATAAACAATTTAAATTTTGTAGTACTGCGAGTACCTGCTATATATTTTTTAAACAGATAGTTGTTAAAGTTTAGTATTATAAGGTCATACGAAGGGACAGAGAATAGAGAAAATAGTAGGGAGGAATATAACAACTTTGTCAACAGATTTTTATCTTTACCACACAATATTTATTCAGTGACAGGAAAATTAAGACATACTAAACCTTATTTTCGTAGACGCCCACATTTGTTAGATATAAATAGTGCACCAGGAACTTTTTTCCTCAGTCTGGTTTGGTTTTAGTCAAGTAAAGATTCACAACAACAACAATAACCAAAAAAAAGCTGCCAATAGCAAAAACTAGTGGAGGGCCGAAAAAACAGGCGCACAAGCTCCAAGCATAAACAGCCGTGGACCATAATTACCCTTTTTATATCAGAGGTAGCTCGGACTAGAAATATTAGAAATAGCATGTGTTTTTAAATTCGCCCGTTAACTAGAGGCTATGGGGCTCGTGTCCGTGGCTGCCGCCTTGACCAACTCACCGGCCTTGGTGGACTAAGTGTGTCAAGTCAAGGCCTGTGGTCAAAAGGGCCATTTGCTACGACAATCATCACTGCATCCACAAGAAAATAATCGAACGCCGAAAATTATGAAGGCTCAAGAATAACTAGATATACGATCACCCACTTTAGACAGCTATACTACTTGAACGTGCAGAGAGCCGATCCAGAACCTTTTACCCTAGAATAGGGCAAGGACCCCTCTGCTAATTTTCCCGAACCCTTGAGGAAGTATCTTAGTGTCTACACCCTCAATCAGAGGGCTGAACTGAGATATAAGCAACACCAACACTCGGGGTCCGAAGTGACTTTATGACGACACCCTGTATAAACCAGAAGAGGGCCGATGAATTTGCCTTTACCCTGAGGAAGAACAAGGACTCCTTCAATATCCCCTACAAAACCGAAAGGATATCTAAGCATCTTCACTCTCAACCGAGGGTGGAAACTTGCCCAATCGACTACAAACATAAAAATCAGGGACAGCTTTCGCACGACGCCCTGTACAAAATAGAAGAGGGCCGACGATGCGGTCATCCTTCTAGGGAACGATTAGGACCCCACAACCATAGTACACCGATACCGTCCAGTTAGACCCATGTTCACTACTCTTAGTGCGGGGGTGAAACCGGCTACCAGCCGAGATGACCCTATCAGATAAAACTATGACACCAGGTCTTAAGCGTACGCCAGTAAAACCCAAACATCTTCTAGTTACGGTCTGTACAAATCATATGTTATCTGGATGCTTTACTTTTCATATTAATATAATTTAGCATGTCCAGACGGTAAAATAGTCACATACCATTTTTTTTAATTTACTTTATTATATGCCTAAGTAATTTCCATTATATTACCAACGTTAAATTTAATATGGGAAAATCAAAGAATCCGGAACATTCATAATTAAATTAATTCTGGAGGATTTTAAATCCTTTCAATTCAAAATGTCATCTTCACAACTTCTGACGAATGTAAGCAAACTTTTTATATGCAATGCAATGCTATGGGACAAAGTACTTTAGTTTGAAAATGCACGTGAATGTAGAGAAGTTAAAAATAAGATCTATTCAGTATTCATGGAGAATACCACAAATCGGTTAAACTTGAAAGGGAAAGAATAGCGATTATTTTCAGATAAACCTTTTAATGGATGAGAAGCAATTTAAATATTTGCAATTTTGTATACATTAAGAAGGATACTAAAACTTTCCAACGACCAATAAATACTTGGCAACATTTTTCATTTTGCTCAAAGCAAAGCTACTAAATTACAAGGCTTTACAATGCAAATTTAGATTGAAATTATATTGCAAATAGAAGAGTGTCGAAAGTACAATGTTACGCACACAGTCAGGAATATGTTTATTATTTAGTTATTTTATATTAGGTTGATCGGTATCAAAAGTATGTGAAAAGTACTTAAAAAAATGTCTTTAATATTATCTTGTGATCGGAGCATTAAAACAGCAGGGTCAGGGTTTTTTTAAGTACCATTATACAGAAATCAACGAAAACTCTAGATTTCATCAGTTTTTATTTCCATTATGTCCATATTATGGTAATCTTCAAGTCGACTGAAGCCAAACCAATGTGCACTTTATTTGATTGTGATTATTATACAGAAAAGAATGAAAACTGTATTTAGTTCTGCTTTCATCAGTATTTACTTCCATTGAGCCTGTCAATTTCCAGGTCGGCTGAAGCCAAGCTTGCGTGAATTTTATTTTTTTGCGACCTAATGTAATAAAATTCAAAAAAATATGCTGCATAGAGACAGAGTGAGATTAGCACTAGGACCGGGTGATTACAAATCATGATAATTAGTCAGTACGGATGAGTAAAACTGTTGCTACTTTCAATTATTATTAAATGTTTGGCCAATTAAACATATTTTTCTGTACATGATAACTCAAATACACAAAAAAAATAGTTTAAAAGTTAATTTCCTTTCGTGTAAATATATAAAAGTTTCTCAGATTTGCTTGTTTTAGTGAACTTCTTATGTTAATTCGAAGGTTTCTTTTTAAAAAGAAAAACATCTCGAAGTTAAAGTTATTTTGTAAACAGATATATGTATAAATATTTTATACTCCTAGTTATACTACCGAGCGCTCCAAAAATATACTAGTATAAAATATATGAGAATATTTTAGTTATGTGAGTAATATTTTCGGAAACATTTACTATGCCAGAACAAGAATCTGAATGAATATAAAATTGCTGCAATCCGAAATGGTACTTTAATAACTCGATATTTAAGAAACGAAAACTGTATACGTAAAACAATGTTTTTTTTAGTCTAAAATATATTAATACTCATTTGTTCTGGGTTTTTTATGTATAATGTTGCTTTTCGAAAGTACACATGCTGTTAAGGAAAAGGGAAAAATGATCATTCTATAAAAATCAATTAGATATGGAGAGAAAGAAGTAAAACCTAAAAAAAAACATTTTTATTTTTCTAAAATAGCTTTCAGTAAGCTAGGTTAGTCTCTGTATCACCAATACCTACGAAAACCAAGACGGCTTCACGAACCAATTTTTTAGACTTGTGACATATAGGAAGAAAGTATTTAAATTTGTTGTATGTTTGTAAGAAAATCACAATAAATCAGTCATCTCTTGCCATTTTGAAAGAAATATTCATCTTAAAGATAATTTTTTTAATCCATAAATACCCTAATGCTCTATAAACTCTCATATTCAGTACCTCCGTTTATGCTGTTATGCGGGACAAAACAGTTACGAATTAAAGCTGCTAAATTGAATAACTTTGTTTTCAAACTGTAGACATCTACCAGTAAAGTACAAACACGATGGAAAAACTCCACGTTTCAACGTTTCCACAAATTCGCATTCCGCAATTGCATCCACGTGAACGCGAACAAATGGCGCGCGAATAAAAGGGTTAAAATTGGCTTAAATTCTGCCGGTCCAAGTTCAAAGGGGACAATTATTATATGTTTTCATGTGGAACGTGGTTTGAGGTTTAATTTTTTGTGTAAACATGATTCAATAATTGTTTTTACCGTTGTGAGTTGTTTCGTTAAAAATTAATATGTGCTCTTTTTATGTCTGGATTTAGCATTTAATAGTAAAGCCTTTTATTTGATTTGAGAATTCCTTTTACTGAGTTACAATATGGTTTAATAAAAACTAAAATATTCAGTCGATGTTCAATACCTTCCTTTTTTCTCGCTTAAAGCTTAGGTGTTAGATGTTAATAAAAAAAAATCATGTGCGGGTTATATACATTGTTTTGCATTAAACCTTAGTTCCGAGATGGTAATATGTAAAAAAGTTTTGTTTGCTGTGATAGTAGAACTACTGAATTGGATGAGAATTAAATTCTAGACTAAAAATTGTAAGATATTTTGTACTGAAATAATAATGGAAATATTGCTTATTGCTGAAGAAGCATTACTTTTAAATCGATTATTGTGCTGCATAAAACTGTATTATTGACTTGCTCACACATTGATCTCTGCAACGATCCATAATGGAGGTTTAGTGCCCAGCTAGATGAAACTTTCGAGCATTTGTGTGTCGGTGTAGAGCTTCAATCAACCAGACTGCTTTACTTAAGAGCGGCTATGTGGAGCCTGAGCTTATAAGACATTCTCGGAATGCAAGCTTACTTTTCTTCTGAAACGGAGCTGGCTTTGGGTTTCAGGCGTTTCCTAGGGGGATAACCCAGCAGCAAAACAAAGTGCTGTTCTTTTAAGTACGAAATTGTTTAAAATGGGCTGGTTTTTTATTTTAACTACATTGTTTTAAACACTGTCTAACAGATCTTAAATGTTGGCCAAATGAAACTACAGGTTGGATTTATTATTGGCATACATTTCTATCACTACTTTACGAGCTACTTGTAATGTGTATGAAAACAGTGCTAAGTAGCATGTGTTGTTGAAACTAAGAGAGTCGCTGTTGACGTATAAAAAATGTATTAAAAAAGTGGAGAATAAAAAATATCGGCTTTTAAACGCTTTTGTCGCCAAAAAAACAAAAACAACTGTATTTGCTAAAAAGCTTTAAATAGGGTTTAATATGACAGTTGTAATTTGAAAATGCCATATGCAACAATTGAATAACAGTATATTTCATTACAAGTCTAGAAACTTAGTCATTGTATATCGCCGAAAACAACGTGTAAAAATAAATAGGACAGTTAAATTCAAATTACAAATAAAGGAGCATTGTTTGATTTGTGCCTTGCCGTGGAGATTTCAATATGGTTAAAGCGTCGCATTCTGAATTCGGTTGACCATGATATGTCATGATGAATTACTTCAGATGAATTGTCAGTAGAAATACCGCAAGTGCATAAGACATTTCCAAAAATTTCTGAAAATTTTTCTGATGGGCAATTTTTAAGAAAGCATGAGTGCATATCAACTGAACGAATGATATTTTGATAGAGAACATCACGAGTGGAAATTAAATTTTAAACCAATTTTACCGACTTTTTGTAATCATCTCCGTTCATGCTCCAAAATATAATTTCTGTCCTGGCAAAATAGTGAAAACTGCATCCATACTGACAGCTTCAGCTTTACTTTATTTATGGGAATACTATTTTCTGTCGCACTGTTAATTTGTGGTAGTTTAAACTCTACAAATCCCGCTTTTTTATTGCACATTTCACGTTTTGTTTTAGAACCAGGCGCACCCAAGTTGAGACCAGCATCCAAACTGAAAAATTTGTCCGATATATCTTCATATTGTCATCTCGCATGATTTACTGTATCATGCTTGTCTCTCATCGTGGGAGTAGCAGTAATCGCTCACGACATTATTGCCAAACTATATTTTTTTTCTACGACAGGAGATCTGTCATTTATTGAAATAGTTTAACTTGACATCCATCGCGCGTCGCTTCGTTCTCTGTTTGAATATTTGAAACCGACCGCCTTGCGCCTTTTTGCTCGGATTGTGTTGTTTTATGTTTCGCTATGTGCTTTATTCAGTTTTCCCTGGACCATTTTATTTGACTTTGTGAAATGTTAGTGCGTCTATTATAAAAGTTTGTACTTATTTATAGACAATAAAAGGTAATATTGAAATAAGCGGTGAGCTGTAAACATTTACAATTTCGTTGTAAATAAAATAAAGATATCAGGGATTTAAAAAATAAAATGTTTTAAATCCCTGACATCGTGGTGATATATTGGCATTCTTGATACTGAATACATACTCACAAAATGAAATAATCTGTCATGATACAATTATATTCCGGGAAGTAAAGGTTTTCCCGATAGCATGACGGAATTTGATTGAATGATTTGACATGGAAATGATTTTCGGTGAATTTTGACTCGATGTATCTTTTCCATTTCAGTTTGCAAGTAAGTCGGATGACCTTGTCAACCCTTAACCTCCAATTTCGCCGCATATCAGGGATTCAAAAAACCGCAGATGTCGAAACTTGGACTGCATTTTACTGTCCCTAATCTGCGATTTCCCAATAAATAATGTTTAAAATTACGCGTCTGTTGTATTGAATTTAGTGTAGAAAATTTTAAAATACAGCAAGGAAAAACGTTTGAATTTCGCGGGCAAACATTGACTCGCGCGTCGTTATTTTATTACCCGTGGTTACCAGAAAACATAGAAAATAGCAAACTTTTAGTTTATTTATAAACAATACTTGTCAATCAAAATTTGACGACAAAATTATCGCAGCAAAATTTTTGACAGATAAATTTTCTCTTATTAATTTGTTCAGTTCCCATGGTAAATTATTATCGGTGCAACATCAGGTAGTTTTATGCGGTATTACTGTACCGTTTTGAAATCTTTGATTATTTCTTAATTAAATTTATTATTATTTTGACATGGGGGTCAGTACCCGAGATAAATGCCTTTTCTTTAAATTAAAACAGATGAGTAAGGTAGTATTTTTGGACATCTTAAATACTTTTTTCTAGATGTGATAATTACAAAATATGGCAGTGATATAAGCAAAACATAACTAGCGAACTGAAAATTTTAATTGTCATAACTACTCGTCATGGTTTGACTCTTAAAACAGTAATGCGTTTTCAGGGGTAAAATCACTTATTAAATATTGTAATAACATTTCTATTAAAATAAGAACCAGAGGTATCTAAAGACTGAATGAAATATGGCCGCCATTACTGAACATTATTTAACGGGTCCTTTTTAAACCCATTTTTTTTAGATACTGTCGGAACTGCTGTAAAAAATAATAAAACCTGTAAGGTGTCAAGTTACTGAAAAATATTACAGCCATTTAACGCATTCATCACCAGATAGGTGGTTTATAGGACTTTTAATGATGCTCCTGATGAATGACCCGTAACCAGTGAAAGTACACCTCTAAATTTGAAGTATGCACGCTGTTTCTGAATAAATTAAATTTGAGACGAAGCAGGAAAATGCATATTAAATACTTAGGTATAGAGTAGATCCGAGAGTAGAACTTAACAATCATTCTTTTTCATATAGAATCTTCTCTATTGCAGTGTATTGTATACAGTATTACAACAATACAAAATGTGTTTTGGTAAACGTGGTACTTTCTCGTATTTACGTATTATGTGGTGATGTTCACAACTTAAATTTTATATACAAAAAATAAAATAAATTTGACGTTTTTTTGCTGTTCTCTGAAAATATTGACTGTTTGTGTATTTAAAAAAAATGTAAGAGGCTAACCCGCCCTCCACCTCCTTCCACCAGATTCGACGTGTTCCACCACGGAAATCCCAAAAACTTACATTCCATTCTTGTTTTTAGGGGGCTGTTCCACAGTCTTTAAGTAGCTTTACATGAATTAAATTTTATATGCAAAAAAAATCTGACTTGTTCCACTGTTTATAAAATAGCTAACCGATATTAAAAAAATATTTTCGTTTTTAGGGGGCTTTTTAATATTTGTATAAAAATGCTACCAGGGTTGACAAGTTTTAAACATTTTAATTAAAAACATGTGTTTTAAACGAATCTTTTGCAGCGTATATATGGTTAAATGTTTAAAAGTACCTGCATCCTATTAAAATTGGCTCACTCAACTATACACCAAGCGAAAACTTTCACGGCTTTGGTCAATTAGATTGGGATTAGACCGTGTTAAAATGCATTTACTATCCGATGTTTTGTCGATTCCACGAGGCATCCTTAGGGCTCTTTACCCTTCGAGATCTAAACAGTAAACTTAGTATTTAGATTACTTTAGTCACTCGACCAGTAAAAAGGGTTCATTATCTGGACAAAAAGAAAATTTACAGTATACAAATGGCGGTCAATGAAAACACCAGAACTAATCTGTAATAGTTGGTTTAATATCGCCAAACGAACAGTGACGCAACTAGGGGGGCTAGGGGGCTTAACCCCCAACCTCGAAATTAGCCCTCTCAACCTCGAAATTACCTCCCCCCTAGTGCTGAGGATCAACCAAAACTTGTGATGTGGCGTGACTCTGCTAGCAAAGCCTAGCAAGCTGAATGCCGATTATAGTCGTGAGGTTCTCATTTTGTCGCGGTGCACCATTGAGTAATGTTTTTAAGTTTGTTTTTGGAGATATTTTTGATTTTGCTGTTACAATAGTTGATAGTTACAATACAGGAAGATAAAAACTTGAAACGATTATATCTTACTATGTTCCAACGCTTTCTATATTTTTTAAAAAATAACACTTACACTCCATTTTGTTTTTAAAAATGGGTAAAAAGATATTCTTCCATCGAGTAGTTTATTTTTCTCATATATCTTCCAGAAATAAACATAGGTATGTTTTTTTTTATTTAACACCTTGTATACTTTTGACCAATTGAATTGGACACTGTCTGGGCTTATGAAAACGAAAATTACTGGCTCTTGGTGTGTACAAAATCATGTAGGTGTGAGTGAGAAATATTTTTAACATTGGAAATGTCTATGTTCGTATATGGGGACCAGGTTACGAGTTTTCGCTCAAGGTAAAAAGACAGCGGTGTCGGGGTCAATCGATCGGCAGTGGTGCTTCGTTTTGGCGCGTTTTGTTGTTATTCTCGCTTAATGCAGTAGTGCTCTTAATTGATAGGACGACCAGCGCGCGGCGGGCGCGCTTATTTTGAAGTTATGGATTCGAAAAGTTTGAGAAATAGCGAAAAGTTTAGGCGATATTTTTAAGATAATAGTCAAACTGAAAACAGAACAAGGTGGGGTAAATATTCTAACAATGAAAAATAATGGAAGTCATTGACGTAGATACTTAATTTTTCTTCACTATACGTATTTAAAATAAAATTGAGGTGATATTCCAAAAAACGGCAAAACTTCTTAAAGTTATTTAATTTTTTGTATAATATAATGTTTGTCCATTATACAGGGTAGACCAAATAGGAGGGGGCACTTTGACAGGTTTCCAGTGATAACTTTTGAACTCCTTAAAATTTGTATATATGGGTTTCATCGTTCTTTGTAACTTTAAGTGTCATAATTATTATTAGTTATTATTCAAATCATGTACAGCCGTACGGTGATAGTCTAAAAAATAATAAGAAACATAAAAACGTAAACAATATGGAGAGTTTATAATTAAATCATTGCCGTACGAAAAAATGCAGCCTAATAAAACGTAAAAAATATTACTAAAAACTGGATGAACTGGTAAAATTTTGATCCGTTTCAAATTTATACCAAGATAGAGACTAGAACCGTGTCTCAATAATTCTTGATTTAAGATTCCGTGAGCGAAGATATTCGATTTATTAAGGGTACAAAAGCCTAAATATTTTATATTTTGAGAACAATAAATTGAAAATAGATATAGTTGAGGTAAATATAACGTTAAAAAATTGCTGAAGTCATTGGCGTAAATTTTAATTTTCTTTCGATTATACATGTTTAAAATAAAAAAAGAGGTAATATTTCGAAAAACGGTGTAATACGGCAAATTAATTTAATTTTTTGTACACATTATAGTTTTACGATTAAGATAAAGTTAACATGAACATTTTCATGGCATTATTAACTTGGAAAAAATGTCATGTACAATAAATCATTGTTTCTTTAAAATTGGTTTTATCAAATCAATCAAATTAATATTATCTTATAAGTGTCAGGGCTTGAACCCTCCAAAAGTCGGTGTCTAGTTGCGCCACTGCGAACGAAATCAGAAAATTTTTGCATATGCCTAATAATAGTTTCTAAACCACGCATTTAATTTACTTTAATTATATTCAATTGCCTTCTGGCTCTGTATGTGAAAACACCAGTATTATTTCCTAAATGTATGCAGTCATATTGTGTATATTTTTTTCTGTAATTATATGACAACAGCATTTGCGTCAATTTTGGTTTGACCAGTGTATAACGTTCTAGAGGATATTTAGGGATAGTGAAACGTACAAGGGTTTAGACCCCCCGCCCCCCTCGTGAACTATTGATTTATTAAGGAAAGGTATAATAAACACAGACATATGATGAAATTCTACTAGATTTGTGTAAAGAAATTAAACCGACTTCAAAAAAAATGCACTAAAAAGTGAAAAATAAGGTATTCACTTTGAAAATTTGACTCCGTGAAGTCGTCGCCAAACTAATAAAGACAGTAAGACCTTATACGTGTAGTATTAGACATCAAAACACCGAATTGACATGGTTATATTTTTGTGATTAAGGGGGAACTGCACGCAGTATTATGGATCATTTGCAAGCCTTCCGCCGCTGCAATATTATGTTAAAACTATAAGAGATATGTATTAGCTTCAATGTGATTTTATTAGGGATATATGTATAGTTGGGCGCTAAATGCAAATTTTTATGAAAAAATCAAATCTAGAATTATAAAATAGAAGTAGATTTGTCCATTTTCGACCATTTTTTTCCACAAAATGGCTCTTTACCGCCTTGCATTGATCCTTTGTCTACCTAACTGGAAAATTTGAAATGGTAAATCGTACTCATGTCTCTGTATTTCTGCAGCACGAGAACCCTTTTGAACCCATTTTTAAACGAAATGTAATTTAAATTGCCTATACATAACACATTTTTTTGATGTCGGACGTGCAGGAGGTTTTCTCTAATACGTAGGTACCTTTTCATCTTACTTTGAACTTGACTAGACCTTGTCGCTGGTTTTTCACTTTTTGCGTGCAGTTCTCCCTTCAGTTTAGCGCCGACTTCACGGAATAAAATTTTGGTGGAAGGTGGAATAAAATATTATTTTTCACTTTTTAGTGCATTTTTTTGAGGTCGGTTTCATTTTTTTATAAACATTTATATTTCATCCTTTTTAGTTTTGTTTGTACGAGTTTTATTGTAAAAAAAATACATACAGGTCGAATTGAGAACCTCCTCCTTTTTTGAAGTCGGTTAAAAATCCGGTCTAACAAATGGTCCACTTTATAATATTTTTTACTGATATAATGGTAGAATCGAGACGCGAGGGAAGAATATTAAAAAACTTCTTGCAATATATCTTGGCGCTATAAACAAAATGGCGCCATTCCGCCATTTTTTTAATGTTCTGGCTATGGGACCACTCCGGCAATATCCTGAATGTCCTCTGAAAATTTCATCCAAGCTGGTCAAACCATCGCGGAGTAATCGATGTACAAACATCAAAAAAAAAAAGTACATAAGGTCAAACTGATAACCTCCTTCTTTTTTGAAGTCGGTTAAAAATTCCAATGATGGTAGTCGGTTAATAACGTTTTATTCATACCGAATGATTTTAGGGTGACCATGAAAATGTGCAACCTCAAATCATTGCACATTTTCATGGTCACCCTCTATAAATAAAATTACATAACGGGATAACAAAAGAGATACCTTTTAGCAAATAAGGTTGTATGTTTATTACACACCTCAATTGCTTTAGTTTGCAAAAGGGTATTTAAATAAAACTCGCTGTCTTTATCGCCCTTATAACTGTTTTTTTTTATGATATTATGATAACAAAAAAACGGGTAAACGGATTTCAAATCAAACTATATAGGACCACCAGAGAAACGTCCTCTACAATTTGGCGTATTACTCATCAAAAGCGGACAAGCCGTTTAGACAATATACCTGAGCAAACATAAAAAAAATACATACAGGTCAAATTGAGAACCTCTTCCTTTTTTGAAGTCGGTTGAAAAGGGACTTTGTTTTTACTCAACAACAAAAATTATTTTTGTTTCAGGATATGGTAAGTTTAGATTTGGTTTCTATTTAGCCGCCTATACAGTGACGACTCGTACTCTAAAATTTAGGGTCGGCTGAGGCTCAAGGCCAATCAAGGGCTATTTTACGGTGAGGGGGTAGTGAAATAATTACCCCCCCTCCCCCCCAGACCGGTCAAACATTACAATTAAAAACTTGGGTAGGAAACACTATAGCACACCGTGACCTGTTGGATTGGGTCTCTTGCATATCCGTAGATGGAGTATTGATGTAAATATAAATAATGTAAATAATAAATTTGCTGCAGGAAAAAATTGGATGTTATTCTCTAACTATTTATTAGAGGCTGTTTTTTTTCACTTATGCGACAAGTATGGTAAAAAATATGGGTATTTCTGTAGTTTTCATACAATTTACAATAAAAAATATTAACAAACTTTTTTTTAATTAACTCCCCCTCCCCCCAGAAAGGTTTCCTAAAATCGCTCTTGAGGCCAATATGGTGTTAATTGGTGCCGCGTCCAAATTTCGTCAAATACTAGTCTTATCATTTTCCGTTATTTCTTCAATGATAATTAGATAGGCACCAACCTATATATAGCAGATCTAGGCTAGAGTATAAATTTAATAAATAAGAAAAAAATGTTAGTAAAACGCTCTAGTTGGTGAAGTTAATTTTTTGATATTTTAATGTATCTCGCCTCAAGAGGAAAATAAAATAGATGCCAACGTGAAAGATACATACACAACCGAAAAAGTATATTGTCCAGCAAGAACCACGATGCGGCTGGCCGAATTTTAGATTAGATTAGATATCTGTGGACGGTGGCTCACGGACTGCTGTTAATGGCGTTATTTGTATGTTAGTCAAGCATAGGAATCCCTACCTATTTTGCTATGTGCCCAGGAAGTAATAAACATTTTGGTCTTGTGCGTTTTTAGGATGTTTGGAAAATTATTTTTGAAAAATATTTGCCTACTTTTTTAAAAAGAGAATTTTCTCTGTACATTTTCTGGTACGGCCTGGCCGACCCTGCCGCCCCTGAGGAGCCGTCACTGCGCCTATAGCTTTAAGGCAAAATTAAATTTCCTGTTTAAGATAATTATAAATTCTTATAAGCAAATGAAAAACGGATGAGTATTTTTAAAAGCAAACTATTTGCTCATTCGTTTGGTTTTCACAAATTCAGCTAAAATTTCCTTTCCATGCCATTTCACAGGTTTCTTTTTTTTTACCTGAGCCCGAAAGAACGTTATTCGCGTTATTCCTGCTAACTTAAATATCATATACGTATACACATTACAAGTCGGTCCATATACACATGTTAGGTTTTAGTCTTAAATAACCATATTAGGTATATACAGTGATACTTTTTCTCTATTCAAAATAGCAAGTCAAAACATTACTAAATAATATTTGTTTACTTATCTAACAATTCATATCTAATAATCTTAATAATCTTCCTTAACACCTGGTGTGTAATAATTAAAATTAAAAATGAAAAGTTGAATTTTTGTAAAAGTTGAAACAATATGTAAACAACCGATAGCTCGATAAATACCCGAGTTGATATGTGGTTAAGACACTGTTAATGTTTCTTCCTATCGTTCGATCTTTAATTACCAAGGCAAGGTATAATATTAATTTATCAGAAATAAGGTCGATACTTGGTTTTCAGTTTAATTACATTATTCATTAACTGTCCTTATGCAAATCGAAGAAATCTATAATTAAATTAGTATATACTTATATAAAATTAAAGTATTATTTTTAGGAAGCCAGAGTACCTAAACATAAAACTTTAGTTTAGTTGAAAAATTCAATTCAATCGGAACCTTCAATGTACTCATAATTAGCTAGATTTACTAACATGATATACCCATAATATTTAATAGCGCCCAGCACAAGGAATAAGTCCATATTCAATGGAAAGATGCAATACAGATTGAAGTTAATTATTTGCTGCTTTCAACACTGTAGCTTTTGACTTAACGACAAGAAAACACGAATCAAAACTTGTTCAGCGTAAGCAAACCCGTACATCTTTAATCGAACATGCATAATATGTTCACTTAATATCGTTTTACTGTTTTTCTTTAATGTGTCGACATATTTTGCTTATTATGGTATGTTTCGAACTTTCTCACTTGCTTGTCATGCACACTTATATATTCAGTGTAAACTACTGAAAATATGGAAAATATAAAAACCCGTAAAATTCCTTTTATACATTTTTCCCAAAAGCGAAGGAAAAGTTTAAGCTCAAAGCTCTTTTGAATGTCTTCTTTTACGGAAAAATATAAAAACCTGGCCGTTAAAATATGTTTGTATATGAGATAAGTTTTAACAAGGTTTTTGCGATTCTTTCGTTTAAGAGGAACTTTTGGACCATGATATACTACTGTTCATTGTATAAAACACATTTCCGATAACAAATCGCACAAATGAGAGTTAATCTACAAAACAAAGAGCTAAAAATATATATACCCCCTGGAATGAAAAGTAAGCTTGCACAGTGTGTTCGTAGCCTGAGTAATTACTAAATAGAGTTCTTGTAAATTTACTAGATCTTCTAATCCGTTCAAGGAAATTTTGGCATTGATTTAGCCGTTTAACTAACACACTGATTAACAGACGATTTTCTCAGACATTGTTGTTTCTAAATTATATTATCGAACTTAAAATTTTTTAAAGTGTAATTTATATTTTAAACAAGAAATCTTCATTTTCTGTTTAGACATCGAATTTATATCTAATAAAATGTTGACAATAACTTTTTTGCATAGCCTGTGTACAAAAATAACAACTTTTAGTAGTTCTACTTTTTTACATCGGATGCTTACTTTAATAGTAGATATTGAGTTTTGTACGATTTAAATAATATAAATTTTAATAATCTTATAAGCGTAGTACCCAAATTGGTAATATCCCAAGGATATCCTGTAGTGTATGAATTTACTGTGGTCTATAAATTTCTAGCAGAAAACCATTGGCTCCCTAATATAAACCTGATGAGAGTAAGAAAATCCGATGGCTTTTAAAGACCAAAGTCACTCCTTTTTTAAGTTAGATTTTCATCTAAAATTTATAAATTATCGGAAAGAGAACTTTCTAACAGTTCTAACTAGTTCTAACATTGAAAATTGCTAGTAGAGTTCTGATTAGATCTGAAATCAATCACAGCCGATAAAAGATGTCCACACTTCTTAGGAAAACGGCAGCCTAAAATACAAAATACTTAAGCAAACCCATTAAATTAAAATAAATAGATATCGAGTAAAATGACAGAAAACATTTTGTGTCATCATGCAGTAACACCAAGATGAAGGTCAACAATAGCTGTCAGTAGAGCTGTAAAGTAAAGAAGCAAAAGCCAAAGAGATGAAAACAAAATAAGCCTTTTAAAAGAGAACAAAAATAAAAATGCATAGAACCTTAAGTTAATTTTTAGCGCTAGAAAATTCAGTTCGCGAAATGGTAAAATCTTGTCTCAGCCAAAACAACTCGTTATGTTGAATCTCATTCATCATTTACAGACTACTAATAAATTACAGTTGAACTAGAAAATCCATACCTTCCTACTATTTGGCACTTTTTTTTTCTTTTTCACTCATGCTTCCGAGATTTGCTTTCAAGTATCTAAGTTAATTCAGCTAAGATTTAACTTATATACCATTAAATATTTGTGACCTTTGGCCATAAACCAAACATAAAGAAAATCCCTTTCAAGAATTTCTTTAAGAATCCAACTTTTGAAAACCGCCATGCTAAAAGTGATCAAATAATTACAATCTCATCATTTCTGAAGGCATTAACTCCTACAAGAGACTCGTAAAGCCCGGTACTTACTATTATATTTTCAAACATTGAAACGCATGAAATCCATGCGAACGAATTGATGAATAGTGTAAAAAAAATATTCATCAGTTGTTAATTCGCCAATTCGTTCATTCATATGAATTGACGAATCGAATATATGTGGACGAATGAACGAACGGACCAATAGTGAGTTGCGGGCTTAAGACGCAAAGTCCTTTGATATTAAATTGGCAGCTAGTTGAATGAATGAAAACTACTTCAGTAGCTCCCTCTCACCTTTAACTTTGGCTGATGAAATCGTGTTCATGTTTAATGGAAAACTTTATAAAGTAATTTAATTTCGACTTTAATTCTTCCTCTATATTTCCTCTCCATCATTACCTACTAGTACTTTACCATACGAAATACACGAAATTTCCTTTAGAGTTAAACAAGTTTGGTGAATTCGTAAACAATGGTTATAGTCCCAAAGGTCTCCCATTCCTCTAAATCTAAAAAATTTCCCTCTTAAACTGGCATTTACTTTTTGTATGTGTGCACAAAAACAAAAACTGTTCGAGTATAGTATTGTTCATAATAAAGGATAAAAATTCTCCCATTTAACGATACATTCATAAATCTAGTTTCAATGCGTTCTCCACTAACGAATATCTACAGCAAAGCTTCTTACCTTCGTAATTCTAACTATAATAAATCCATCGAATTCCGTTCATTCCATCCCAGAGTATTGCTCTTGGCATATTTAAAGACTTCGATCAATTCTCATGACGTATTCCTCAGCAACTTCTTACATATATTCTTCTTTTAAAACTTAATGCTTGGACTGTCAGTTTCCTCTCCAAATGAAGTGTAGACGGAAAGAAATTACTCTCTCTGTAACTCGGAATCTTCAAAAACTTTAGAGTTTTCCAATTTAATATCTTTAACACACGGTCTGATCCATTATCCCCCAATATCCATACCATTCAATGGTATAATCAAATAGGCTAATTGATGATCAAAACATCACAAGCAAGCTTGCCTCATTGGAGCTTCGGATTGTCGATGATCTGTCTCTGTTCTACAGATGTTAGCACGGATGGTAGTGTAAATTAATCAGATGTAGCTTTTTATCAATGTTTACGAAAAAAAAATTGCTTTACAAAGAAACTTATTATAGCGACAAACTATCGTCCGACTTTACAAACGTAAATTTTCTATCTGGTAAAATTTCTTGTATCACAAATGAAAAACGGACAACCGATAGCTCGAAAAATACGATATAATATAAATGACTGAGTGTTTTCTTTTACTACGCTAGTAGGTGTTATCCCAGAAACCAGCCTGTCGAAGAATTGAGTGATGTTGCTTACCCTGGTTTATTTTTAGAGCAAGGATTCTGCTTTGCTGTTAGATAAACGCGGGCAGCGACTCGCATGCATTCCTTCGCCACCCAACTACAAGAGATAAGGACTGGCCACTTTGTTTTTGTGCTTTTTAATTTCCATAATATCCTTATTATGGAATATCTTACCAGCAAAGGCCTTTCATACATTCTCGTATCTGCATACCTTTAAACACCGCCTTAACATCTTAAGATATCGACACTGAAAAAAGGATATCTTGATTTAAATATGCCATTCCATTAAAAGCTTAGCGACTTTGAATAGGTCTAAATACGAGCTCTCCTGATAGTATACACCCTCTTGTATCAAACTCATAGAAAATTAAGTGAAACATTTTATTATAGAGGCTAAGTACCTTGACATAAGACTTTTAGTATCCTTTACTAAAGGATTATCTTTGATTCATGTAACAAGACCATCGATTTATTGTAACTTATTTCTTGATTCAAATGAAGAGATACTTAAAAAATAAATTTTTTTGGTGCAAATAATTTAAATTTCTAAATACATGCAAATTGTTTTGAACCAAGAGTCTTAAATAATTTTTTCTCTTAAATTAATTTTGTCCAAAACTGAATTTACATTGCTATATATACAAGCTAATTGTCGTAAGTTAATATTTTTTAAGTGCGTATAGAATTCGAGAAAGTAATTTTTTTTCAAATGTATTAAGAATATCTCAACAATAAGGGAGATACAACGAGAAATTAAAAAATCCGGCGCGATTCATATTTTTGAGTAATTTGAAAATATCGTTTATTTTGATAATGTCAGTTCCCACTTATCACTATCCTATTATATAAATTTAGACAAATAAACTCTCATTTTAACAGCGCTGAAAAAATGTAAAAACAATTTAACTTTTATATATATTTTATTCTCTCAACATTATTTTCAAATTTAGAAAAATATCATGCCTGCAGTATAATCGAACAAATTGTTTATTACTGGGGGCCCGGGGGTGTTTCGTAGCCTTTATGGATTGGACATGGATTTTCTCGTTTCTTACGTATTTTAACCTGCTGATTACGAATTTCGAGGGTGTTTTCCCGAAAAATAGTCAGAAAATTTGTTACAAACAATTTAATTGTTTAAAAGACTATAGCTAATAACTTATGACAGATACAAAAATGTACAAGAAATATTTTGTATTTCTTGTGAAAATACGAAGAAAGTATTTTTGTAAAAATTTAAATCCGTCAATTAGAACTCGAGATATTGCGAATTTAGTATTAAAAAAAATTCAAAATAGCTACTTTTCCGAGCTTTTCCGTATATATCTCGATTCCTACTGAAGATAGGAAGCTCTATAGCTTCCTATTTTAAAGCTTGGACTATAAGCTTGAAAATGAGATGTAATAAAGTTTCCAACTATTATTCTGAAAAAAGTTAAACTAGGTTAAAGTCATACATTTTTATGAAAAAAAAGCAATGTTTTTCACAACTTTCAGCATGTTGGATTATTCCATGTTACTCGTGCTATCCACAATGCTGCTGGTGACATGGTGGAGTTTATATGTTGTCCTCATTGCTTCCCCTTCCACAAATAGATGCGAATCGCTCCTGTAATTGACATGCAAGCCTGTCTCTGCAGTCCACTCAGTTTAGCTTGAGCAACATTTTGTTGTCCCTTGCTCCACCTGGCTACAGAACCATAGGCTACCATTGGTTTTATGATTAGGTACAGCCAATATAGCTGTTTTGGTCTTATGCCCCACAACATCCCGCAGATTTTACGGCACCAGTCCACAGGGATAGTTTAGCTTTCTGAATTATTTTATTCAGATGAGCATTCCAGTTCAGCGTTTTATCCAAGATAATTCCCAAATATTTCACTTCACCTGAAAATGGTATCACCTGCTCGCTAAGGAAGGTGGTCGAAGTCTCTCCAGATTCCTTTTCTTTGTGAAGGGGACTAATTAGGGTTGATGGACATCGCTTCTCTCTCGCACCATGTTAGTGTGGTGTTCAGTACTTCCTGAAGGGTTGCTGAGATTTCCTCTTCAGTTTTTCCTTTTACCATGATGACTATATCATCGGCATATGTCTGTAGATCAACCTCCCACAGCTAGCAGGTTGTCCACCAGTGGTGACCACAGCAAGGGCGATAGCACTCCTCCCTGCGGACACCCTCTATTAGCTCTAAAGCTAACTGTTTCGTCCTGTAGAGATGTTGTTATTTTTCTGTTTTCAAGCATTGCCTGTATCCAGCCACATATAAGGGTTTCTACCCCTCTTCCAGTAATTGCATCATAGAGTGATCCAGAAAGGACATTGTTAAATGCTTCCTCGATACATAAGAATGCAGCCACTGCAGTCTCCTTGTTTTCCAAAGAATTGTTTAAGCTCTCATCAAGATTGTTCAGAGCCAGTTCTGTTGATTTGCCCCTTTGGTAAAACTCGTAAAACTCGCTAGCGATGGGTACTATGGAATAAAAACTATCGAATTATTCGATAGCGAAAACTGATTCGAATAAATTTTAGTGACATGCATGCATATTCGAATGATTATTCGTCGAGTATGTTGCATGATGTAGCATCTATCAGCAAATCGGAACGAGTGTCTCGATGGTTTGTGGTAAAATCTAAATAAATATCTATCTGTTGTTGGGAATATAAGGCGAGCGTGGCGCCGATGGCTGTGTGTTTGCGGTTCGGCGACCAAGGTCCCTGGCTCGATTGCGAGTTGAGGCAGACTTTGTTAAGAATACAAAATGCGCTCGCCTTCTAATGGGTTGGTGGTTGCGCGCTCCATTAGTAATACGCTAAAATCACCTCTCAAATAGCGTCGTTCGGATTCGACGATAAACTGTAGGTCCCGTATACCTGTGTAAATTACAGCTAAGACACACAGCATAGGTATATGCGAGAGGTAGGCCGATATCCAGCAGTGGATGAAAAGGGCTGTTGATGATGATGTTGGGAATATAATTTTTTATCTATTTGGGTGTTGATGTGAAATAAATACGGTAACGAAGGGTGCGGATGTTAATTTAATTTTTAATGAAATTATTTAATATACGTTTCGTATATTAGTTTACAAGGATTCGGGGAATAGTCAATCGAATACCGAATACCGAATAGTTGAATTAAAAATAAGACATTTGGCCCAGCTATTGAGTTAATATCTAACAAAATTGCGATTTTTCAGTGTTATTTAACTATAAGGTTCTATAGCTTTAGCGTTAAAAAGAAAAAAATGGGTCTATTTTTCTATTAAATTCTCAATATCGTCAAAATATTTTCTTTTTTTTTTAACATTATTCATAGGTAGTTCGGTTTTTTTTATAGTACTTTTTAAAAATTTGTAAGGTTAATATTTAAAAAACAATTAAAGCAAATGTTATAATATTGTATATTTTTGAAATAGGGAAGAAGAGACTTTTTAACCATCCTATAAAATATAGACTAACCCATTCAAAAAACACGTGTTGTGTAATTTTCCCAGCTTTTCAATGCTCTTTTATTATGTGTCTTATTATTCAAAACATATCAGATTTCGAGATCTTCGTGATGTATATTTTTTACATTTTTTTTTGTATCTCAAAAAATAAAAGGCATCTCAAAATATTAAAAGAAAACTACTTTGAACATATTAAATTAAATTTCATAAAAATATGAAAATTAGTAAAGTATCAGTGGTTTAAAAGTAGCTTTTTATATTGTTCTATATCTAAGCAGAATACTATTTTAATGGAATCTATTCTTTCGAACACACAAATTGCTTAACTTCTAAACATAGATTAATCATCAGATATTGCATAAGTAATTCGAAATATGATAGACAAGGTTATTAAATAGCAAAGCAAACCACAAATATAATTCCTAACATAGTTAAATAATTTAAAATAAATGAACACTTAAAATTCATTAGCAAGTACCAAAATCTAAAACATTATTTTAATCCAATCAAAATATCAAACACAGTTTTTAATCCTGGGATTAATAATGGTTCCTCAAAAACATGGTAATATGTTGTCCTGAGGCACACCCGAACACCCTACATATAAATAAACGATGATACAAAATTAAACACCTGCCTTTCGCTATTTGTAGAAAGGTTCTTTGGCAAGACTTAAAAGTCACCTAAAATCTTCTAGATAACTTTAAAATTCACTAAAAGTCTACGAAAAGTCACCCCTAGGTGATATTAAATACTTTCAAATCACCTAAAAATCCCATTAAAGACTTCAGATTTGCCTAAAATCTGCTAAAAGACTTTTAGTTCATTTACAAGTCACTTAAAAGACTTATAATTCATTCAAAAGTCATTATAATTCACAAAGAGTTGTAAGTCCGTGTACAATTTTTTTGGAGTTATCCGCCCCTCGCTCTAAATATATGAGCTTGTCCGGTAAGTATAAATTAAACTGAAATGTAAAAGAATGAATTTATTTGAGTTGATTGTGAATGAATACTAATTATTCGATAGTCCATTTCATTCGATGGGGCTTTTATCTACTATTCGGCAATACGGACGTGTAGACCGAAAATCTTTTAAGACCAATGATAAAAGTATTGGTTTAAGAAAAAATAGTTTGTGATATGCTTCTAGTTCTATACCCAAATTTCTATTGGAAGAAAGAAAAATCTTTTAGTGCAAGAAACGTTTATTCAAGATAAATTGTAAATTATCTCAAGACCGTCACTTTTATAAAGCTAAAACTCTTGCACTAAGAGGAACATGTTTTCATGAAAAAAAATTCTTAATATTCAATTATCAAGAAAACTGGCGGCTTTGAATAAAGGTAAGATTCTTTTTTTGTATTTCTTGCAGCCGTCGCATCGTGGTTTGAGTTTGGATAAAAAATCAAGTAAAAATACTCCATGAGTAGGAGTCCTAGGTGCTGTCCTTTCGTGCCATGAGAAATAAATAGAATATACAAATTGGAAATAAAGTATCTAGTCACAATACAATATTTATTAGAATCTCCGGTCCTGAACTTATATAGTAGAAATTAGTTCGGAGTGCTTTCCCCACTTGTGGTAACATGCTTTTCTGCTGCCTGTTCTAATCGTTTCGTTTTATACAAGACGTGGGATTCGTATTGAATTCGGAATTCTAAGCCTGCCTTGTGGAATGACGATATCTCAGAGGCTTTTTAGGGACATTTTCACTTTAATTGGGGTGCGGGATATGAGCAGATTGCGTGTACGTTAGAAGTAAATATTAGGCTTAACCTATATTTTGGAAAAACGATTTCGGAGGTGTTAGGCAAATTAGCTAGGGCATGCATCATATTTACGAATATCCTGGTGGGATTAAGTTGTTTATTTAACTATTTTTCGAGGCAAAATGTTGTGTGGCAAGTAGATTTATTAGGGTATTAAGATGCCCGGATATACGGGTCAAGTGAATAAAGAAAAGTATTTTACTGTTTAATGGAAGAATATTAGCTAGTTAAGCAGTCCGCGGCTTTTGCTTTTGGCATGGGTTTAACAAGCTTCATAAAAACTGAATTAAAATAGTTCAAATAATTTTTATTTGTATGAATACCAGTTTCTTACTAGTTTTATAGCTTATTTTGAATTTTTGCTTTTTTGCAAAAATATAGCCAGGTAATGATTGACAATAATTATATCCATATATATTGTTTACACTTAAAAACTACTTAAGCAGCGTCACTATTTTTTGCCAAAAATGCTCAAGGATAAATCGCTTTTTTACTTCCTTTTAAAAGGGAAGTATTGTAATCGTGAAAAAAAACCTGGTAATATCCCCATGATAACAAAACAAAACGACGACCTAATAAAATATTTAAAAAATGAGCGCGAAAAAAGTACTTATTACAATGATTTCAAACTGTGTACAAGCATTAAGTGTGATATAGTGGTAAATTGGTAAAATTGAGGTACGAATTCAAGATGGTGGAACCAAATGGGTGT
The DNA here is from genome assembly GCA_030620095.1 of Kuschelorhynchus macadamiae. Taxonomy (NCBI): domain Eukaryota; kingdom Metazoa; phylum Arthropoda; class Insecta; order Coleoptera; family Curculionidae; genus Kuschelorhynchus; species Kuschelorhynchus macadamiae. The sequence goes on from JAUTXW010000338.1 coordinate 565,242, forward strand.
CACATAAAATATCCTCTTATTTAATAGACTTTTTGCACAAAAATTAAATTAAAATATTAGGATAAACTGGTATGAATCCTACTTGACGGAACAAAATGGCGGTCTTGAAAGAAATCATTTAAAAACTGATTATTCAATTTATTTCCAATTATGTCCAAAAATCAAGTGTGGCATTGGTAGAAACTGGTAAAATATTACGAATCCAATATGGTGAAGTAAAATGGCGCCCAATAAAAATGATTGAGAGGACAGAATATTAGTGTTAATAAATGATTGAAATTAAATTGGGTCACACTTCGTTATTCTTAATACGAGGAAATATTCATAACGAGAAAAGTTCTGGGAAAAGAAGATTTACCGATTTTTTTCTATTGTTCTTATATAGTGTAATCACAAAATCGTTTGCTGTTGTAGCAATAACAGTCGGGAGCGTTATGAACATGTAAAAAAAATTAGTGATATTGTAGTATCTGTGCAATATATGTGCAAAACATTTTGAATTTTTTGTCGACTACAAAAAAGTATTAAACATTGATGGTTGCCTGCTGTAATTCGTTCGTATTGCTGTCATTTATTATTGATTGTATATTGCATGTATAAAAAATTAAGACCAACGTTGTAAATGCTGAAAGTTGAAAAGAAAATGTTTTAAATATTTCTTGTCATAAGGTATAGAAATAAACGTTACTATCATCTGCCTGCTCCCACAAAAATATTTACTTTATACTGAATGGAGTTTAAGATGTTGTAGTAACAGTTAAAGAAAGATCTTGTATTATGGGGCTATTTACTCTACCTCCATGTTAGTATGAAGTGAGTAAAAAATAAAAAACATAAAAAAATTGGAGTAAAAACACTTTATTCTCTTGCATCTAGGAAATTTTATGTTTAAGAGAAAGGGAAAAACATTTTATTTCATACTTTAATGATTACTATTTTTCACTTAACTCACATCGGAATTGACATATTCGCGAAAAGTGATTTTTAGATAGCATAGTAAATAATATCCTTTTATCGTTAAAGAAAGAGGTTTCTTATATTTTCTCTATATAGAACTGCATCGTAAAATTTACTACCAATTGTTCTAATTTTAAAGGAGGCTTTTTATGCCATCCTTGTCTTTAGAAATATGAATATTTGGCATATTCGCTCTGCATGTTGTGGTAATTCTGTTTTGTTATCCAGAACTTCCCTCCTAATGATAATGAACCCATCCTTTTGTAAAGAAAAGGAAAAGAAAACTTATTTTTTTTAATATACATAATTATTTGGTTAATAATAATTATATACGAAGAAATTATGTTATTGTTCATTGTCCTTCCTGAATAGAATATTTTATTTCTAGAAAAAGTAAAGTTGCTATGTGTGTGTGTCTGTGTCTGTTAGATATTAATAAAATATGTTGGTTAAGTATTGTACAAAACGTGAGAAACATGTGCCTAAAAAGTATATGATATCTAAATGGATGTGAGTAAGCAAAATAGGTGAATGAGGTCAATGTCATGGATTAGCCCTGCCAAATACGAAGTCTCGCGATACAGAGCGGTACCAGTTTTCTTCATTTTTGCATGTCGAGCGCCAATCAGCACTATATTCGTTACGGCTGTTCTGTCTCATCTGGTGAGTTTAATCTGTGTTCACCTCAAGTTTTGGATGTCAGGGGCGTAAATATTTTTAAAAGTATTTAATTTTATAAGAAAATCGCATCTTGAAGACGCATAAATCGATTTCAATCTTGTTGAGAAGAAAAATAGTGTAGGCAAATATATTTCTATTAAATGCGGGAGTCATTGTTGAATTTTTAGTGAAACACGTTCTTTAAATCATATCTTGAGAATGCGCTGGTCGATTTTAATCAACTTGTGAAGAAAAATAGTGTAGGTAAATATGTAGATGTCATAAAAAATATTTTTAGGAGTGTTGAGAAATAACCGTATTATTTAAAAAAAAACGGATTATCCTGTTTTTATATTATTTTTTTCGACCTCTATATATAAAACTTATACCTAAAGCGAAGTAAAGTAGTAGTTAATAAAAAACAATCTGAATTCAAAATAGTATTTAATACTGAAAACAAATAAAAGTAACAAGCATGTTTCACTAATTTAATATGTAAATACTGTGAGTCTAGGAATTAAATCTGATCTAATTGTTTTGGAAGCGATCTGTTTCTTCGACAATTTGTTAATTGCCTTGATTTCGAAATTTCTGTTCCTAAGTGATACAGATGTTCAAGAAATACACAGATTCCGTACGAGGATGTTTTTTTAAGTCTGTGTATTATTATTTTTATGGTTCGTAGAACTACATCTTTCGACAAAAACTCAAGAAGACAAACTTTCAATGAAATATTCAATAAGAGGGAAATTGTATAGCACTCCAGATGAGAATGGACGAACAAATAACAATAGGTGAGACGAAATTCACAAAAATTCTAATACCAACAGATAAAGCAAACGCTGCATGTACTACCTTGTACTCTATATAATGATGCTTGAAAAATGAAATATTTCATATTCAAATGACACGTTAAATCTAAGGAGTATCAATTGCAATGATGATAATCCCCACTCTTTACAATCCGGCCTCGGCAATTCTTTTGGTATACCATATATCTTGCAACTCCTCATATTTGTTTTCACTTCTACTGCTGCTTAGAAAATAATCAAAAATATTTACCCGTAAAATCTGTATAACAAAATTACTCAGGTTGACATGCAAATTTTTAAAACTGTAAATACTCATACAGTATAATGATCTGAGAACCCTATATCTGATCTGCAGCAAATTGTAATGAAAAAACTGAAATAGTTTATTATAACCGTATACAATAGTAAACATCTTAGTTGTTAACACCTAAAGTCGATATTAATGCACACTGGATACCTAAAGTTTATTTGTACTATTTAAAAACCCAATTATGGGTTATTTTTAGTTTGATATGTCCCATCATAAATGTATAGGTGTTCAGGGTTAAAAAATGCATATATACAAAACACATTTATCCTCATAATAAATCAATCCCTTTATTAAGGGAGATATCAGATAACAAAATATGTGTTCATATATGTAGTTACTATCACACTGAATAATTCGTACATGTACAAAATTGTATTATATTTTCTAATGAAGATTAATAATCGTTAGGAGGAAGTTCAACAATTTTAACAACTTTTCTATACCAATTAATCGATAACAATAACCGTATTGTAATAAACTCTCCTTTGACAGAGCGCGTTACTTAATAAAAGTAATCGCTTTCTTGCAAAAAAAATTAAATCACCAATTATTTAAATATTTTGAAAAATGTTATCTTGTATTTTCAAATATTAACTGTATGCCCTATCCATTGACACTTCTACTGCTGTTTACAAAATTAAAATTGACTCTAAATAACTCAAGTTTACTTGTAAATTTCTAAAACTGTAAATACTGATACGGTATAATAATCTGAGAATCCTATATCTAATCTGCAACAAATTACAGATGAAATATCTGAAATAGTTTATTATAAAAAATTAAATTTTGGTAACACCTAAAGTCGATATTCAATGCAGACTGGATACGTATAGTTCATTTGTAGTATTTAAAAACCAAGTTATCAGATGTTTTTAGTTTGATATGTCCCATCATAAATTTATAGGTGTTCAGGGCAAAAAAATATTCCTTCATAATAAATCAATTAATTTATTAAGAAAGGTATCAGATAACAAAGCACCTTGAAATGAATCGTTGCTTAATAAAGGTGTAATCGCTTTCTTACAAAAAAAATAAAACACCAATGTTTTTAATATTTAATATAATTTTATTCCACTTTTTTTTAATATTATGTTTATGTATATTTCATTTTGCACTTTACTTAATTAAAGACCACTTTCAGTACGAACATAGGTGTGTAGTTATTTTTTAAACATTTTTTTTAGGTCGTTATTTTTTCCACCATAATGGAAATCTTACCATCTCTATATCAAGAAATCTTCTTGAGCGAAATTTAAGAAATATCTAAAAGAAAAAATTCTGGACTATTTTAATGATTACAATAGTTTTTCTTACATATGAGAGAAGGTACTAATTAATATAAAATTATTTGTTACATATTTAATGCTAATTTTTCGCAATTGGAAATTTTCTTTTAGGGTATACATTTTCATGTTACTTCTTAGCATATATTGTTGGCAGAGCTACTGAAGGTTCTTCGCCTAGTACGATACGTTTATTTTGATCATACCCAGTCTATTAATGAGTAAAATTATTGGATCACAATAATAATTACCAAATCTGAAGATTTGGTGATTCATGTGAAATCCCACCATAGTATAATGTAGCGGTACAGTATATTTAGGCTTTCGTGCCTAGTTCAGACTAGGGATGTATATTTTAACGATACCTCGATTGGTCAGAGACATATCGATAAGTGCCGATAGGTGAGCAAGAATGACGATAGGTACCCGAGAATATATTTAGGTAGCTGAGAACATCGATAGAATGCCAAATCATGTGCTATATGAAACCGAGGATTATCGATAGGTCGATAACTATGTTATATCGATAGGTGGTGTGCTATCAATAGGTAAAATCGTCCATCCCTAGTCCAGATATTAAAAAAATTGGTTTTATGTGCAATATTTCTTTAACAAACAGGTTTAAATTTAATTGGTATACACCAGCCAGTCCCACAAGAATGTCTCTCTCTCTCTAAAGAAAACACAGAGCTCTATTGTAAAACAATTTTGGTTACTTTAGAGATAGCCGCCCGAGGTGATTAATAATGCTTAAAAAGTCTTGTCTAAATAAATTATTTAAGGTAATATATTAACAAAAAAAAAGATTTACTAGATATGTGTTTGAATTGAAAGGAGTAACTATTGAAACGATAAAATTTATTGTCACACAGAAACAAAATAATTCGGTAAGACTTTACTTAACTCTCGTCAAACATAGAGAAAGAATTTTACTTCCTTATTAATGTTTTAGTAGTAACTTTTTTGGAAATCGTTTCCGAATCTATTTTTTGTTGGTGAGACCAAAGATTTACTTTAAATTTGTTATATATCCCAAAATATTGGATGCTTATATAAACCTTTATTTGTAAAAGAAATATTACTTTTGTGGTATTTGTTTTCATGTTACTTTTTAGCATATACTATTAGCGCAGTTTGAAAGTTCTTCACCCAATCTCTAAATGGGATAAAATTACAGAATCACAAAAATAATTACCAATTCTGAGGTTTTGCTGATAAATGTAAAAAACACATGGTAACCACGATATAATGTAATTGTTAGAGTTAGTTTAAATATAATTGGAATATACCGGCCAGTTTCGTAAGATTGTTTCACTCTAATGAAAAGCCGCATGATGTAATTACTTATGTTCGGAAATACCTCTCTAAATAAATTCTTAAGATAATATAATAACTAAAAAAATGTTCAAGTTAGTAATTATTAGATATTTGTTAAAATTAAAATATGTATGACAAAATAAGTTTTATTACTGCCCTAGTAGGGTAAACTGTCGAAATAATTCGGTATAATTAACTTGCCAAGAATGAAATTATTCTTCACGTTTTAAAAGTAGTAACCTTTTTGACAATATTTTCCAAATCTGTGTTTAGTTTAACTTGTTTTTTTATCATTAGAGGGACCAAAGATTTACCTTAAAGGACCACGCACAAAACTTATGGAAAACCGGTTTCGGTGAAATTCGCTAAATTTTAATGTGTTATAGTTCTTGACTTCTTCAACAAAAGATACCTTAGGTATAATCAAATCAATGACTGGATTTTAACACACAGGGTGTTAAAGTTTGCCAAAAGCCCATACACATGTGGAAAACAGCATGACACCAAATTAGTTTTTCAATTTTCAAAATATTTAACGTATAATAAATATAATTCAATATAACAATTTTCTTTAAAGTAACACCTTGTATGGTGTTATATTGAAACGTTATTCAATAATACATTTCGATACTAAAGATTTTCTTATTTTGGGAAGTGCTATATGTTAAATATATATGTTATATATATGGGCCTTGGGCAAACTTTAATGCCCTGAATATTAAAAACCAGTCATGGGATTAGATTGTGTCCCAGGTATATTTTGTTCAGGGGTCAAGAATTACTACACATAAAAATTTAGCCAATATCTTCGAAACTGGTTTTCCGCCAGATTTATGCGTGGTCCTTTGTCGTCTATCTAAAAATGTTGGTTGACATTATATTTGGCAAAAGATCTCATTTTATGTTTTATTTACTAATTTCTACACGCTCCTGAAATTCAAAAAAGTGTCGTCATATTCAATTAATTTTTGATATTTCAGATTTCAAATTCATTATCATATCTCCTTGATATTTGTTTGTCAATAATAATTTTAAAATGTGTTTTTTACTATAACTACAAAAGTTTTCTTTTTAGTGATAAGTCTGAATTGGGGTCAAATTGCTCGGCCAACAAAAACATAAACAAAGGCCAACTTAACTATCATCCGAACCTTAAAGTTAGTGACAAACAACCCGACAAGTAATAAAATACGTTTTACAAAAGTTGGAACAAGGACCGACAACTAATTATAAGGAGAGTCGGCGAGACAGCCCATTTTTCAGAGAGTATTGTTATGAACTACGCCCTAGTAATCCCTCAACTTTCTGCTTGTATGTTAATTTTCTTATAGCGATTAAGTTTTCGAATTAATTTGAAGTGGATAAAATAGGACAGGAGCAGAAAGAACGAATAACCGAGGCTTCTACTTATTTTTTCTGCATACTTTTTCTATGGAGATAACTCTACGATGTTCAAAGAAAATCTTGTTTATAAGTCAAATCTAAACTCTCTGAATATTTGTTAATGTTTTATTTCACGTACAATAACAACACAACAAGGATATCATTATCCCTGTCTGCAAAACCGCAATACCGCAGGCACAATGACCCATTTAAGTCAAACGACGCTCTTTTTAGGGGTCATCAGGTCGTCATAGACTAGTAAGCCCCGTCTAGGACAAAGGCCCAAAATGGAATCACAGAAACAACTACTCCACTGGCTAATGCCACGACCGACATTGAATTACACTGTTGATTCCTGACTTTTGTTGGGAGAAATAATGTTAATGTATTTTTGTTTCACGTACACCAACATCGCAAAAAGGATACCATTATTCATGTCTGGAAGATGTCAATGTCGGTGGTGGTATTAGCCACCGGAGTAGTTGTTTCTGTGATTCCATTTTATATCCTGAATCTGCCTATTTCATGCATGTTATTCTATATATCTATATAACAACGGATATGCTGACACATTTAGGGCTTTACTTTTCGATGAATGTTGAGTTATTCGTCATTCATATCAACCAAATAAAGAAAATTAATGTATTATATATATATATATATATATATATATATATATATGATCATTGAATGTTTCTTGAACTATTGTAAATATATAAGTTTCAGCAAAGTTTTCTTGGGAATTTTGGTTCAGTAAAATAAACTGCGAGGTAGTGGGCAGTTACATAATTTTATTTTTTTTTCCAGGAAGTTTCGTTGACTTTCGTACAACTTTTTCAACTGGTTTATAACGTGTGTCAGAAACAAAGATCCAAAATGCATTAAATGCGATAACAAATCATGTAACACATATGAGACACATAACACGAAGCAGACATTTTGTATATTACTTTAAAAACAAACACAACGTGAAAATATAATACACCAGTCACATACATAGAACGACAACGAGTATTAAAGTCTTTTAATTTGGTATTTTTGAATAAATCGAGATATACAAATTGGCAATTCAGGTGTAAAATGAATCTGAAAAAAAAATAAAAATAATATCCAGAAAAGCATCGAAAACTTTGCATATATATATATATATATATATATATATATATATATATATATATATATATATATATATATATATCAATACGAATTTGCAAAAATTATTAACTTGTTTTATTTTACAGAGGTAATAAAATATATCTCTTCGAGTATTTATATCTTAAATAAAATGAAATTACTATTTTTTTTTAGAAGGATGCCATCATTCTAACAAAAATTTTTGAATAAAAATATCCATTTTAATAGTCAATTTTACTCAGAACTAAATGAAATTACTAAGGCTCCTGTTCTAAAAACTCTGTTTTGTTTCATATCATGTCATGTGAAGCGGACATTTGTAAAAACGGCGTGAGTTCTGTATCTGACATTTTACAAGTTTTAGTACTTAGAATTGACCGAATCACGCAGTTTTGGGTGATTTATCTAGAATAGTTATCGCAGTAATGGTTCGGCGAACGATAACGGTAAAAGGGCTAGCGTACTTTCATGAGTTATGAAAAGTTTACGACATAATATTAGGAGTAGATTTTAAAATTGCTGGCATATCGTATGTTTTAAAACTTCATTAATTAGTACATTTCTACCCAGAGTATTTTATTAATTAATTTAAGCAATTAAATGTCATAGAGAATTCAGAAAATTATAAAGATTTAATTTCTTGACTGAATTACCTTTTGTTATTTTTAGATATCTTCTTGTGGTGTTACCTGATTGAAATGATGAATTATTAAATATAATGTTTCAAACATATATCAGGATTTTTAGAAATATGATCTACTTGATATGGTCTCTTACTAGAAAATACAGAAAATATGGTCTCCCTTTGGCTTACTATTCAAGATTATTAAATGAACTCTCTAACTACAAATTTTTAGATCAGTTTTAAACTATGTACAAACTGAGATATAATTAAATTTCTTAGTTGATCCTCATCTTAGAATCAATAATTTTGGGTTCGCTTTTAATTGATATAATGGAGACATAAAACGGTTTTTCCTTTTTGTTTAATTACCGAGTGATTTAGTACTCAGAACACCCGAAGTATTGCTAAAGAAACAGAAGGCATATAATAATATATATTTTGTTTCAATATCTGTAAGTGTATTCGCAAGCCAAGGCTGGTTTTGAAAATAAACAAATAATATCCAGAAAAAGCACTTTCCAAAAATGGATTCTCTGATTGATGAAACCGGAATACTCACAAATGAAACTGTCTCATCTGCAAAGCAAAACCTATGCGGAGAAATTGACACTTAGCTTTATATTATGTTTACGAAGGCCAAGCTGCATTTATTGAGAATAAGAAAATCTGGCAGCGATGAAAAACAAAACTTACAGTGTTATTTCATAGCAACTCTTTATCTGTCATTTGAAGTTTAGTTGTTTAAGTTACGTTCGTTATAACTCAAGTCGCTAATTGGTTACAATTAAATTATAATAATCATACACGAAAAAAGTGGTCAGTTATTTTTTTCCGCGTGACCTTTCTGACCAAAAAGCAGAGTGTATAATAATCTGCCATGAATCTTTATATTTCTTAAATAACGACGGACACCAAATTTTCTCTAAAATAGTGACAGGTAACAAAGCTTATATCCCCATTTTCGACGCCAAGAGAATCGTATATGAATTTGCGATAATAAACAAACTCCAACAGGTTGTGTATGCAGTATTCCTGAGAAGTACGGGCCTAGTAAAGGCAATTAAGGTAGATGGACAAAATACAGTTACATCAAAATTGTAATTGAAAATGTGTTCAGTAAAGTTCCAGGCAAGGGAATTATGCTGCATCGTGACAGTGCATCGATCCATACGGTAACTTTAACTTTTAAATATAATATAAAAGTAATAAAACATCCACCATACTCACCTGATTTAGCGATTTGCGTCCGATCGCCGGTTGTATCTACATTAAGAGGGTTTTTCAACCCAACACTCAAAAACTTTGCTTATACAATATACCTTGCCGTACCCTTTCTAGATCACAATATTTTCGGTGTATTGTTGTTTATTTTTACATTTTCTTACTGTTTCCAGTAAAGAGTTGCCGCATTTGGATGGCTATTGCTATCAGTACCTATTGTCTGAAGAATTACCCATAGCTGTCCGTGTTTTACGTTATTAAATGTTTTAATAAAGTCAATAAAGTATGCATATTTGTTGATGTAACTGTCACCTTGAATAAGTTCTTGCGAACTGAAGATAGCTTCTCTTATACCAAGACTATTTCGAAAGCAAGACTAGGTCTCAAGGTCTCACTTATATTTATTATACATTTCTTGTATACCCTGTTATGAATTATCTTGCTAAAGGCTTTTGTGATATGATTAATTATTCAATGTTAAATGTTGAACCGACATGCAGAATTTAACAGTTTTTCTTATATATTGCAATAGCAGTCGACTGTAGCCATTTAACGATATTAAAAGAAGGTAGTGGGGGTATTGAGAAACTAATTATTCGTTTGGCACAGGCCTTTTTGTATTGAACCCTAAATGTTTTTGCGGTCTACTGCTTTATTATGCTTGATTGAGAGGATAGCTTTCCTGACCTTGGATTTATTATTTTATTGTCAATAATTATATGCTCATTAGGGCATTTTGCATGTAACGGTTTCCTCAAGTATTATTTACAGATTTCTAATAATTTTGAGCTATTAGCAAGTTAATTGTGTCCATTACGTTGATCATAGTGCGGTTGTACCTTTTCTTTGCTGCCATCTGTTTTATCTTCTTCACCATATTATGATATCCGTAGATAATCTCATATTTTTCTGTTTCAGTCATTTTTATTTACTTTCTTTGATCTTTTTTTTTTCTAACTTTTCCAATATTTTCTTATATCTTTCTTTTTGTTACTTTCTGTGTTTTCCTACATGGAATTTTATCGGTAGTCCAGCTTTTCTTCTGGCTCTCTTTTTTGTTTAATTGTTAAAAGTACACATTTTCTGAAGAGGAGCTGGCATTGTGTACCATTTTGATCAGATCAAGCAAATTTTTTGATGTTGTTACTTGCTTACTTTCCTCAAAGCGGCCTATAACATGATTCGGATCTACAGAGAAATCCTTACTCCTGGCCATATTTTTACATATTTTACTGAATTTCTAAGCCAATTTTGAACGGCAGTATAATAAACTTTATATCTTATGATGCTTTTAGATGAGTCCGGTGATTGCCAGGTATAGATTTTGCGGGGAGAGAACTATATTACTTAAAAGTAAGTTAAGTTATTAGCAAAAACGTATAAATCGGTCTCCATCATATTTAGGTGGGGTGGCCGCTGAGCAGAATGTATTCTTAATAACACATATTAGTCGCTTCTGAAGTAGGCAATTTATATCTAGAAGACCCTTAAATAGCATCCCTTCTTGATACTATATTAATATCAGATGGTTGATGTTGGGTGTATGAGACATATAGTTTATTATAGGGTTCCATCAAGTAAAGTAATTTCTAACACACATAGTTAATATCTAATTAATAGAGTATCATCTGAAAAGTGTCATCTGAAAAGAGAAAATATTGGCGTCGTAGTTCACCAATAGGAAAAATAGATAAAAATAGTAATAATTAATTGTAGATTTTTTCTGGTTTTAAGCTGTAAATAATTACGGTGAAGTTCGCCTTTACATAATTTTATCGGGTACGACATGCAATTACTCTGTTCGTATTAAGCAAATGTTGATATACTCCCCGTTGAGGACGAATTGAAAATCAAGAAAGAGGTGTAAAAATAAAACTAAGCGCGGTTTGTCACGGAATGCTTGTAAGATAACAATCTGGTTTATTGCTATATGTAGACATAAATGGTGGCAAATAACAGGTTAAATTATAAGACTAGTATACTATAGTATTTCAGTTTTAGTTTAAATCTATAACACTTTAAAGATTTAACACATAATTTTAACAACATATATTGTTCGCAGTTTTTAGAATATTTTAACTGTTTGGCCTTTTCCTTTTTATTTTATCTTTTTGGCCCTTTTCTTTTTAAGTGCCATTTATGTTATAGCAATATATAAATAATTAAAATATTTAGGTACGTAATATCTATATAAAGAAATGTATATATATATATATATATATATATATATATATATATATATATATATATATATATATATATTCTCTATACTTAATATATAAAAGACTTAGTTGACTGACTCACTCATCACGCTCCAGCTCAAACCACTTGAGGTAGAAGGCTGAACTTTGGCATACAGGCTGATTTTAGGGTGTAGATGTTCGATAAGAAAGGATTTTTCAAATCTCAAATTCTAAGGGGGTGAAACCACCCCCTAAAGATTACAATATTTTTTATTTCAAAAACGGTCACTTTTCCGGAAAAACGCTTGAACACGTGTTTTTTAATATATTTTTTTACATATTATAGGATTTTTAAAAAATTCATACAGTGTGTTTAAAGGAGTAAAACCATCCCTTAAAGATTATAATATATTTTATTTAAAAAAACCATTAGTTATTCGGAAAACGCTTGAACATAATATGCTTTATATTTTATTTTTTTACATATTTTATTTTTTTTTTTTAAACCGAAACAGGGTGTCCAAGAGGCTGAAAGCACCCCTTTAATATTATATTTTTTTATTTAAAAAACAATTAGTTATTCGGAAAAACACTTGAACACGTGCTTTTTATTTTATTTTGCTTCGTTCGATTCAAGCTTCAAATGCATACGTTCATAAACAGTTGGAAGTATTAATGCAAGATACGTTCGGTTATCGACTGTTTTAACGCGTAGACATCGACGTTCATCGTTTCAACACGGCTCGTGCGTTTATTATGTGTTATGAATTTAAAATGTAAATGAAATATACAGTATCGGCCACTTAAAACTGCCAAGTTTCTAATGCATTATCTTATTAACTTGTTTGACTTTTTTAAAAATGTCTACACTTTACTTAATAAATAGAAATTAAGACGTTTATAAACGTACTTTCCTTGAATATATATATATATTATATATATATATATATATATATATATATATATATATATATATATATATATATATATATATATATATATATATATATCACTTATCGCTATTGATAATGCATTCTCGTGCAAATTTCCCAAAAAGTATCGATAATTTTCGTAGCATTTGTTATAATATTATTGATAATTTAACAAAAAAAACCAAAATTCATTTTACTTCGAACACTGGCAAGTCAGTCGACTACCACCAAAAATATCTGACCACACGTACTTTTGACTTAGTTGGAAGTTCTTCTATACTTTTTAGATTTAAAAAAAATAAATTTAATAATTTTTAGGTAAAGATCATTCATGGCCAACTACAATTAATTCTTGCCTTTGTAATGTTTACCCTAAAACCGTAAGTATAGGCAAAATTATGTTCAGATTAATTAAAGAACAATTTATGTGAAAACATTTTTTTTCTTTTTTCCTTGAAACTGGAAAAATATAGACGATTGATTATTTTAATAACACGAATTGAAGCTTTTTCAAGCCTCTTTCAAATGAATTTATAGAATTTAATGTACAGGGTGCAGAAAACATATATTTAAGAAAGTAAGTTTTAAATATCATAATTTCCTTCCATAAAACTTATTTGATTCACTTTGCAGATATTTCAAAGTAACTCGACAAATACTCATAATCTGATATACTACTTAAATATATGGCTTAAAAAAAAGCAAAATGGGGCTCTGGTGAGCTTAAAGTGGCGAAGCCTGTAGATATTTCATGAAATAATGAATTTAATTGCATGAGATGCGAATTCTACCTGGTTAAAGTCCGCTATATTCGTGCGTATTGCACAGTTTTATTGAATGTAATTTTATATTTATTTTGTATGCTATACTAATATTGTTACTGAAAAATATTCTAGTTTTGCCCTTTAATTTAAATTCCGCCATTTAATTTAAAGTTTACTCTTCGTTTCAAATCTGCCCATTTCCGTTTTCTGGCATGCAACTCGTTTCATTGTTAGAGCACTCCATGATGATATGAAATTATTCACAATATTACTAAAAACAGTGTTTTGTGCTTGTGTAATTAAATAAGGCCAGATGAGCGGTTTATACGTATTTTCATATGCATCACTAACAGGGTGAAATGTAGCAGATTTGTCAGAATATTTAATTATGTTATTTCGAAAACTGGCAAAAAGGCTTGTCACAATAAGTTACAAATCAATTCAACCATATATGTAAATTACACGAATTTGAAATTTATTGATTTAATGTTACTTGTTGTTTTTTAATAACGGATGAGTGAATTATAGTAATATAGTATAACAAGGTATAGGTTTTAGTTAATGTTAAGTTTAAGAAATCATGATTCTTTTGATTAGACCATTAATAGACCAAAGCAATTCTATGTTAAGGTTAAGTTTCTAATAATTAGAACATTCTTAAAATAAAGTCACTGGTCTGTTCAAAGGTATATTTCTGAAAATAACTAAACTTCATGAATTGTTTGCAGTAGAATCAGTAACGACATTTTAGTAATAAATAAATGAAACCTTAGAAAACGTGTTTTTAATTTACTTTTTGCTTTAAAAACTTAAGTATCTCTATTAAGGTAAGCGAAAATATCTAGTATTAGGACAGTTGTATTTTAAAACACAAGCTGCTATAACAAAATGTAGAAAGTATATTTCATGTTATTAAATAGATTTATAAAAATTCCTTTGTAAATGCTAAACTTCTCCAATACCAACATTCACATCAAATTACGTGAATAGTAAATAGTCTACTTGTTATTACGTTTAATTTTTAAAATATTAAGTATGCTTTTGTGGAGCTTCGTTTTGAATAAGTTAGTCTTATGCTAAAAGCAAAGTTCAGCTGGCTTGTAATTTATAGCTAGTTAGTTAGGTGTGTAGTGTTTTCTCCTAAATAAGAACTTTTTTTAAATATGTTCTAGTTGATCTACTTGTTAAACAGAATATGCATTCGTCAGGTATTAAAAGTAATCCGTGAATATTTTAAGTATATAAATTTAAATTATTATAAAATAAACACATATAAAATAGTATGATTAATTTGTTATTTGCTCAATGATGATGATGAACGAGTGTATAAATGCATACCATTCAGGTGTTTTTATTCAGTGACAAAATAAAGGAATACCGTTATTAATAACGTTCATGAATTATTTCATACTAATATTAAATAAAGCTATAACATGAAAAACGTTGTTGTAACTTTTCTACATCTTTTCAATTTAATTAAGAAGAAAATTATATATAAACATTTTGATGAGTAAATATTTTTATTTATAAATTGACAGATATAAATATTACAAGTCTATCAAAGTATTGTCTACGAAACCACGTAAAAGAAAACGAGAAGATCTTGGCTAGATGGGAAGTGGGAATGAAAAGTGGCGGTGTGGCGTGGGAAGGTTACGGTGGGGGTTTTTCGAGCGTTCTTCCCCCCCCCCACATTTTTGAAACCAACCAATTTTATACTAAAAACAGTAAAGTGAAGATTTTTAAATAATATGCTAGTTAAAAAGTACTACCTGCAGTTTACTCTCCCTTAAATGGACAACGCCTCGGACATGTTCGGCGACGCGATGGCGCGCCGTCCCGAACCTGTCCGATTAATACAGGTGTCCGCATATGACAGAAGATAGCTAAGCAAAATTACAAGTTCCTATTATTTAAGACATTTATTGGAAACGAGAAAAGGGAATTTAAACGTATTAGCAAAGTATATCTAGATATTTTACATTATAATTATAGACATATAAATGCTCTCATTGATTTTTGGCTTTTTATTTCGGATCTCCTTTTTTATTTGGATTAGCCTAAACGATTAAATTACTCTATGTAGGTACATATATTGTACATACATAAATATAAAAATGTACTGAAAAATTGGCTCCTTTCGACCGGATTTCTCCAAATTCTGCAATTTTGTCATAATTTTGATTGGACTGTTTTCTTTGTGAGTAAGATTATCAACTACTCTCACATTTTCTGCAAATCAACAATGCAACATTGCATCCCTTGAAAATTACAGAAATTAATATTAATCCAATAATATTTTAAATAATGTTCATGATGTACCACGACGAAGCAAAATCCAAAAAAGTGGACGAAATGTCACATAATTTTTCTCACATAAAAAAAATCCTATGCGTTAACTCTTCTTTGCATGGGTTCCATGCAAAAAAGAATTAACAACCAATTAGAAGGTAATTGCAAATTTAAAATTACGTGTTTCGTAGAATGATTATAACGTAATTTTAAAGAATTAAAATTGTCTTACTCAAAAATAATTTTCCTGAAAATGAAATAGAAGCTACATTGACAAATATAAGTAAGAAATAAATAAGAAATTATATAAAGTCACGTCAAATATTAATATAATACCATGGCTACAGAAGATTAGAAGATTTTGTTTTTATAAAGTGAATTAAAGTCCATGTTACCTGTAGTATGGCATTTTTTTTAAATTGTGTTGGTCATATTTACAGAAAAATGGATGATGGTATTCTACTAAAACAAAACTCTGCTTTAGTTTTAAGCTACTAAGAAGTATGTTTCTGTTTTTTTTTATTTTGTAATATTTTTCTTTGAAAAGTTGTAATTTAGATTTAATAATTTGTTTCAACATTATTTATAGTAATTTTGGAGTGTCACTTGTTATTTTGTTTTCGATCTTGTTATATTTATATTTTCATTTTTAAAACAGGTGGCTTTTAATTATAATTTAAAGTATTTCTAAGACTTCTATTTCTCCATCTATTTATATGGCCTTTTACGATTTTACATCTTCTTCCCTAGTTTTTCTTGGACGGCGACACCGTTGACCAGAAGATGCGGTTAGCGCTCAGCTGCCCTTGTACACTGTACATATATCAACGCCTCAATCTATGGTTTAGATTCGACTTTTAATGTAAATAATTTTAATATGTCGACGTCGCCTGAAACAAGTCTTCTTTCCGGGTCACTTGTGATGGAGCTTCTAAAGATTTTATCCTGGATCTAGTATAATGCCGATAAACTATCACCTTCGGTTTTCCCAGATTTTAAGTAGGAAGGTCAGGTTATTAAATTCCCGCAGCAAAGTGTGTCTAATTACCTAAAAAAGCGATATCTCGATATCACCAAGAGCCCTGGTCCAGATAAAATTCCTCCCACATTTTTATCAGGATGTAGCCCTAGACTTTGAGTTATATTTTCAATTTGTCAATTTCAACTGGCATTTTTTCTAAAAAGTGGAAACTGGCCACAATAACGTCAATATTTAAGGATAGCAATCGTAACGATATCTAATAACTATCGCCCAATATCTGCTGCATTGCTAAGGCATTGGAATCCATTGTCTGATAGTGAGTTTCGGAATACTATTGATACTGCAAACAGTTAAATTCCACAACCGCGAATCTAAGGAGATAAAAATACATTCTGGACTACCTCAAAGATCCCATCTTGGCCCAGTACTCTTCATCATAATGATAAATGATTTGTGCCAGGTATTTAAACACTGTAGGCCGTTGTTTATGCAATCGACCTAAAGAATTTTCGTCAAATCTTATCTGTGCACGATTGTTATTTATTGCAAAATGACATTAATGCCTTGGTTGCATGGTGCGATGAAAACCAAATGGAACGAAATATCAAAAAGTGTCATACAATATCATTCACGAGAAAAAAAAACCTCTTGAGCATACTTATTTGGTAGGGGGTCAAGAACTCACTAGAGTGATATTCGTAAGAGACCTGGGTGTAATTTTCGACTGTGAGTTGAGGTTCAAACATCACGTTAACAACATTATCTCTAAAAGCATATAAAATGGCTGGATTTGTTATGAGATAGTGCTGAGACTTCAAGGATGTCTCTTTAAAATATTATTCATTAGTCAGAAGTCATCTTGAATACTGCTGTGTTATTTGGTCCTCGTTATACAACACACACGTTAAAAGGATAGAACAAGTACAATCCAAATTTTCAAGGTTTCTTCTATGTAAATTAAACATTGACAGTTCAAACCTTAACTATAATGAACGCTCTAAGCTAATTGACCTCTTAGACTTAAAAACTAGTCGTGATAGGCTTGTTTTGTCTTTTGTCATTAAAGGTGAAGCTGACTGCCCGGAGATATTGATATAAACAGAATTATATCCTTATTTAATAAGCTTCCTCCAACTATGACCCTAGAATGTTCCTCTTAAAGCTTACCTATTAGTATTATTTATATATTGTTTTTTGTTTGTATAGAGTATTTTTATATAATCATGACTTTTTGTACTATTTGGGCATTGGCTGTAATGTATCTATGTGTTAAAATAACTGGCTGGCAAAAATACCCTTAATGTTATGTTGTTTTAGGCTTTTTATAAGTTCTCTAGAAAGTTCTGACACCGGATTATCGTCTATTAAAAATTTAAGCCACTCGATATTGTTTAACTGTGGAACGGCAACTCTTTAGACCCAATCCAACCAAAAAATTAAGTTTCTTATCTAAAAAGGTTACTGAAAGACGCTCTGTAAAGCGATTTCATTGTCACCTGGTATATTTCAAACCGAATCGGATTTATCGCAAAAAAACGAATGTTGCAAGCTCGATATCAGCGAAAAAAAATATATTTTTTCCAAATCCTATTAACCGGCAAAATGTTCAAAACGAATTCAAATATTCGCAAATATTTCCCTGCTTGAAAACGCGCAAATAATGTCAGTGCCTCTATATTTCAACTAGTTTAACATTGTGCTTCACAGTGAGTGACGGCTGTGACGGGTAGCAGTTACATAAAACGTTGTGTTAATTTCGATCAGTGACAAATATTTGACAAATTGGCACTTTTAACCATTTTGCCGCAAATCTGCAACTGACGAGCATCAATTAAATGGCCGTTTATTACATTTTCTGATATATCAAGGTTCGCCAAATCGAAATTATGAATGACATGGAAATAGTGTCGCATGTATTTAATCGTCGCTTATAGGATTCCTCTTTGTGTCCTCTCAACAGGTCCAAAAACGCTTTATATTAGCTTTTAATTTCTACACCTAACCCTTTTTCTATACCTTGATTATTTTATCTATAATTCTTTTAATATACAATGGATTTTTTTAATTATTTTCTAGGAAGTTTTTTCAAAATGTTTGTCGTGACTTTTGACAAACTGAAATTAGTAGCAATACCTTGCCTTATAATGCCAATCAGTTTCTGTCAGGTCTGGAATTAATTGAAGATGATAATGACCAAGAAAATGGAATACGATAACCTATTTCTGATGTTTACACGAGATTTAAAACATAAGACGGAAAGAGTAGCATTGAATAATAAACGTCTTAATAATTTTGGACAATGAACTGAGCGTGAGTGAGATTTAACGTCCTAATGAATTCAATAACAGTTGGGGTAGAGGGTTGAGGACATTGAGAACAGAACTGTTGGTATTTTCCATTCAAACTGAATGTTAAGTTTGATTTTTAAATATCATCATTAGATTTTAATTGAATATATTTACTGTGATGACTAAGTTTTAAAATAGCCCCGAGGAAGACTAATTATATAGTTGACTATATAACCGCTATAAAAAAACGAATGCACTGAAAAAAAAACAAATTATTTGATTTAAACAAAAATGGAGTTTAGTGGAAGAAATATTTGTTTCCTATAAGCAAAAAAAAATGTATTTAAAAAATGTTCAAACATTTGAACTTATTTCGTTTATTTAAATTAATGTATGTTTATCAAATAAATGTGATAATTTACTCAAATAAAGTTTGGTTTCGCATAACTAGTAACCTTGTATGCTTCGTATACATATTTTTGTAGATCAAATATATTATTATTTAAAAACGTAAAAGCCTCGTGCCTAATAATCTTTATTAAATTTAAATACGTTATTTGTTTGTGTAAGAAATAAAAATACTATATATTTTTATTATTTAGAATGTTATTCTTCTACTTTTCAGGAGTTTGTTATGAAAGTGCAAAAGTAATGCCATTTATAGCATTTATTTGAAGGTTAAAAAAAGTTTTTTCGACATTAATATGTCAAAATTTGCAATGAATATTTGTTTTAACTAATAAAGCAACTCATTCATTTTATGATAAGAATCATAGCAAACCCAAACCATAACTTCAACAAACAACACAAACAAATCATTTTTTGTTTGTTTAAAACAAATATAATTGCCTCCCAACAAAAACATATTTGCATTAATCGCTAACATTTCCCTAATTACTGTTTCTTTAAGAAAAACAAATTGTTATTGCTTATTTACTCGTCACTTATGAACGTCATTGTAACGCTATTTGTATATGCTACGTTTTACATTGTGTGAGGGAACAATTTAAATAAACCGATTCAGGACCTAAAGGTTATCAAAGTTGTTTATAGGTATGTTATTTTCACTTTTTCACCTGTGATTTGGGTTTGCTATGATTTCTACCATAAATCCGAAAATATATTTATCCAGCAACTTTTGAAGATCCATAATTCACTCTTCAAAACTAGACTAACAACACTCTGCACAGTACGCCAGCCAAAATGAAACTGCTAGATTAAAAAAGAAAACTTGACGACCCCGTACTGAAGAATGGGAGTGCGGGTCTATAACCAATATTTAAATAAAAAAATGGTTCCCTTTAATAAATACTTATTCGATAAATATGTTTCCGTAGAAAAATAATCATTTCAGATTAATTTTTTAAATTATAAATATTTTTTAATTTATATATATATATAAAAAATCTCAAATAATCAAGTTGATTTAATACAAGGTATTAATCTGTACAAAGCAAGCAATTATTATTTGAATGAAATATAAATCGGACAAACAAATGTTTATTAAAACTTTTTACTGATTTTTTCAGCGTGCCTACACAAAGGCATTAGTTGGGAATCAAGCAGGGATTATTTTCGTTAATTACTAGGTGTTAGTATTTAGAATAGAGAGTTCAACATTTATTTTCAAAGGTATAAACAAATATAGTAAATACAAAAGGTTTTATCTAAACTGACAAAGGTTGCTGAAAGAATTAACAAATGACAATGGCAAAATTAAAAAAACTGTATCTACTTTAGTATAGTTTAACAGTTAAACATAAAGGTTCTGCAGACAGAAATAAATTAAAAATTAAACTTATTTTAGTTTATTCTGTTTTTAACAAATCTTAAAAATAAAACTAATGCCAGTTTTTTTTAAACAGTTGATTTACTAACAGCCAAAATACATTTAAGAGAAAACATCCTTCTCGGAAAGTGACTGTCTGTTGTGGGGGCCCCTGTGGAAATCTGAGATAAAGAAATAACTTATTGGCCGCTTAAATAATAATTCTAGCTACTAATAAAGCAAATCGTATAAATTCGAAATTGTAAGAAAACAAATTGAAATATTAAATTAAT
Source organism: Kuschelorhynchus macadamiae (assembly GCA_030620095.1). Taxonomy (NCBI): domain Eukaryota; kingdom Metazoa; phylum Arthropoda; class Insecta; order Coleoptera; family Curculionidae; genus Kuschelorhynchus; species Kuschelorhynchus macadamiae. The sequence goes on from JAUTXW010000338.1 coordinate 586,446, forward strand.
AAGTACTTTTTGTTAATAAGGCATTACGTTGCCCGATGATTTTAGTAATAAGAAAAATTATTTGATGTGCTAAATAACATTGTCAAAAATAATTTTAATGCACGCTATATCAAATTTGGATTGAACGCTCTAATATTTTCTGAAATATATGCGTTTAAATTCAGTTTTAATAAGACAATACTTTTGTATTTAAAGAAAGACAATAGTAAATGAAAAGATAGATAACTGTTCATAATAAATACCTGTAGAAATTTTTTTTTAACAAAATAGCTGAAATTTCTGTGATATTTTCTCTGAACAATATCAAAAGAGATTAACAATGCGATAATCATGTAAAATTTATATCAAAATATGGTAACTAAATTAGAAATTTATCTAGATTTTGCGCCTTTAGAACATAAAAGAGTGACATCTTTCCTTCCGAAGGAAATCTTTGTGCCGTGTGGTTGGGAAGTGATTTGCTTAGCATTTTTGCCAGCCTACAAGAAGTGTAGTTTTTCGCCTTTATAGTTGGTTGCACAGTTTCTTTGGACCAAGAGCATTTAATTGGAGACAAATCATACTACCTTTGAATTTATCTCCAATTAAATGTGCTTAGGCTTCGTTTGTTATAGGCATTTTCCTACGGGACTACAGACATTTCCACCACTATTTCTACTCTGGAAACACTCTAAGCATAAACACTAGTGTCCCCAATCATCTAATTGAGGCCCGTCTACTTCACCAGTTGTCTCTGATCATCTGGCACCCTCTGAGCTATCGATATCTCCTAAAAATTGCTCAATTCATTGCAGATGGTGGATACCAGATTTTATTTGTGTAGATGTGTTGTCTTGGGAACCATCTTAATTGTATACAAGATATTTTTATCGCAAATTTATAAAGATACCGCTTTGATTCTAAAAGAAACTATGGGGATACACGTCATGTTGAATTCCTCTGCTGTTTTTGGTTGTTCTGAGGACCTGCTTAAGAATAAATTGGTTCTAGACTAGCAAAATATAAGTTCTTTTTCTAGCACACTCAATCGCAAACACTAATTTGTTGGTTAAGGTAATTTCCTCTCTTAATGAGTACGTAAAGTGACTGCTTCGAAACTACTAAGTTACATATAAAGTTCACAGTTCATTAGTTTACTGTAATTGATACATACAAATGATGTTTTCTCTTCTCTTCTTGGATTGTTGAACTTTAGCGAGCATTATATGAAAAATTATCTTGGTCTTTTATTTAGTTTAATATTGTTCTGTTTTTCGTGTATAAACTTTTGAATAGACAGAATTTATTTTAGGCCACAAAAATAGGGGGCCCATGTATATATCCACACCACTCACACGCGTGAGGGGCTAGGAGGCGCCCTATAAGTTCTGGTTCGTCTTAATAGAACATCAAGCAAATATCTTAGTCACTTTTTTCTATTAAGTAGGTCCAAGCACAGCTGTAAAATTAACAAAAACGTAGGTGACCTCTTTTCCCCCATCTTTCCGAAACTTAGATTAAAGTATCATGTTTTCCTTCTTGTCTTTCCTTTTTTTCCAATCATTCATATCTCATCCTAAACCCAATTATTTCTACTTCTTTTCCCACCAATTTTATTTTGCACCATCTTTTACATCTCTCCTTTCATCTTTCTCTCTCTCTCTCTCTCTCTCTCTCTCTCTCTCTCTCTCTCTCTCTCTCTTCCTTCTTCTTTTCTTTTCCATAACAGAAGTTTGAAAATCGAAGGCTTTCACAACAATATACATCCCACTACTCATTGACTTCATTTCATAATTCTGCTATACCATTCTTTAATATATTTTATTAGAAAATGGGAGCAGGATTTAAATACTATACAACTAAAATTTGGTGCTCCCGGAAACTTATTTTATGGGCATTAGTAATGGCTTCACCAACAAGACCTGTTCGAACTTGGTTAGGTAGGATATCTGCTGCGACTATGATTAGCGGTCGGTCGAGTCACCTGAATATATATCGAAGCGGACAGTTCCATTCTAAAAATAGTTGTTTAATGGGACTCTATTAAAGTTTGTATTTCGGTTATCAAAATAAAGGAACAAAAAAATGAAAAAATAGTACAATTGGAAAATGACAATTATTTTTTTATAATTTAATTAAGGTGTTTGTAGTATTTTCTTTTTAATTAATATAAATTGCAGAAAAAACTTGAGGTGTTTAATTTGAGAGAACTACTAAACATGAAAATTTGTGTTACACTTTAAATAATGCTCTTTTAATTTCCATTTTTTTAGTGCGACCCTAAGCATGATATCTTTGTTTACACAGTCCTGATCTATACTATTACTCGACCATTTATATTTTCATTCCCTATCGACTACTGAGAAAGAATCTGACATAACAAGAATTCTTGTAAATGCATTTTATCGCACCCGCTACGGAGATTAACAAGTTCTCCAAGGAGTCTGATCACGTAGCATATAGTGAGATTCAGCATGAGGGTTATTTATAATTTAAATGTTTAAGATATTTTTTCTTGGCCTGTAAGAATTTTGAGGAAAATATTAATAAAAAACCTTGGCAGCAGATATAGCTAGAGACTAGCAGTTTTTAAACAGCCAACGAACCGTATATATATATTATCGTTTTTATTTTATATAGAGTGATACATCTTTACCTTATTTTAAGAAAAAAGCTTCATATAAACAAACATGCTTCACGGCTTCGTTGTGAATATAGAGGTTTTTTTTATTCTATTTTTTGTATTTCCTTTGAAGTTAGAGAATAATACTGTTTTGTCTGTAAGCACATAATGTGTATTGTTTAACCTTATTTATTCCCATTTTAAACTAAATGAATGCGTATCAACTTTAAAACAGAATATCATTTTAAATTTAGAAATAGGTATTTTATGATCATATATGGTAAAAATATCAACGGTTTGTTTTGAGAACGAAGAAATGAAAAATCTTCACTAAACTCATTATGTCGGAACTTCTAACCTCCGACTACTGCAACCGGTGTTGGTTTGACCAGATTTTGACGTCTGCCCCTTTTGTGTATGATTATAATGCTCCTTGGCTCCTATACTACGAAGGTGTTTTGCCTCTCCAATACACGATTTTAGATAGGAGAATAGCTGAAAAGAAAAACAATTTCTCGGTCTCAGTTTTTTTTTAATTGGTTTTACAATATTTTATTTATTTGTTGTTGAAAGACATAACCTCGCTTTGGTGTTTGTCTAATTTATGTAGTTATATGTGCCAGTGTCATATATTTTACATGTTTTTATTGTTTTAAGGTAGGCTTTTTAATGCTTAGTTTATTAAATGCATTACTATTAGGTTCTTAATGCATTTTAGATCTGATGATGCCTGTTTGTTTGGCGAAATACGTGAAAAAAAAACAATTGACTGAGACTAAGATATTGTTAGAGAGATATATTGGACGAATTACTTCTTCTTTAGATAGGAGAGAATTTTATGAACAAAGGTTCATGAAAGCCGTTTCTTGTTCAAAATAACCTCCTTAAACTTTACGGTTCAAGTCACCTAGGGCGGAAACTTTACGTATAACCGCACATGACTACTTAAAAAACGGTTGGAGATAGTTAAGTGAAGGAAATTCAACAGTCTGACAGAACGAGTTTAGTGATATCAGCACTTATCAGTAGTTATCCAGCAGGTATCTGCACATTTTGTATTGTAAGGTGGTAATGTAGCTTTTGTAAACAAAAGTGTAAACAATAGCAGTGACATGTGTCAAAAGAGGACTGGAGAGCAATGGGTGGTCAATATGGAGTAAAATTTAATTACACTCAACATAGACGATGACCTGTAAAAAAAAGAAGGGAAACTTAAATTTTTCAATGAATTGTTGAATGAATTTTTCAACGAACTTGTTATATCGATCACCTTAAGAAGGTCTTGGATTATGTGAAGTTTTCATGTAGATTTCTTATACGCTTTACTCATGTCCAAACTACACTGCATGCCATTTGAAACGTTCCCACTTAAAATTTGATACTATTTCGAAACCGTTTTTTCTGTTGACGAAATATTTAGAATCTTTTATTCTTACATCGTACATCAATTATTGAACTAAAAAATTTACCTGACGTTTTATATTCGTCAATGTCTTGTTAATATATACAGGGTAAAATATGAAGCTATGTTTTTTCTCCAAAGTTTGGCAAGTTGCATGGGACGCAGAAAGTAAGTGAACATTTAGTATGCCTGTTTTTTGTATTGTAGACTGAGGTGTCCTCATTATTGTACATTGTGAATACTGGAAATTACAGGGTGTGAAAAAAAACGTTTTTTTTTGAAGAAATTACGATATTACTTCCCTCGTAAGAGAATGAATTTTATGATCTGAAGTTGAAAATTAAACCTCAAACCACCAAATTTTGTTAGTAGTTTCAGTTTTACAGAATCCTTCCTTTATTAAAAAAAAATGTTTATGTTCAATTTGTATTTTTTTTTCGAGTTTAGATTCACTTACAATTATACTAAAATTGAAAAAGCGACTTTTTCGGTAGGTAGCTTTTTACAGGCATTTACTCAAGTCGAAAAATATTCTACCGGAATATTTATTTTTCCTTGTACAATAATACCGGTATATCTAAATATTTATATGTGTTTATAAATGTTTTTTTATAAAACCTATTTGGAGCTTTGAGTTTTTAATATTCACATTACGTATAACCGTCATTTTGAAAAAAAAATAGTTATCTAAAGTTTTTCAAACGAAATATATATCGTAAGATATATCAAAATTATCTAGCCGACAGTATGAGAGTCCTGCTTACTCCACGTCACCAGTGGCCCAACACGTCTGTATAGTTTGTCAAGATCCACATATAAAGATTATACCACTCGGGCTTGTCACAAATCCTAGAAACAGAAACCCCCAACCCAATATCTTAACTTACATTTTGTCTTGGACTGAAATAACACAAATATTAGGTGCTTCATCATATTAATTATGATTCTACACTCAAATTACGAAATTTTACGATTCAGTTAATAAATCGAAGCGAAGAAGGCGAGCACATTTGCACAAACAAGTTTAATAGATCATTCAATGTCTATTTAAGTATAGGCAAACATAAACTACTTGAGTTGTATCCTTTTAGCCTCGTATATATTATTTTATCATTTATTACAAATGGAAGGATGATTTTATACCCTGAAGCAATACAAGTATATAGCCAGCCACCCAACCAAAAAGCGATAAATTCTGGGCAGTCTGCGTTACTTTAGTCACTTCTTGGGAACCGGCACACGCCCGCGGGTGGGCGTACTGTCGAGATTCCACGACTTTCAAAAACACTCACGATCTCCAATATTACTTATAACCGAGCATTATTTATTTATGATTTCCTTGCCGATATCGACGTTTTTTATTGGGCCAGAGTTCAGTGCGGGGTTAAGAAGATTGCTTTATTACATCAAGGTAGGTAAGAACCTACGATTTTTATTGAGAAAACCAGTCAATGCTTTCACAGTCATATCTATATGTAAAATATATACGTCCTCATTCTTATTATACATAAACTTTTTCCACAGGTCAACTTTATTTTTGAGGGAATATTCGCAAGCAAGTGTGAGTTCTGCCCCTAAAATCTTAGGTAGAGTGATACCTTGTTTGAAAAGTATTTTAATTCCCTTTGTGTTTTGAGATATTTGGAGCAAGGGCATCCATATTGATGTGTCGTACAGAATAGCATTGTTGAATGGCCTCCACGATTTCCAGATTTATCGTTATTAGATGTTTTATAGAAGGACTTTGGAATAGTAAGATTTCTGAGACCGACACTTAACCTGCCTGGCCACCAGGAGTAGTTTAACCAATATTTTCTAAGGATCATTTTTGTTTAGGATTTCCTTACCTTTATTTAGTTAATTACTCTATTAGAATAGTTTGGCAGATATTGATTTAAAAAAAATGTCTGCCACTTGCAATTTTTTTGAACTTGCGAAGCAATGTAAACTCTGGTTAGTGTTCTGAAAAAGATACTATTTAAAAAAAGGCCTGCTTCCTAATTTTAGTTTTACTCTCTAGATACTATAGCAACGTTTAGTCTCACGGATTTGAAGCGTGTAGTTGTAAACACCTAAGCTAAATTATCACCTAATATCTCCTTTTGTGGAAACAATGTCTTTAACTAATTTAGTAACTATTTAAATTGTAGTAAAACTATGGAATCTTAATAATTGATTGAATCATAATGAGTCTTTATTCTGGGCATGCCGCAACATATATATTTAAGAACAAATGATTCAATTAGTGCTTGAAAGCAATTACCAATAACCCAGGGGGCGATATAATATACCTATCTTCCATATTTTAAAACAGTAGCATGTCCTGAATAATAAAATTACCAGCGGCAACTTAATCCAACCGAGCGCCTTTAATTCAATCAAGCGCGGTTGTCAAATTGCCTTAATTGGTCGAAATGGGCTCGAATGTGTTTTGAATTGATTTTTTAATTGTGATTAGTAGTAGGTCTTCGTTTGCGTCTGGAATATAGAATTGATGAAGTTTTTGCTACTATGAAAATGACGAACGAAATTACGATATTAAAGAAATTCCATCCTAAATCTACTCTCAATATGGCTAAATATTCTTTCGAATTTCATTTAAACACGTCTATTATAATTGTGAAGAGCAAAATAGATTTGTCCAAGATCTAATAGAACAAATTCTATTATTAATCATGTATATATTAATGTAAAGTATTTCAAACGTCAATGTCGAGGCAGAGGAGGCTTGTTAATTATACTGCTCCCCTGCTACGCTACCACAATGTTTAACACGGTTTTGAAAAAGTGTTGCCGATAATCCTAAAAAATCGTTTTTCTGATTTTTATTTTATTTTGTTTTTGGTACCTTTAAAATATTGTGCTACAGCTATTGGCTTACACATTAGAAATTAAAATGGGCGCTGTGAATACATTTCAGCGAATATGTCCGTTGAATTGATTGCATCCAGCAGAATTCAGTATACAACTTGCACGGAATGTTAATTTCCTACTAGTACGCTTTTCATCACTCGCCTTCAGCTAGCAACGATATACAACGCCCACATTATTAAGTACAATGACTAAATTTTTGGTAATTTTTCCTGTTCCTTCATATTTTGATTTTAAATTTGTAACTCTCTAAGTACCCTGCGGCTGTTATTACAGATCAGTATTACTGCTTTGGACAGTTATACACGGTAAAGAGAAAATTAATTAATTAAATTTCACTCGCAACTGTATTATAAAAAATGTTTTATGATTTATATGGCACATTGAGTTACTACGAGCCATATCTCTAGATGTTTTTGCTGTTTTGAAGCTATCTGGATTTTCAAGGCTTATCTTGTTAGTTTTAACACATTTTTCTATGTTTTCTGTGTGATTTGTACTTTTGTATTAAGTTTACTTCTACCGAATAATAAGTAGTACTGCTTTAGCCACTTATAAATGGTGTAGAGGTTTATGTTTTCACTTTTAACTATTTTTCTTTGCTATCTGCTTGCTTTGTAGTTTTAGTTCAAAGATAAGTGCTATATTAAAATTTACTTCTACTAAATAGTAAGAAGTACTGTTTTAGCCAGTTATAAATGACGTAGAAAAAGCATGTGTAAAAATATTAAATTTTATTCTCAATTATGACATAGAGAAATGTTATACATATATTTAATGACTATATGGCATTGAATTTGTTTGTGATCTGGAGTTTTAAGGCTTAGTTGATGACAAAATCTAATTTGGTTTTTTTTACTTTAAACTATTTTTCTTTGCTTTCTGTGTGATTTGTCTTTTTAGTTCAAAGATAAATGGCACTTGTTGAATTTACCTCTACCTACAAATTGAGGGTAGTGCCTACAAACTTTTGGTTTTGTAAATTTATTTGCTGCTGCTAAGCATAGAGGAAATATTTTTAGACGAAATATGTACAGAGTATTGCCAAAATATGAGCCTAATCCAACAATAAAATTTACTCAAAACATCGGCAGTCGGATTTGTTAAAAAAATATATATACTATTGAATTACTAGCTGGAATTTTGTTAATTTTCTTGCCTGGACAGTTTTCAAAAGCCAAGTCAAAGTATTGACTACCTTATTTAGTGAAAACAAATTAAGAAATGTTTTGCGTTTTAGCAGAAAAGATAATTTATCTGTGTTTGGATATTTCAAAAGTGTAAATTATAGGGCAATAGCGTGATTCAGCAAAGTTGGATATGCAAACTATATACGATACAAGGTACTAGTCCGCGCCAAGACAGGAATGGGATAGAATTCGGCAAGCATTTGTAAATAGTTACTTCTCTTTATGCAAAGGAGATGTGTAGAAAATATTTTAAAATGAGCCGAACCTACTAAACGTTATTTATTATTATATTTTTTTATTAAAAAAATGTTCAATTATTCTTTATATTAGGATTTCTTTGACGTACAAAAAATTCAACAACGAAAAAAATACTGTTCCGACATTAGTAATTCAGTAATATCGTTCACCAGAATACACTTTTAAAAAAAAATCCGACTGCCGTCGTTTTGAGTGAATGTTAATGCTCGATTGTGATCATATTTTGGCAGCACCCGGTGTATATTAAAAGTGAGAAGATAAACCAAATTATCATCTAGAGAGTCTTGAAGATAACTTTAAAATTGTAAAAACATCTAGAGAAATTTAATCTTTTACACACGTTTTTTTCTAGGCCCCGAATAACTAGCTAATCTACTACTTACTATTTGGTAGAAGTAAATTTAATAAATGACATTTATCTTTGAACTTAAAGTATAAATCAAGCAGAAAGCAACTAAAAAAATGTTAAAAGTGAAAAGATAAACTAAATTAGATTCTATCACCAAGTATGTCTTGAAAAACTAGATAGTTTTAAAACTGTAAAAATATCTAGTTCTTTGTAACTCAGTGCCATATAAATCATAATACATCTTTATGCCACAGACGCGACTAAAATTTAACCTTTTTTCACACGTTCATTTTCTGGCCTGTATAACTAGCCATAGAGGTAATAGCCCTGTAATACGAGCAGCAAGTACTCAGAGAGCGCATTTTAAACATATCCAAAATTAAAATCAAAATATAGAAAATGTGGAAATTATAGATGTTTGAAAATTTGCCAAAAGTTTAGTCATTCTCCAGTTTGAGAACCACTTTATTTCGTGTTAGTAGGAAACGAGTGTCATTCTATGCTTGTTGTAGAATATTCCTTTAGTGCGGTAATGCGCTCCTTACTGAATAAGAATAAGTAAACGGTAAAGCTGTAGTTACATCGGCAACTTCAAACGCTATATACAGTTGTTTTCTTAAATCTTTACCCTTACTTCTTCGTCCAGGTTATATATTAAATACAAAATAAGAGAATAATAAATGCCAAAATAGACACTACATCCACATTGAGAGGTTAGAGTCAGAAACCTAGTAGTAGCGATAGATAAAATATTGATAAATATTAACTGATAGCAAAACAGTATAAAACTTTAGACTAGATTAGGCCTCAAAAGTTTAAGACACAACATTCTTTAGTAATAAACTGTGACAGTAACCAGGAAGAAAACCGATCACACCTTATGCTGTTCTCTTTGTCAGCTTTAGTAAATATCCTGCCAGAGCCGGTGCGAGATTTCAACAAATGATGACTAAAAAAATATCCGAAACTTCCTCGTCTTAACAATAACTTTGATTATTTATCTATCACAGATTTGAATTTTGAAATGAACTTACAGCGACAAAAAACAATATAATATTTATTAACGTCTTGTACTACATATTACCAAAATATTGTCAAAAGTTAATAATACACGGATAAAGGTTCAGCGCTTGGAATTAATTATTTTCTACTCGTTTGTTTAGAGATAGTTGAATGGTCACTAAACTCGTTGTGTTGAACTTGCATTCTCTTTCTTGTATCCATTTCATGACGCTTAGAATTATATATCTCCAATAGTTTTTAAATGTAAACTAAAGGCTAATTCTATAGGTATACGGCCTTATATATAATTGACATGTATGGTGATGTGGGAAGTTTCCTCCCACTGGTTACCTGAACCGTGAAGTTTCAGGATTTTCTAAGTTTTTTTTATCAAAATCACATATTTGGAATATCTACGCTAGACTTACTGAAAATTCCCAGTTTCCTTTCTACGAAAGCCGCTTCTATGAACTTAGTAGTACTGCTGAATTTGTTATTTCTCCCTTTTGCGTATACTTAAAATGCTCTTTGGCTCTTATAGGAAAGTGGTGTCTCTCTAGTTTACGAATCACCATACTCACACTGGATATGATAAATGTATTATTTTTTCTTGTGAACCTCGTGTTACTTTTCGTCAGTAGGCTTAATGTGTTCGTCGATGTTTTGGCGTTGTCATTATTCTCTATTTTTCGAGTCTCTTAAAGTGTTCCCTTAATGTATAACTCAAAATAGCCTCCTAGAACTTAACGGTTCAGATAACCAGTGGGGGAAGATTTCAAGCCTCACCGCACACCACTAGAATGCTTTCAAACTACTTTATAGTTGTTAATTGTATCTGTTTAACTAATAGCTGTTTTGATCATTATAACCAGAGACCCTTTGTAGTTAGTTAAATGAAATAAATATCAGTTTCAAAAGTGAAAGTCAAACGTTTGGCCTGCAGAAATATATCCAATTTACACACTCCAAATGTAAAAAAAAATAGTTAATAGTAATATTAAATTGATTTGTTTAGTTACCCCTTTGGTAAAAAGAATTATTTCTGCCCAACAATATGATTTAAGAGACATGTAAACTGGCAGTGTGTAAGTAAATATCTCAATTTTTCTTTATCAATTTTTGTTTGCGAATTGTATGCAAACTAAGCGTTTCGAAATAAAACCCTGAATTAGAAAAACAAAACTTGATTAGTCGTTTCGCTTAAGTAAGCTATTGTAATCCACATCAGTAACTGGAACTAATGGTATTTTTATTAGGCGTAGGCTCTACATCAGCCTGACCTGTTTTGCCATTAAATCCCTAAAAGGTTTCAGTCGACGGGAATTATTCAAAGACGGAGAATTCTCCCGTTAAATGCCTTTGGAAAATATTTGGGTTTCGCACTTGGAAAACGTCTTCAACTGATTCTCAAGCCGATAAAAAAATATTGTTTCTATCAAGATTTTAGTATTTAAATTACCGAGAGTGAACCAAGATAATTCGTATATTTTTAAAAAATTAGCTTCTTGAGGAAGCCAGAGTGCTAAATTATGCAGTAAGAAAGATAAAGATAAATGTAAATTAAAAAACTACTTAACTAGTGGCCCATGAGGGTAGAGGAATCCTCTAACTCTATTATAAATTCTAGCAACAAAAACGTTAAACACCAAATTTGTAGAATTCAAGATTGTGTAGCTAAAAATAAATTCATTGTGCGGTAAAAACAACTTTTATTTTTTATATAGACTACCTTGTATAATTTTGCATTTTTTAATTTTAAACGTTTTTTGTTTATTCTACATACCTTCGCATCTAAGGTTTTTAGTTTCATAACTGTAGCATTTGGCATTTTCATAAAATAAAAAATTGCATTTTCCTATTCTTAGTTCAATGTTTCCTATTACCTGTACCTGAAATGAGTACCAATGGGTGGCACGGGTAAATACAATCTAGTAACTTTCAATCAGTTCAGATGTGCATTTCATTTGTGCATCTTTTTTATTTGCACCAAAATGACGATTTTAATTTGTTCATAATTAATGTAAAACTGTTAACTTTAGGTGTAAGGTATGTTAGATGTTTAATACTTTACGCTGAATTAAAAAGTCAAATATGACGATGTTCTATTTATAAAATTATAATTTGGTTTCACTATACTTTTTTTTAAACAATCCGTATATTTAATATTAATCTTAAAATATGTACATTCTGATTCTAGACTTTATAACAAGGAACCTGTTGGAGTTGAACGCAGTAATGCGTTTAAATATAAAAATACGAATTAATAGTTAGGATCAAAATAAAATATTCTCAAGAACTCTAAAATGCAGTAATCACAAGTGAAAGGACGCCTTTGTACAAAGAAATGTTTGTACACAGATTAAGTTAACAAGAGGAAAAACGTTTTTATTCTTAATTTTTTCTGCAGAAAGTCATTCTTCATAAAGTTTTTTGCTTGGAAAATAAATTTAATATGATTGATATTATGTAATTTCATATCTGATGTACACGGGGATTGGGAAAAAAATTGGCTTTCGACAATAATCATCTTTAGCAATTGGACATTATGTCTGATTGCGTGTTTTTGCTCTTGTAGTTTTCACACATTTTACTGTTTTTTTTTCGAGAGTGCTCAGTATTCTCTGAGCGAAAATATTTTACATTTTTCTAGAGTACTCCGAGTGGTTAAAAAACCACGGCTCCGGAATTAAGCTCCAACTTATTTATACAGGGCGAGCTGTTTAGAAAAAAATATTTTTTTTACACTATTTTGTTGTATGTTTTCATACTTTTAAAATAAAGATGATTTTGAATTTATAATTTATAATTCTAGACAAACCAAGTAATTAAAATAAAGAAATGTCTTCATTTCTCTTAGAAACTAGCACCAAATGCAGCCTGAGCTGTGAATATTGAGAAATTTTAGAAGTATAGTATGCATGATCATTCATTTCTCGGTTTTAAGCTTTAGTATCCTAGTATCGGTACCTAGAATAAAAATTACTAGGAAGATTAAAAGCCCCATTTTCATGGTACAAGACATTGTAGTACACTTTTTCGTCCGAGGTTTAGGAATTGATAATAAATTTAGTTTAAAAAAAATGCACAATTTTTTAGATTTTAAAGAAATTTGTTTTTTGGCGATGTCAGAATAAACATTTTTTTACTCGTCACGGGCCCAAAAATTTTCAAACATTTCCCCAAATGCTTTAAGGGTCCGAAGAAATGTAGGTACCTGGATCGGAAATTAGAATAATTTTACATATCCTAATTTAATTTTGTAAAGTTTTAGCAAGTATTTGATACCCAATTTTCTATACCTAATAATACATATAAGAAATAAGTTGTGTCAAACATAATATCGGAATAGATGTATTTTCGCTATACGAAGGATTAAATTTTATTTCATTCTCTTTATATATGATACGGGATACCTATATAAAGTGTTGCTGGTTTTAGGATGTTTCATGGTTTCTTGTGCTATTTTAATAAACGGGCCAGCACAGCAATTCGGTTCATCTCCCAGGAGTAGTTTTAATTTAATTTATGCAATAATCAGCATCAGCAGGGACCATTAAGGATTTCATATGTATTACACATGGGTGTAATAGTATTAAATACGCATTTTATTTATACTGGACAGGTAAGAAACAAAAGTTCACCAAAACTTATGAGTTACACAGGGAGAGTATAAAAAACGGTTTATAATTATTTAATAAATCTGGATTGTTAGATATTTTCCTTGTTAAAATTTACGCGGTTTAAAATATTGATTTGGGATTTAATGTCTAAAAAAATTATTTTGCAGCTGCAAAATTATTGTATTCTACTGAATTAATTAAATTGTTATGGATTTGATTGTATTTTTTTTTGAAAATGATAATTAAACCGCTCAGAATTGGTTCTAATGTAACTTTTATACATTTTAAAATATCAATTTATGGGTATTGGGAATAGAAAGGATTATTGATGTCTTTTTTTTTGAAAATTCAAACTTGACAGCTGTGAAATTTAGTTCTAGTGTAAGTTTTAATTGCTTTAAAATATCGATTTAGTAGATAGAGTTCATGAGAATTTTGAAAATTTAAAAGAAAAAATGTTATCTGACAGCTGTCAACATAATTTTAGTGTAATTTTTAAATTTTAAAACATTGATTTAGGATTTTGGAATATAATTACAATCTTTGATGTTTTCGATAAAAAAAAAACTCGACAGATGTCGAAATTGATTTTTAGTTCATTTAATGTTGAAATGGAAATTGACACCAAAACGAAGACCATAACAACATATTAATGTACAATTCGTTTTGCCCTAACCCGAGCCATTTAGAATTTACAGCCTTTCAAAGCCTCAGATTAATATTTTCCACTTGTCTATCTAAAAAACAACCGGAATTTAATGTAGAATATACTACATAAAAAAAGTGTAGAATTTCTCATAGATTTCAAATTCAAATATGAAATAAAAAATATGGTATCTTATTTTAAAAAAGCCGTAAATTCGCCTTTATCTAGAACTTCCTGCAGAATTCCACTATCTTCAGATAACACGGTTTATATATTATGAATATGATCATTTGGCAATAACTTTATACAAATTCTTTGAACTGTAATTTATTTTATTTTTTATAAATAATTGACAAATCACTATATGGATTCATAAAATGTTTATGAGTTGTAAGGGGAAGTTGCGAGGTAAATCTGTATTTATTTTTTTATTTGTTTTTAATTTATCTGTATATTATTATTTTTATTATTGTTGTTTTTCTTGTTATTATTTATTTATTTTTCATACCGTTATTTACATAGTCTTAAAAATATATTATATCATTTACTATTTTCCTTCATAAAAAGGTTTTATTCCATAAATTGGAATTTTTCCGAATTTAAAAATTTTTTTAATTTGTTTTGCAATATATTATTCGCACCATGATTTTATGACAGGTAGATTTTTAGTACCCAATTTTTAAACATTTCATTAAGCGGCCATTTTTTCTCCATAATGGTTTCACATCCTAATTTTATCAGTTTATCTTTATATCGCACATGATTTTTGTGAAAATTTTGAGGTCTATTTGATAGGTAGTTTCTTAATAATGGTTTTTTAAATATTTTGGGAGGGCACTATTTTGTTCCACCATACTATTAAGATCTGAAGTAATCTCCGTAGATGATTTTTTAATGATAAGAGGTAGTGTGCTCTTACGAGGGAAGTAAACATTACCACCGATAACACAGCGATTTAACGGACTACTCTATATGTTTCACTGACTACTACCAGCCAAAATTTAATCATTAATTTTACGTGTTTTAGCGGAAAAAAATAATGACAGGTTGAATTGGAAAGTTCATAAAAACTAAGTCGAATTAATAGTAAGTTTTGTCCCAAGCCATATTATTTAGATTTTACAGTTTCCCAAATACCCGAATTGTCAATTTTCCAACGTAAATATATCTTGAAAACATTTAAACATTGGTAAAAAATACTCTGTTTTATTTAAAATAAGGAAATTTGTTATGGTTGTTTGTCATGTTTTTCAAAGGCTTTGATTGGAGTTCTACACATCGATGTTTCCTTTAATTATGTAACCAAGAAAACAAAAATGAAAACTTATAATAGAGAACATTTTTAATGGTTCACCATTAATAAGAGGCTACCTAAAATTTCAACTTCAAATCATTTCGCAAAAATTAAGACGCACTGAACATTTTGGTAAATATAATCAAATATCCTTTTACATAGATTAAAAATAATTTATTTTGTCTTTTTCTGTATTATTTACTATTATCCATTGACATGATTTGTTTTTCAAGATTTTGAACCTGGTGAACAGAGTTGCAACACATATTTTTACGCCGAAGTTATTTGGACAGATTTATTTAGTGAACACTTATTAAAAAAAGTAAGAGCATACAAATTTTATCAAAAAAATAGTATGCTACTTTTAATTCCAGAATCCAGGTATACTGTTATTCTTTTAATATTAGTATTATTATAAGTATTAATATTATGTTTTTGTCGTAGTGACACACTGATAAAGGGTCAGATAAAAAGTTTAATAATCATTTGTTTATTTTAAATCAATTGATTATTTGAATAATTTAAGATATTTGTTTGATTCACTGAGGCTTGGATATTAATGAAATAATATTTTGTTATTCTAAAATAAATATATTTGCTAAACTCATATGTATTAGAGGGAACCATTTTTTTATTTAAATATCAGTTATAGACTTTAGGGCTCGCACTTTCATTTTAACATGCATACTGTGCAATGTTCCTCGCGTAGTTTTCAACAGTGAGATATAGAAGTGCAAAGGTTCTAGATAATTACACTATCGGTTATTTATGGCATTTATTTAAAGGTATCCACATTAATATATAATAAATTGCAATATATAACTGTTTTAACTAATATAAGAAGTTATTCATTCTTGATTTTATAGTAGAAAACTCAAACTATTGTCAATCGAAAGAGTGAAAATAAATGAGCTACAAATACTTTTCATAAGCTTTAAGGTCTGAACAGCTTTATTTAAGTTGCCCTAACAATTCTCTCACACTATCTCAAACATGCATATAAAAATGGCCTCACATTGGCTTTTACAAGCGACTCATAAATAACCAATAAATATTTGCTTTACTGATAATTTGATACATATATATTTTTGTTTAAAAATAATTAATTTTATTTAATTTAAACAAACAAAACAGTTGTTGTTTTTATCTATATTAGGGTTTTTTTAATATATTACGTATGAAATTAATTAATGGTCTATGTACTTTTTTTATGTTTTAGATGATGTGAGAGAACATTTAGAACAATTAAAGAAAACGGTTCTGGCCGGCCCAAAACGTTATCAAAAAAGTTATTTACGGGTATTTTATGTTCGCTTATTGGATTGCCATAGTTTCTAAAATAAAACCAAAAATGAATGAGCCGACCGCTGTTTTAGTTAAAACAGTTAACTAATGCGATCTATTATATATCATTGTCGATAAAAACCTTTCTTACCTTTAATTAAATGCCATAAATGGCCCATGTTTTCATTTATTTAACCGCTTTTGCACTTCCATAACTCACTTTTGAAAACTAAACCATAGCATCACCCTAAAAGAATTGTATTTCTTACACAAACAAATAATATATTTTAAATTTAATATTGGCCATTAGGCAGCACGTTTTTGAATTAAATAATAACGTATTTGACTGGAAAATATACCAATTTAGAGAAAACAATCGTTTATAATTAATTAATTAATTAGTTATATGAAACAAATCTTTATTTGGTTAAAATAAAACGTGTATTTGGTTAACAGTATATTAATTTAAATGGACGAAATAAGTTTAAAAACATTTTGTCGGTTTTGAGACAAATATTTGTTTGGCTTATAGAAAACAAATATTTGGTTTAGTAAATTTCATTTTTGTTTAAATCAAATGATTTGTTTTTTCAGTGCAGATAATTAAAATCTAAAAATTATATATTTAAGAGAAAATTGGAATTCCACACAAAATGGGTTGGGTAAATAAGTGAATTTTTTGTGTGATGTCGGTAATTCTATGCTTAATCTTTTTTTAAATTTTATATGTAATTTTCCATACAATTTAGTTTCAAATTATATTTTCGTTTCACTTGCTGTCAACAAATTGATCTAGGTACATAAACAAGAGCAAATAAGGTCTACGAAGACATAATTCTGCACCCCCCCAAGTCTAGATCTCTAAATACTTACAAATTCATATCTCCAAATGCTCGAATCCCATTATCCGTATTTCAGTGCTTTAATAATTGTAGTCCTAACTCAATAATTCCCGCAAGTAAACTCTAAATTTCGCCTGCGGTTTTACATAGAAGTACAGAAGGCATTGCTAAAGGATATAGTTCAGCGAACATTGAGAGCACTCTCTTGCATACTAAACAACTTTAAGAAACTATTTGGAGCCGGGAGTTGGGGCTTTCTCTTGTTTTTGCTGTATGGTTAGCGTTTTCTAAAGGCGATGGTAATTGCTGAAGAATTTGCCGGCAAACTCAATTTGGACTGCAGTACAAAAGTGCGCAAATTGGCGAAGAGGGTAGAAAAACTCGCGCGAGAAGTGTCACGTAACAGAAGTAAGTTTCTATTATCAATTAAAAATAATGTATAAAATTATTATAAGCGTTAATGGAAAATTTCATCACAGTACAGTACAGTTTTCCTCACCTGTTTTTTTAGTGTTTTTCTTTTTAACTTATTTGAAGAAAGGCATTTACATTATTGTACCCTAGTCTGTAGAAGCATTGACTATATCGTTTATAAAAAAATACGTACAATTTATTTCAAATTAGAATATACACAGTGTCTCACATGACTCATTTTAAATCTTAAACTAACGTCTTTCGATAATAAATACTACAGTGATACAACAATTAATTTGACGAAATAAAAATGGAGTTTACTAAAAGAAGTATTTTTTTTATCTAAGCAAAACAAATATTTGTAAAAAAAAATATCAAAATGTATTTACACTTATGCCTTTTATTTAAATAAATATAATGTTAACCAAACAAATGTATTATTTGATCGAAATAAAGTTTTTTTATATAACTAATAAACAATTGTTTAGTGCAGAATTAGCTGGATAAACAAAATATGGGTCTTTTAATACATTTATTTGAAGGTAGTGAAAGTTTAAATTGACACTGATATGTAATAGATTGCAGTTGTTAACTGTTTTAACTAATATAACGACTCTTTAATTTTCAGTTTATTATAGAAACCATGACAAAATCGAAAAAGCTAAAATAAAATAGCTATAAATAACTTTTTTTTATAACCTTTAGGGCCTGAACAACTTTATGTACATTGTTCTAAAAGTTCTCTCACAATATCTAAAACATACATGGTAGCAATCACGTC